>OX380349.1:24666338-25020227 GCA_947425015.1 Pterostichus niger | reverse complement strand
AGCTAGTTTCTAAGAAGGAAACAACAGCATTATATTGTAAATTAATTTTAGCTAGTTTCTAAGAAGGAAACAACAGCATTATATTGTAAATTAATTTTAGCTAGTTTCTAAGAAGGAAACAACAGCATTATATTGTAAATTAATTTTAGCTAGTTTCTAAGAAGGAAACAACAGCATTATATTGTAAATTAATTTTAGCTAGTTTCTAAGAAGGAAACAACAGCATTATATTGTAAATTAATTTTAGCTAGTTTCTAAGAAGGAAACAACAGCATTATATTGTAAATTAATTTTAGCTAGTTTCTAAGAAGGAAACAACAGCATTATATTGTAAATTAATTTTAGCTAGTTTCTAAGAAGGAAACAACAGCATTATATTGTAAATTAATTTTAGCTAGTTTCTAAGAAGGAAACAACAGCATTATATTGTAAATTAATTTTAGCTAGTTTCTAAGAAGGAAACAACAGCATTATATTGTAAATTAATTTTAGCTAGTTTCTAAGAAGGAAACAACAGCATTATATTGTAAATTAATTTTCATTTTTTTAGATTTTTGAGAAACCCTGAAATGAAGTTCAAATTAAATTGAATTGACGTAGTTCACAAATTTGCCAATAGATGGCAGCACCGGTAAAAATAAATTTAATTATATCACCTTAGTTCACAAATTTGCCAACAGATGGCAGCACCAGTCCTAAAATTTAAAAAAATAAAAAACAAGGTATGTATAAATAAACATTTATTATTATTTCAAAGTTGTATACAAGTGTTACTTAAATTTTATTTCACAATTATTATTACAAGTACAATTTATTTATTTTAAACAATAAGAGAACTATGATTTAAATTGATTTATTTACAAGAACTCTGTTTAAAACATTTATTCTTAAAGTATAAGAAATATTGTAATAAGATGTATGTTTTCGCAAACAACTTATTGCAATATTTCTTATTCTTAAAGAATAATTATGTTTTAAATAGAGTTATTGTAAACTATCTATTTAAAACATATTTGTTATTATTTTTACATATTAAATTACAATTATATTATTTACTTATTTATCTTAAACAATAAAAACTATAATTTAAATTAAATAATTCACAATAAATCTCTTCAACACATATTTATTCTTTAAGAATAAGGAATATTGTAATAAGATATATGTTAACTTATTACAATGGGTACCCTATTTCTTATTCTTAAACAATAAATATGTGTTAAACAAAGTTATTGTCAACTATCTATTTAAAACATATTTCTTATTATTTTTACATATTAAATTATAATAATATTATTTACTTATTTATCTTAAATAATAAAAACTATATTTTAAATTAAATAATTCACAATAAATCTCTTCAAAACAGATTTATTTTTTAAGAATAAAGAATATTGTAATAAGATGTATGTATAACTTAATACAATAGGTATCTATTTCTTATTCTTAAAGAATAAATATGTGTTAAACAAAGTTATTGTCAACTATCTACTTAAAATATATTTATTTATTATCATTAGTAAATATCAATTCTGTCAGTTTTCCCAATTTTTAAAAAGAAATCAATTTAATTATTATAAAGGAAACTTTTAGAATTAATACTTTGATACAATTAATTTGGGTAAAAGTATTTCATTATCTTTATTTACAAAATATGTTGACTGTTATTATAAATAATCGATGGAGGATGATTTGATTAACTTTATTTAAATCGGTCATAAGTTGTTTAGAGAATAATATTTAAAATAAAACTGATTCAAATTTATTTATATCTATCATTTACTTGAAATATATTTGTATAAAATAATGCCGGAACGTTTAACAATGAAACATCTAGTTAATCATCCGTAATTTGTTTGTTTTTTTTTATACTAACTGTCACTGTATCACAATGTTTCAGTAGCTGACAATCTGCTAATGTTACAATAAAAAATATATATGTATGTATAATAAATTGTCAGCTAGCAAAGTATTGTGTTACAGATGAGAACGATTCATCATTATAATTTTTAAGTGAATCATTCCTTATTATATAGTTTAAACAAATAATAAATATGTTGTAAAGATAATATCTTATTAAATGGGGTAACACGAACCCCTGAAACATTCAGTCATCCTTGCTTCAACCACATGCTCAATCTACCATCAACTCTTTATACATAAATACATACATATACATTCATAAATTCTTTCATACAAGTTCATTCATATCTTCCATTCGACACACGTTCCACATTCCTAAACTATCTCATCTGACTTATACTCACTCTTTCAACAACATTCATGTCAATCTCAGAGTCATCATACAACATACACCAATGTATTCTGAACAAATGTTCCCAGAGCATCTTGCATCGCACTGATATCCTTCTTTCAATCTCTCAATTAATACGTCCATACCTCGATCACATACTACCCTAATATACAAACACATTCATTTCATCTCCAATCTCACATCATCCATCACCGAAACATTGCAATCGCTCTTCTCAAACACTAGAACATTCATCATTTCAATTAATGAAGCTGTTTGCATTCGGCGAAACATGATTACACTTGGCATTTTGTTTCATGAATTTAGAAATGGTTTTGCAAACACTTATATGTAGTTCAAATACAAACTAACTCTGTTAATAGAGAGAGGGAGGTTTTGGGAATTTACTTCCATTCCAATTTTCAAACTTCTAGACATCATTAAAAACAGCTTGAAGTTAACCATGTAACTTTAAATTTGCTGGAAGTTTGTCTACAAACAAATTATTTTTGCTCTTTGGTGACATTTGTAATTAACAAAATGAGGGTCTTTATTATCTGAAATATTCATGAACAATTTTGAGAATATATTCCTCAATTCCAATAAATATCTCCTAAAAAATTTAGATTTTTGGTATAGATATATCGACGATGTTTATACCAGGAGCAACAACAACTAAATGTCCTTAATTCATTTGATTAAAATACATAATTCACCACTGAAGTGAAAGTTAATAAAAGCATAAATATCTTGGCTATTACTATCGAACACATTAACAGTAAATTTAATGTTAATATTTACAGGAAACCCACTAATTTGTATCACCCATGTAATATAAAGCTAGCAACGTTTTATAATTTATCTGAATTAAAATCATTTTAAATATTGCAGCAAACAATGGATACAGTGAAGAAATCACTGTGAAGCTAATAAATAAGAAAATTAGATCAATTAAAAGAAATTAATTTTATCCTGTACACTTTGAAACTAGATTTAAATCAATTTATAAAAAATTAAATTATGTTAATGGCATGAATCGTAGTATGGCCAAGAATTGGAGGAAATTTGACATTATACACTAATAATAATAAACTAATGAATAAAGACCCTTTGTTAAATTATGTAGCAAATTAAATGTAAAGATTGTGAATTTGTTTATATAGAGCAAACAGGACAAAGTTTCCAGACTAAATTTAAAGAGTATTGTTATAATTATATGACCAAACGTCCCCAGTCTAATCTAGCTAACACTTAATAGATTTTTATCATAAAAGTTCTATATGTAATTTGTCAGTTCTACATATAAAAGGAAAGGATATCGATTCACTTTCCTTGAAGCTTTTAAAATTAAGAAAGCCGTTAGGGCCGACCAGAAACTAATGAATGAATATTTAGATGTTATAAACTCAACTTTCATAGACCTTGTCATTAAAGGACATTCCCTAAACAGTCCCTCTCTCTATTAACAATGTGTTTGTATTTGTACAATATATATAAGTGTTTGTAAATTTGTTTTGTAAATCATATCTACCAATAAATGTTATTGCCAAATTTATAAAACTAAATACTAATTCTATTAACACATTATCATTAATTAACATTATTTAAATCGTTTTCTGCTTCATTTATTGAAATCATTTACAACAACATCATCCGCACCAGGTAACGCAGACACTACCGCAGCCTCGCTACCTTTAAACACTCTAACTGCGTGCGCGCATTTCCAATCATCAGGAGTCAAATAACCTCTCACCTCCATACATCAACATCTCATTCAAGCCGGGAGCCTTGCCATTCTTTACACGCAACATCATTCTGATCTGATTCATTCCACAATATAATTCACCATTCATTCATTCATTTATTTACTCAACAGACATATCTCTAACATCCTGATTATACACCCTCATTCACAAACTTTTATTCAGACGTATATGCGACAACATCAAATAAACTTCTCATACTCGGTTGTTCAGTTGAACCTTGAACTTGAGCCTGAACATTTTTTTGTTTATAACTTATCAAATTAATCTAGTTCAGCTGAACCTAAGCTGAATGTTAACATAATTTTATGGTGTTGTGTAATTTGGGATTCTGAGAAAATTATAATCATTACCTCAGTTTATATTCTGTCACAGGCAAAATAAGAAATATATTTATATACACATGATGGAAAATATTAAAAGAGCTGCAAATTTTTCCACCAATGAAGTTGAATTATTAATAGATTTAGTGAGAGTTAAAAACATTATAGAATGAAAAAAAAAACTGATAAAGTATTGTTAAGATGAAGAAGAAAAGTGTTGGGAAGGAAATTTCTGCCTCATTTAATAGTGTAGGGCCAAAATTTTAAAAGTTCTCTAGTCCAAAGATAAAAATATTAATAATGTACAAGATTAAATTTAAGTTCTACGTCAGGTACGTGTTCATTAAAATTCTAGCAAAAGTTTAAATAGTTTTTAAAAGAGAAAAATAATGGGGGCAGACAATTAAAAATTGGTGCAAATTGGCAAAAAAGAGGAATACGTAAAATTACAAATTAACTCAATAATAAAAGAATTAAATTGTATATGAAATAGTAAATAAAAAAGTGTATATTGTAATATATTTCTAATGATACCCTTCTGACGGTTTTACTATATTTCTAATTATTTTAGGTCTTCTAACACGACCAAGTCGCTCAACAAAATTGCGACAAATAATTATGACATATAAATGTCAGAATGTACTGAAAAACCACGTATCAATCATTCATCACACAGAATAAAATCAATCACTCTCTGTCCATTTTCACTTACATTCTCCCTTGTACACAATTGCGCTATTTTATATTAATTTAAACTACATATTTATTACTGTTTTTAACCGACTTTTACCCAAATAATTTAAAAACGGAATAATTTAAACGAGCACCGAAATCATTGTATCATAAATAATCAATAAGAACTGTATTGCTCTTGCCAGAAATATATTTATTAAACACCAAAAATATATATTTTTAACCCTAGTTAAATTATATTTTGATAGTCTGAAATAATTAAATGAATACTAAAAATAATAATTAGGCATAAACAATACCAACTGATCTTTAAATATAAAAGTAAATAAGCTTCATGGAAAATTAAATGCTAATATGGCAAATAGCAAATACAAATATTTGATATTTAAATTGATAAACAGATTAGCAAAGTCTAGTATTTTGGATATCGAATATGAATTATTTAGAGCTGATATTTTGGTGCTCGATTAAATAAAACCCACTTAAAACTAATAATTATCTTATATTGTTGTTGGAGGCAGCGGTCTTGACGACATTCTGCGTTGACTTTGCAGTCATCTTCTGATGGGTTTGAAGAGAAGCTGTTGATTCTGTTGCTGATGAATCTTCCCAGCATTTGATGTAATCACCAACAGGAAACGTTGGTTTTCTTCATTCACCACCGCACCTAACAACAAAATATTATTAGAAACAAGTACAAATACTCCTTGAAAAACAGTAAGTTTTCAATGATGGTGTCCTTCTTCTCCCTACCTACCCTATCTTAAGTGTGTTGAAGCAACCGGTGGACAGCGTGGACAACTTGGGCATGGCGCTCGACTCCTGGGACTGAATGCCGCATTCAGATAATTTGCGTAAACTGCAAAACAAAATTTAAAATGAGCATCTATCATTAAAAATACTAAACAATATTTAAAAGTAATTTTTAATATTAAACAATTGTAAATTATCAAAATAAAATTATATGCTTAAACCAATTGTGAATAATTTTCCACTGCGACATTCACAGAACATCCTCAACCCAACACACCATCCTCGCTTCAATAACGTTTATTTTAAAATTAATTATTTTCTGGAGGGTTGATATTAAGGGATGAAACAATGGTCAATAGATGAGGAATAGAATGTTGAAACCCGATTAACTGGTTACTAAATTACAGCCTTTTTAAAACATGTTTATCTAAAGTTATGGAAAAACTGTCGTTCATATTTTCTCTCAGAAAATTAATAAAATTCGCCAGATTTACAAACAAAACTATGTTGTAAACAAAATATTTAGAACTCATATATTTTAAATATTGGGTAAAAGTCACCGCTAATAAAATCAAATTATTAAACGAGATTAATTTTAATTTTCTGCTTTGAACCGGACATCAATTATTTTAGGAGAAAAATAATTGTTAAAGTAAAATAAAGCTTGCATCAGAAAAAATTGTCGCTTAGTTTTGGGCCTTTTCGTATACTGCTTTTATAGATATACAAATTTTTATGTGATGCGTTTTTATTAGTTGGCTATGCATTATACAAAAACAATTAGTTGACAACTTTCATACAATTTAGTATACAAAGATGTCCTTGAAACACAAACAATTGCGCGAAAATATTTTGTACAAATGTGTTCAAAATAAGCATGTATCCACAAGAAAAGTAGCTTTAGAGTTAAAATCTACAAGACAACAAGGACTGTTCAAAGGGTGTTAAGAAGATATAATGAAACGGGTAATACACAAAATAATGTGGAAGTGGATGCAAATCTGGATTTGTAGATTAAAATATTATTCAAAAACACTAATTTTCTAGCAGCAAACTAGCTCGCACGCTCGACGCATTGGAACTAGACACGCAGCGCCCGCACACTACGTGTTCTTCCGAGCAAACCAGTGCACGTCAAAATGTCATGGAATGTATTTTATGTATAAAAATTATTATTTATTGAAAATAATATAATATATTTAATAACATTAATTCAAAAATTTTTTTTTTTTTAATTAAATGTTTATTAATTTTATCAGTATTTAAAGTATTTAAATACAGAAATAAGTATGTACAGGATTTGAATTCTGCAACTCTTGCTTATACGACGACTGCGCTACCATTATGCTACAATGATCCATAAATGAATCGCAGCCCACTGCTAGTTATGTCTTTAATTATAAATTAAACTTCCCTGAACATTTGTCGACATTATATGAACAATTGAGATTTGATCCTTAAATTCAAATCTCTATAAAAAATCAAATATTTATTTTACATATCTTTAATAAGAGAGACCTCATTATGAGTTAATTTTAGTATGACGTTTTAAACTAGTGACGTATTTACAATCTAGTTCACTTAAATAATTTACCGAAGATTGCTGATCCTAGAATGAAGGCTCCAGGCTCTGAATTTCGAACCCGAGTCTGCCAGTTTCTTCAGCAAACCAAACATAATTCCAGAAAGTGTGAGTGCTAGATTGTCTGAGTTGATAAACACACTATTTTTACATCAATAAAATCTCACTAATATATTGAATTAATTCACCAGGACTAGTTACAAAGATGGCGTTATCAGAGACCCACAAGACACACATGATACTTTGAAAATCTCCCGGGCGAGATTACAAGTGGAGACTGTGATTTACAAAATAGTCAATCATTTTAATACATTATTAAATACTTGTGTTCATCTGCAATTATTAGTTTTGTATGAGACATGCTTTCTTCCATTTGTTCTATTTCTTCTTTAATTTCCAGCAGTAAAATTCAAGATGTAATCCTGTTCATTTCTTCACAACAATATTCATTTATTATCTTGTAATTCTTATTTTTTCAAAATTTATTTATTTATTTCTAAAGAATCATGCAAAATTATTTTTTAAGTTGAGAATATTTAAATTATAAATATTAAATAATTTTGTTGATACAAGTAATATATTTCAAACATAATTATTATTTTAATCTTCAACTATTATTCAGTATTATATTGTATGACTTTTAACATTTAAAATTTGGTAATTAAATAATAATACAAAAATAAAAATGTCTTGAATTGCTTGACTATCTTCAACAGGAGGAATTCGATCTAATTTTTATCTTGAAATATTTAACTTCTTGTTGTGCAATTTTATTAAATATTTGTGAAACGCTATTTAAATTTAAAGTATAAAAGACACAAGGAACTTGTCATCTTGCAACAAAGACTGGTGGTCAAGCAACACAGAAGTAAACATTGATTGATGTAGAAAGATTGTGTCAACAAATGTGACAGACAGTCACCCGGGCAAACTGACGCTGACTTTTCCAGAAATTATGCTAGAGTCACTCAAAAAACTATAAAGTAGAATTTGAACCCACTGTAAATTGTAAGACAATTATTTAATTAACCAACCGCGAACATCACATCCCATCCCTTCAAAACTAACCCTAGACTAACTCAAAACCTCGACAAATCAGTGAAGAATTTCATGCCTAAATAACCCTCACAAAATTTGGCAACAATAATCAACCCTTGAAAAGCTACCCTTTGATCACATTAATTAATATGAATAACATAATAAAAATAATGAATACGCCACTGGTAAACGACTGCGCATAAAATAAATGAACACCCACAATTGTGAGGGTCGAGATTCGGCAGCTACTAGTAACTAACTTATAAATATTAAATGTCCACTTATCTGTGTGTATGAGGTTGTTGGACTGCAATGAAGCCGCTTCCCGGAGTGGACTCGAGGTGATCTTGCTCCGGAGGGATAGCTCCTTGACGACAGCATCCTACAATTAAAAACATTCTTCTTCAAATATGCCCTAAATATATTCATTCAATTAATTCCTGTTTATAATCACACTATTTTTAATTATATAATTAATCAAGTGCAATAAAACAATTACAAAAATCAAATAAATTCACTACTAAATTTCTTACAATGTATTATTTTTTTATTAAACCGGACAAATTTTATATCAGTAATTAAGGAAGAAACTTATTTATCGATATTTAATAACTGTTTAATCAATAAAAAACAATGTAGAAATTAATATTTAATCAAAAACCATCAACTCAAATCCAGCTCGCTGATTTTTCATTTAATTTCAATAAAATCTGTAATTCGTCGAGCTTGTTTACCCATAATTGGGTAAAATGTACATGTGGGATGATGGAAGTTAATATAAGTAATGCTGGGCGACAATTTTATCCGTACTTATGTACACTTGATGCTAAATAATATGTTACAAACCTATATATGCAAATTCAAAAACTTTATTCAGCAAGATCTGCAACTGAAGAGCCGCATTCATCGCTGTATTGAACACTAGGTTCGATGAGAAGTATATTTGTTTAACTGTACAAAGATCTGCGATTGCAGAGTCCTTCAAAATTAATAAACCCATGAACAGTACAACCAGAAAAAATCAAAAGACTAACCTGTTATCCATTCTTGGTGAGTCTCTACCAGGAGTAGAGGTCCTTAGGGATTGCCGGGACTCCTTGGACCTGCCTCGTCGTAGACTACCATGTCCTGGAAGACTGGTGCTCATCCACGATACTGGAATACTCGGTTGGAGTATTTTTCGTTACTGCATCATGCTAAAAAGTGACAAATATTTATTAGCATTGTACAAAAATATATTAAATATTAGTTGTACATGATCCAAAACTATCAAATCGGTGTAAATAATTACATATTTAAAATTTTCCAAGCGCTGAATTTTTAATCAAGTTTTCAAGTACCTATAACTTTTGTGTTGAACCGAATAAATATCAGTAGACGTTGATTAATCTTAGTTATAGTTGAAGATCACCCTCCAATAATAATTTTAGGTGATACTCTATAGTTACTTACTTGAACCGTGACCGCAGCGCACACGCAGATCCAGAACAACTACTTATTTGAAGTGCAATCAAGCTTCTTTTCTTTCAACTCTAACTTATCCTGGAGGCTTTTATCTTGGTGTTGGCTGCGTTCATTTAATTAAATATCACACACTGTTTAATTCACTAGACATCTACCACATTGATGGTGATCCCCCAGGTCTTCAGTAGGTCATTAAAATTCCGCAACGATAATATCACTTTGCCTTAAAACCATGAATAAGTAAATTAAAATAATATATGACTCAAAATTAATCTACATAACAATACATAAATATATCACTACGCCTTTATCAGTGAAATTTAAACTCTCAAATATTAAAATAAAGATATTTGTAATTAATCAAATTGTTAGTTTAAATTTTAGAGAAATGTTTTAAAGCTCGTTAAAAATAAAACAACATATTTGTTGTTTTACTTTTACCACCCGACCTCCCCCGAGCATAAAAATAATTTAGAATTTTGTTATTAAATAGATATATCATTACACCTTGATCACTTTCTGAGTGAAACGGCTCTGCAATCACAGATCACAGTAGAAGACACATTTTACAATGAAATGTAGTGTTTCTTTACAATACAGAAATAAATTTTGATATTTTAGTATAGTAATGAATTGAGTTAGAGACCTTTAGAACCACAAGCCATTGCCTTAGAACATTTAACTATCCGTTAATCCATCTCAAAATGATATTTGTATAAAACATAGTTTTAACAAAAGTATTTACTTGAAATTTCATATTTAAATAGAAACAACTAAGAATAGTACTTCAAGCATCACAGAAATAAACTAGAATAAGAAAACTAAACCGGAAGTCGACTTATAACTACGCGGACTAATATCTACGCGGACTTAAACTATGCGAACTTAAATTATGCGGACTTAAAACTAAGCGAATCCTGATTTGTACTAAGAAGGAAGAGAACTATTAAAAGAAGTAATTAGAAGAAAAGTCTAATCCCGAGATGCATGAAGGAATCATTTAAAAAATAATTCATTTTACTTTAATGCTATTATTAATTTGTTATTAATATTTACGCAAATTTAAATTAAACAATTTAATGCTATTTGTATGGAATGAACAACCGAGCGTCTCAAGTCAAAGTCTCCGATTTGATTCCATATCACACATCTATCATTTAAACATTTTAATCATCGATATAACACTCTCCACTAACAAGCCTACGTCTCGATTAAAATGTCATCTACCAAGATCTGAATCTGCAGAGCAATGCTACTCTGAATTAGATATAGGACGTGGATATTTCTTTTAATTCAAAAAATAATTTTGAAACTTGTTTGAATTAATTACTGCTAAATTTATTTTCTTATTACATTAAATATTTATGTACTACGCTGCACGACTCAATGACAGCGCAGGGGACCTACAGTTTATAGTGGAATCCGAACCACTTGGTGGGGATTGGCGTGGTGATATATTTATTAAATTAATTATTTAAAATACAGTCACAATTTGTTTTACTCTAACTTGTCCTTGGCTGCGTCCGTTTTGGAATGTCCTGGAGACGTCTCTTCCAGCCTGCAGCTGGAGTCAACACACTCAAATAAATACAGATTAATATCATAGACTACTTACTTACACCAAAATTTAATTAAATTTCGCTAACTAATTAAGTCACTTCACAAATTATGCACCACTGTTTGTTTCACTAATAAATTATTCTGCACAACAGTTATACGCCATGCCCAGTAATAGGTATCGAACGTGATGATATTTTAATTTATTAATTAATGGAATAATTAGATTAGCTATGGGGCTCTAGAGATCGAGATGTGCAAGAATATTATTACTTTAAACAAAAACAAATAAAACATGTGTTTTAGAATAAATTGTTGATAAAACATTTAAATAATAATGTTTCTAGAGTTCAGGATTTACTTTTAAACGTTAAACAAATATTTGTCACATAAAAAATATTCAACATAAAAGAATAGCTATCGTCCACCAGAATTATTCAGACACCCGTTGTACGGAAAGTATGTCAAGACCATGTCTCAACAAAATAAAAATATATCTTACCTTTTCAATATTAGCGACGATGCTGTTGATGACATCACCTGCTCCAGGACGAGTTCCGAGCCCCAGGTCGGCTGCAGAGACGATTCCAGCTTCGTGGAGGCTTTATAAACAGAAAGACAAAATGTTAGTTCAAAATGTACAATAATTAATTTTTATGAACTTACACTGATCGGCTCCAGGAAGTCTGCTGATGATGACCAGGGTCCCAAGATAAGATGTTGAAAGGTGAGGACTGATTCGGCAATTTGGTTGACGGTTCCAAGATGAGTTCAAGACTTTACATTTTCCAAAATAAATTAGTACAGTATTTATAAAATATCTCAATATAATTCAATATAATTACCTATTTTTTCATTGGAAAATTAATTGATTTAAAATGTTAGTAAATTCATAAATAAAAAGTAATGATATAAATACTGTTCTTTTTTTATAAAAAAAAACTCACACATCACAGAAATGATATAACATTCACACATAATCTTAAAAGTAAAAGTTTTACATCTCTAGATGTAAGAACTACGTCTGCGATTAAACAATCGCATTTTAAAATCATTTTTATGATTTATATTTGTATACGTACATGTTACAATAGGATAGTTCAGTTTTTACAATTCATTTTACAAGAAAGAAAAGTATACACAGAGAAAAGAAAAAAATCTTAGAAACAATAAAATAAATTGTAAAAACTAAAGCATAAACAGGAAAAGTTACACATGAGAAATTTTAAATTTTCTGAAAATATTAAAGACTAGTTTACAAAAGAAATTTAGTGTGTTGAAAATTGTATATTTTCTGGTTATGTTACTATTCAGATCTTTATAAATAGATAAAAATTAAAGCTATCAACTCTTGTTTAAGCATAACCCGAAAAATACGAATTTTCCTTCTTTAAGACAGATAATATGGCAAATAAATTCACGTTCTGTGCACAAAATTATTCTTATTTGCCAAGTCAGACAAGGTGCGGTGATACAGAATTGGTGAAGTGACTCAACAAATAAGAAACTGTTGAATGAAATAAATATTCTTTGAGATGAATCAATCATATATTCATTTTAAAACAATAGATATATGACACAGAATTTGTATTTCTTTTGTTTTTAAACATGTTTTTTTTTTGCTTTTCTACGCCTACTTTTTTTGAGTCCGCAATAGGAACGCTTACTATAAGTAAACGAATCAACAATTTATAGTTGATATATAATCATGTATATCAATAGTTGTATATGTATATATGTATATTTATTTATAATATATTTATTGATTATGGCACTTTTTAATATGGAATGCTCTACTTAATAAAATTGATATTATTCCATTTCTTTAGTACCTGAATATTATCTGGAGGCCAAAATCTAGACACAACTATCATTAAATTAAACAAAACAATATACTAAATGAAAGAAAATAAATATTTTTAGATATTAAATATTATAAACGAAAAAGTAAATCACTGGTCTACACTTAAAAAGTTGATTTAAAACCAAAAATAAACTCTAATTTTTGTGACTGTTTTCTCTTTGAATAAACAAAGTGAAATAAGTCACAGGTCTAGTTTGTGTCTTTTTAAGGCACTAAAATTGTAAAAATTGTCTTTTTCCTAAGGCACTACTACTAATAAAGGCCACCCTAAAGTATACTACTAAAAAAAATACTATTTTGTCTTTTGTAATTTACAGAAATTGTTCCCTAAGTTTAATACTACTTCTTTGCTATTTAAAATAATAATAATAATAAATATACAAGTGTAAATATGTTTTTTATCACTTAATTATCGAAAATACCAGATATACTATCTATACAAGTCTATTAGTTCGTTTTTCTTGGTGTCTTTGTTACATTTACATTTGTTGTGTTGACAACCCCAAAATCAAATTAACATGTTTCTTTTTCGTGAAATTAACCCTCTAAATGTCTATATTTGTGCGCAGACATTTGTGCTAAGCCCAGTACTGCGTACTGGCATGAAAGACAGTGGTAATGTGTTTGTTTGCCACTGTGTTGACAGTTGGCTGATCTGCATTGCTGGCTTGGTGTGAATTTCTCGAACCCAGCTGCTTGAATTGAATCCAGTTTTTGATGCTGTCTTCGATGAGCGACAACTTTGTTGGTATCCGTGCACACGAAATCACATTTTAGGCAATGGAAATGGGAAGCTTTGTTCTGGGTTGATCCTGAAAAATACAAAATACCCAGTGTTATAGATTGAATGTAGGTAGCAACACAAAATGATGGACTTACCTAAAGTGCTTGTGTAGGCGCATTCTTGTCTACCGCAAGCAACATTAGCGCGGTATTGTTGAAAATCGCCGCCCATAAGTGTATCTAATCGCTCATGTCTAGCTGTATGTTGAACAAATCGTGTTTTGTCACAGAAACTGTAACCACAGTCTTGTCTTTGACAATGGAAATGTGTTTGATGCTCGCGGTAGCCGCAATGAGGGTACTGACAATCTTCATTAAACCTAGAATTCAAACTAAAACAAATTACATTTATTCTTCAGATTAAATTAAAAATAAACTCACCTGAATCGTAAATAGCCTTCAGGGACAGGTTCATCCTTCAAAATCCGCATCGACGATTGAATCCTTGCCTTCTTGGCCTCAGGGGACATCTCATGAGGACTCATTGCTCTCTTGTTCAAATTCGCTGCCATAGCTGCTAACGGTGACGTCATATTTTCCGCTGCTTGTCCTGTAGTAGCCAAATACTGATTTTGTATCAACCCTGGATGTTGGAACATAAGTTGCGGTGGGATTCCAGCGTTTTGATACAAACTCTGAGGCAGGAAAGCATTCTGCATACTTGACTGTTGTGACATTAGTGCAAACTGTGTCGCCAAGTTCGTCGGGAAGTTGGCAAAATGCCCGAAACCATCGAACGTTGGCGGGGAGAATATTGGGGAATGGTTTTCTATTTCTGGGGGTGGAGGAGGAGGAGGAGGTTGAATGACTGGGTTTTGAAGCGACTGTAATGGGGCGACTTGGATTTTAGGCTCAGATTTGATTGGAGTTTGGATTGGGGAATTTTGGTTGTTATTGTCTTCGGACAGTTGACTGCTTAGAGCCCCAGTGCTGTGCTTGGCAATATGGGTAACTAATCTATCGACTTCGGAAAATGCTTGATTGCAAGCATTGCAGTGGTAATGATGTTTACGCTTTAATTTACAAAATGGCCGACTGCACGATAAGTCAGGTCCATATAACGTATGAGAACTGTTGTTTGTAGTTTCTTGAAGTTGATTTTGTTCTATAACATGAAATGGAAACATTAACTACATGTCAAACAATTATGTTGAAATAATTTAATTCTACCCATTTTCCAAACTAGCATTCGACAATATTTATTTTATACACCCCACCAATAAATATAATATTGAAGTATAATAAGAGAAAGAAAAGTAATCCCTACCTGAAGATGAGTTCTTAGGTGTTTCAGACGGGCTTGTGCGTTCTGTAGGTAGTGTTGAAAGTGGATAGAAAGTGCCTGAGGCTTTCACCACTAGAAATTATATACAGAAAACTAAGAATACAGTCAACAACACCTAAACCATCATTTCATTAATTTTACTACTGAAAGACTGAAAAACTAAAATAACTTGATCATAATCATAATATGTTGTATATAATACAACAAAAGAAAAGGTGCAAAATAAACAAAAGAGTGTCTAAAAAACAAACGTGCAATGTGGAAAAATAAACAATTCTTACCTGATACTTTGTTGTTTTCGGTGGACATTTGACTAAGATTGATGGCTCTGAAATGGTTTTCAGGAGGTGGTATGATTGGTTTTTCTTCAGTCTCTTTTTTTATGTGAATTTCAGGGCTCATCATAATTGGTTGATGTTTGTTGTTTATTTCGTCGTTCATATGTTTTTGATTGTGGATTGACATTGTTGAATATTGGACGAATGAATAGTTGCAATTTTCTCGCGTGCAATGGAAATGTCTGTTCACTTTATTACTGAAATACATAAATAAATATTCATTAAAAGACCCCCGCAAAAATACGTTCAGTTTTGTCGACAACTGTCGCGTCGCGTCGTCTTCCGGTATCAAAATGCGTCATTTGCGGACTCAAATTTAATAACATATTACATTACAATTACTCATAAAAACATAAACAAAGGTTTTTTTTGTTTAATTCTTACCTGTGGCAGCTGGGTAATCGGCAGTCCACATTCCTATCGTAAAATTCAAAGCCTTCCAGAATTTCAATATTATCATGGAAGTCCTTGCTATGCATCAATAGGACATCATCCTTGTCTGTCACATACAAACACCGTGTGGCATTGCAATGGTAATGCACACTTCCCAAATAAGGGCACAGCATGTCAGGACACTTGCAGTTTTCCGAGTAAACATCGAATCCTTGCAAATTATAGTCAGTAATCTGGAAAACAAAACAATACATTACAAATTGTACATGGAAAGTTATTTGGATAAGAATTTACCGTTGGACTGGAAGAATTCGACCTGTCATCCAGTGAATCTTGAGTTTCAATATCTCGACTGGAGCTTGGAGTAGAAGTAGATGGCTTTGGAAGCTTAAAACTGGTGAAGATAGCTTGAGGGGAATCCATCAAACTTTGACCACCAAGTGGAGACTGAGAACAAACATCTCATTAGATATTTTCAGGGATTTCAGTTTTAGTTTAAACTTACGTAATCATTCCAAACTTCGATGACACGGTTCTTTGGAGGTCTTCCACGTTTCCTCCGGAACATACCATCAATGGAAGTCGCTAAATGCGTCATAGTTAGAGGATCCTTGGTAAGACTTAACTTCCTGGAGTATTCGTGCATTTTATAGTGATCCAATCGCCTGAAAGGTTTGTCTGTCGGTAGGATCACTTCACGGCAATTATCCTGTGGAAAATTACGTATTTAACAAACAATAGACAACGAGAAAACAAAGTGAAAAAATCAAATGTCACTCAAACAATAGAATAGCAGTAATCAACTTGCAAAACGTACCCAATTACAGTGGTAATGACGGTCCTTGTCTTGATATATGCAGGAATCGTCACAGCGGCCATTTTGAGCATCCATAGTTATGTAAAATGCTTCAGTTACTTGTTCTTGTTGTTCATGGTTACGGGCGTGTTCTCGGACCCCGTCTCTGCATCTGCAGAAAGAAAATCACTCTTAACACTCCCCTTAGAGAACATTCATATTTTTGCTCTTATTTGTTGCAATAACTAAATGCCATTTTTAGTAACAATTTGTTATTTAATCGAAATATCAGTTAAAAGTAACTTACGTAAACAGCATATCACAATTTTCGACCATACAATGATAATGTTCACTGTAGGCCAGTTCGCAGTTCGAATAACACTTCTCATGTCCCGCAAAGAACTGAAGAAACTTCCTCCAGAAATCCTCATTATTCCAAGCTGGATCTCCATCCATGTGACTCGGAGTATATCCACCATCTCCAGCCGACAAATCCATAGCTGAAGTAGATTCCGATTCTTCGTAGGAAACTGGAGAAGCTCTTCCGTCACTGGAAGTTTCTCCGGAATTCGACATAGAATTCTGTTGAATCATATTAACAGGAATCCCTTCAAAAGCTTGTTCGTAACTTTGCGGCATGCCCATGTTGACATTGAGACTGCCGCCTTCCTGAAGGCTACGCATCATACTCTGTGCGAGTTTGAACTTTCGGTAAGCTAGTTCGGAATCTTTCCGTTCGTGTTTCCGCTTGTGGGAGAACAGTTGACCGGAACTATGCAATACGTAGTTGCACTGAGGCCGGATGCAGTGGATGTGATTGCAGACTTTGGAGAATCTGCAGTTTTCGTACGGGCAGATTTCGTGTTTCATGAACTTTTTGAAACCGTCACGGGATAGTTGTTCGTCTTTTATATGGTACGACTTGTGCTTTTCTAATCATACAAATCGAACAAAATTATTAGAATGAAAATTAGTAATTACAATTTATATTTTAAGTTGAAGTAAATATTGCATACATACATACATACATAACATCACGCTATATCCCATTAAATGGGGTAGCACGAACCCGTCAACATTCTCATCCTGACACACGATACTCGATTCGACCACATTATCACTTCCTCCATACAAACTCTTTCCTTTCTCACAACCAAAATCCATCAACACGCAACAAACATTCATCCATTCGCTTCTGTACACTGCGCTTGTTTCTGAAGGTGATCTCCACACAATTGCAGGTAAACACTCGAAACATCTAACCAATGAATCTAAAATCAAGAATCATACGCTTGTCTTCATTCATCATATTTATCCCGCAATTAATTCCTATCCTGACACACCACTTTTGCTTCAACCACATTCATAATTCTTTTCATACAAGCTCGTTTATTCTTCACGCTCAGAATCTTTCGCTCACGCAACAACCCTTCAATCATATTCATCCACTTGCTCCTAGGCCGTCCACGCAAACTTTCACCCTCAATTTCACCAGCATACACCTGTTTCACCAATCTGTCATTAGAAAAAACAACTTGCTTACAGTTGATTCGTTATTATCGTCGCACCCAAAAATAAAATAAAAAATGTCTTACCCATATCCGCCTTATTCTTGAAAGTAAACTTGCACCCCGGCCTCCTGCAATGAAAATGCGTCGTCCTTTGTCCAAAGAACGCACAATAACTCGCCCCACATTCCTCCGTGGCTCTAAACCTCTGAAATCCTTCTTGTATGATGGCGGAGTCCTTCCGATGGTAATTCGCATGCATCTGGACATCTGACGTGGAGATGTAGACCTTGTCGCAGCCTTCCTTGATGCAGTGGTAGTGTGTTTGCTTCCGGTTGTGAGAACAACTTTGGTAGCGGTCGCTGCAATCATCCATAGGGCTATAACGCATGAAACCATGTTGGAGGGATTCGTCGCGTTTCTTGTGCCATTTGAAATGGCGGATCATTTCTTCCTTCTTGACGAAGACGCGGGAATTGCAGTCCAGACAGTGGAAGTGCTCCCTAAGGAAGAATCATGATAATATATCATTACATTATTTTACAAACTGACGCACCAGATCTTGGTATCTGATATACTTTTCCGCATGACTACCACATACATACTAAATACATATTTGTCTTCGACTTGCTATTGAAATATATAAACATTTTCATATCTCACGGCGCGCCTGTCATACTTTACGACTTGTTAGGATACTAATAATGGAATCTATAACTTTACAGATCCATAGATCTTTAAATAAAAACAAAATCATATTCACAATTGTTGATAAGTTGAAAACATTTCATAAAGTCATAAATTTTATTGAGATTTTGTTCATTATTCACAAATTTATGGATCTACAAAATTTACGGATATACATATATTTTTACCATAATATAGAATTATCAAAGATACAAATTAATTAATAAAATATAAATTAATGGGTTTTGCATTTTTTATTTGTATAAATTGCAGGTTTCATAGTCGTGTGAAATGAATACCATTATGTGCTTGTTGTAAAATGTCTATTAATCTATCCTCCACACAAATTCGTCTTTACCATCTAGAACAAAAAGTACGGCCGGGAAAACTTTCCTAAATTTTAAAAATAGATTAGAAAATGAATCTGAAATATTTTTCATTCAATGATTTGATTGTTAGACTTAAAAAAATATCTTACGTAACATACTCTGAAAGTGTTGCTTACAACTTGCTCGTCCAAAAAAGTATCACTTTCTAATGGTCTTGTTACGTAAATTACTATTACAAATTATAAATAAAAATTGGAATATCCTGTATAACGTTATACCGACAAACTAAAATAATTAAATTCGTCTCGTGACAGATCTGCAGTTGCATATTTAAACAGAAAGATGTGATGCTATAAATAGAGATTACGTCCAGAAAAATTAATTATACTATTAGTTTTGGAAGAATACAACACAGCTCTGCAATTGCAGTTGTCTGCAGATAAACTTGATGGACAATATATAAATTAATTCCTATAAAATAGATTCGTTTTTGGTTGGTTGAAATTAATTTAAAATGAATTGATAATTTTGAAAGCAGATAACCCACAACGCTTAAGCGAGTTACAAGTTAGTATAATTCCTTAGGAGCACACGCAATGCAACTTTTACTCTAATGAAATATTACCTACCTGTAGTTCAAGTCCTTGCAATAAGAGCTCCCACATTCAAGAGAAGAGGAAAATCTTTTAACGTATCTGGAATAATCTACAGGAACCTGGGACTTTGCTATCATGTTCGGGGTTCCAGAACTGTCCCTCGACATCGTAGCGGGAGATACGGACTGCGCTAGCATTGCTAAAATAAATGAGAATTATGTAATGAATCAATAATTATTAATTATAGTTGCAGCAATCATTTGTAAGATAATTACTTATACAATAATTGCGTAATTGTTGTAATAATTAATTGATAATTTCAGAGAATATATTTAAAGTGAGATTTCTGTTTGAAATCTCTCGTTTCTGAAGCGACAGCGCTACCAGGATGCTACAACTGCCCGTAGATAATCAGAATAAAATATATGTAATTGTAGAATAACGTATATAGGTCAAATATTTGTAAAATTTGATTAACGTATGTTTTAAAGACAATATAAATTAGAAAATATGGGTACGATGATTGAGTTCTCGCTTTTGTAGATATAGCGCTATTTCAGTGCTACAACTCTGCGCAAATGTTTAAATTAAAATATAAGTAAGTGTAAAATAAAATATGTTATCAAATATTGAAAGAATTCGAAGTATGTTGTGAAAAATAAAGGAGGAACGGAAAATATTTCGCGTTAATAACATGTTTAGGAAATAATTGCATCTTGAAAGTAGAATAAAAATAATAATAAAAAGCGGAACACAGTAATTTTGTTAAATTTCGTAACAGCACCCAAAAAATCTGAAGAATTCAAACAATATTCTAATAATAGTGCAGTCTTTAATCGTTAAAATGAAACAAAAAATAAAAACAAAAATTCTCCGTTAAATCGTGCGTAGTAAAAAATTCGACAATCGGTGTCAGAACAGCTGAAGATCAAAAACGATTTCCTGTCTCTCTCCAACACACATACAGGGCTATTTACACACAAACATACATACACACGCGAGTATAAAAACAGTATGTGAAACTGTTCAATTTAACAGAAACATATTTCAAAAATAAAAAGATTATAACATCGCAGTCAAATAGCTCCTACATCCTTTCTACTGTTTTTTACGATTCCAAGTCTGTCGCATTAAAAAACAAAGTAAATTAGAATACCAAGACCAAAGATATCACACTTTCGTGCCGCAGAAAACTGTGAATTTATTTGATCCTTTTAATGTCAACTCCTGTCTCAAACTCAATTCATTTCAGTCAATTTTAATTAAATCTTTCGGCTTCCGTGTAACCGTTTTGTACGCTTTGAACGGGTAATTTACTATCTAAAGGTTGGCAGCACTAATGTGAAGTTGTCTCAAGGTCATTCCTGTGATATTTCGTGAATTTAGCCACGGATTTTTATTGGGATACAATTTTTCTTCAAATTATTTTTGGACGTTTCTTCTCGATATATTTCAAATAGTTTGTGACAGTTTTTTTAGATTTTGACACAAATATATTTGAGATAACATCTCAGTAACCTTTCAAAGGCGAACAAAAAACAGTTCAATCCTTTTATGTTTTTTGAATGACATCTTTTCGTTTTTCGTTTACCTGAGAGTTTTAGAAGAAACTCTTTTATATATTATCATTGAAATTTGAAATTTGCACGTGTTTGAACAAAACATTTTCAGACTTGAATCCAAATAATAGGATATAGCATTACTGGATTCAGACTTCTGTTCTTTTATGTTATAAAAAACTGGTTTCTATTTACTGAACAACCCTTTATTCGTTCGATATAAAAGAGGTTTTTCAGTATTATTAAAGATTTAAAAGGTCCCCCATCAAAATATTCCTCACTATTTGTTTGATTTCGTCCCGATAATTCTTTTGACCGACTATAATTTTGAGCCCGCAGTTTTTAAAACTCTAGTTTGCAGTTGGTAGCGCTGTTAAGGGTGTATTTTAGTTAAATTTAATCTCGGGCCATCAGGGTACCCCTATTGGAAGGGTTACGTCCGATTTACTTCAAATTAATTCTTTTTACGCATGTTACGTCACAGCGCGTGTTGTCAAACAATATAACCGTTCACAAGCCAAATGTGTTTTTAACTTGTGTCCATTTTTCCAATGTCAGACATATTTTTTTAACAACTGCAACCGTACTTTACTTGATGTGACATTGTTTACAAATACTGACATTTGCTCCAATAAACATGCATATTTTTAATTTTTCTTTATTTTTTCAACACCACACATATAGGAACAAAACTACAACTGGAAATATTTGAACATCTTTGGGGCCGTCATTTGACGACAGTGCATAAATCTGCACTATTTATTTTTCAATAATCAAATTGTGTAGATATTATTGTTTTTTACTTCCTTGTACGAAGTAAAGGAAGTATTGTAATCGCGAAAATTTTCGGTTCTCAGATTTCAACGGAAATAGGTATTTTGGCCCTCCCTGAATCCATTTTGACTAATTTCGTCGTGCCGTCTGTACGTACGTACATATCTCGCATAACTCAAAAACGGTAAGCCGTAGAAAATTGAAACTTTATATTTAGGATTGTTATAACATCTAGTTGTGCTACTCCCTTTTTGGTTATTATACAACTACCGGAAGTGGTACTTTACTTGAAGCCTATAATAGATTTTCATGAAAAACTATATTCAAATATAATTTAAAACTTTCCAAATTTGGTATATAAGACTACTATATCAATTGAAATAACATAGTAGATTTTGGTTAAAATAGATTAACCGAAAGTGGCACATTACATGAAGCTGCTAACAGTTTTCCTTGAAAAAAATGGTATTATTTTAATTTTAGAAATAAATGCTGCAAATAAAAGCTTTAGAGAATTAAATTCTGCGTCTAGCACATAAAGAATTATTATATTAGCCTTTTGAATAAGCGAGATATCTAACTTTAAATATTATCTATTTTTTGTTTTTGTTTTTTAAATTAAGTTTGCTATGGATTAGATAAAAAAATAAAAGATTGAATGGCAAATATGTGCAATTAAAAAATATCTATAGTTTAATACACGTACGAGGAAGTCATGTGGTGTCCACATCAGATTTTTTTGAATTTGGTTTTAAGAAAGAGTTAATTAGTAATGCGTGTTAATTTGGAATAAAAATTGTACGAAATTTAGACATTTACAAAATTTCTCCTTGCGAAAGTTGTTTACTGTTTAATATAAAACAAAATTTTTATTCATTTATTTGCTTTTTAAATGTGTAGGTATCGTATAACTTCTGGCGCCTTTCAGTGTACACAAAAAAACATTCCAGGAAATGATAAATGATTAATAATTTATAAATTATTCATAACTCTGTAGTTAACACTATGATAATGAAAATATATTACAATTTTTATTCAACTTTAGAGGAATAATAATATTAATATTCTAAACATGCATTAAATTTAGTTTTCTGAAAATATTTGGATAAATTATACTTCATGTAATAACAATAACCACAAATTTCAGCTTGACATCAGGACACCAGTTTTAAATAAAATACAGTAATGGGTTATTCATTTCAAAACGTCCAATTTTCTCCGAGATATCAAATAACAAACAATCTCATTCTCATCGCCAAAATGTTGAAAATATCTCGCTGTCACTCAAGCGGCCAAGGATCATTCTTGGTACAGGATAACTCAAACTCTACCATGTTTTTGATATTTGTAAGTTATCATAATGTCTCAAAGAATATTGTGGAATCCTTGTCGGTTGCTACTTTAAAGTTTACTATGTTTTGTTTCGTACTTCAACCGTTTCTTTAGTGTTTCTGCTTAGTTTGAGACTTAAGTTATAATGAGGAAACCGGGAGCTATTTTCAACTACTCGGTTTTAACTTTTAAACGAACCAAGATTCTATATACTTGTGTCCGTCTGTCTACAATTTATATTTATTAGATTTTTAGTTTTGCCACGGGTAAACAGAGAAGAGAACGTTTACTTTTTCTGAGGCTGCTTGTGACATTACTCGATCAATTTGACATTTTGTGTCAATTTTTTTAGTCAGTTTATTTATGCTTCTCTGTACAACAGAAACTTAATCTCAATTATAGTACAATGTCCGAAGTTACCGCATAATTTTTGCTTTAGAGGGATTCAAACTCGGGATCTACTGTGTAGATCCGTAAATCTGTAAATTATAAACAAAATCGCAACGAAACATGTGATGACATATTTTCTACTTGTCAATAAATATTGATGTGATCTTGTTTATTATTTACAGAGTTACGGGGTGTTGTAATAAATTAGTAACAAGTTCGCTTCATTATCGACGACTAATAACAAAAAAATGTTTTCTTGTACTGTATTAAAAATATAAAAAGCTCTTACTTTAAAACAAAAAAGCTTGAACGTGAATGCGTGGCAACAACACTTATTAATGACTGAATAAAGTATTCATATACAACATTCAGTTGGAATAATGAAATTTGCTAGAACTTGTACTAAATAAATCGGAGCTGCAACTATAGATTTAAGTAGAAGGTTTGTTAGAAAGTAATTATCATTGGATGGCAAAGAAATGAATATATTGTAAGCGCAAAATGTTGTGGAAGTTTTGTGTAAAATGTTTCGGTACCTAGTGACTAATAATAAAATGATTGGGTAATAATAAATGTGGCAGTTTGAAAGTAGCGAAGTTTACAAATGACAGTCTGAAATATTTTTCATTTTTTGCGTTTCCAAAACAACATAAATACATTTTACGTCAAGAAAAATTATTTATAGGTAGTTCAGTTCAGTCTGGGAATTTAGTTTTATGAATAATCTCCAACTGGGTTACTCCAGGTTTTACGTTAGTGGAAGACTAGTAAACATTTGATTCGTTTGTGAATCAGGCAAGCCGACGTTTAGGGCTCTTGCCAAAACTGTGAAATAACAACTGGCGCTCAAAATCATTTGTTTTCGACAATTGCTTTTCCGCAGATGTCTCATACTTTCTTTTGCTTTTAATTTATTTGTTGCGTTGAAATAAATACACGTCCTTTGATTTCGATTTTGAATTGAAAACAATTTTGTGGAACAAAGAAAAATATATTAATAGTTATGTAAATTTGTTATTTATGGTTATAGTTGCCACGTATTTTATTATTTATGACAATTAAATGAGGCTATAATATTTCTTCCAACACTTTATATAGCTATAAGAATAATGCTTAAAAATTCGAATTAATTAACTTAAACATTAATTAACAATAAAATCATTTTCGCAATCAGAAAATTTCGCATGATTTGACAAAGAGACAAAAGAACTGCAACTATCAGCACAATAATAAATTTTGTTTTATTTCCAAATTTCACGTCGCGCGTTTCGAAATTGTTTACTAATCAATAAAAATTGCTGAGAAGACATAAAAAATGAACCAAATATTTTGTAAAACATTTGAGTTTGTAATAACTTGTTTTGGCCCACGCATGGAAAATATAACTAATAATAAAAAAAAGCCGAAATTAATGAATCAACCTCGGTACTTAAAACAAATTTATTACAGGCAAAATTCAAAAACAATAAGAAACAGGCGGCTCTGACCAGGGCCTGCTTTGATATAATAACAATAAAAAACCTTTTTTTCGAAGCCGAGCATTATAATACACTCCCAAAATTTCAGAGCGCACTCCAAAATCAACCTTAATACTTCACCATATACGATCTACGTGCCCAACTTAATATGACGTTGAATTTATAACAGCTTCACAAAAATTCAATCGGAGATAGAAAGAGATGGAACACACAGAAAAAAAACCATTTATGAATTATGAATACAACATTTTTGATAGTAGGTGGGCACTGTCTCTACGAGGCGGCACACACTCACTCCATTGTTATCCCACCGCACACCACACTTGCCGCACGCTTCAAATACAGCCCAAGAGTCTTGTATTTGGGTGCGACCAATTCTTGATTTTGAATACGAAAATGCTGAGAAATACTTAAAAATATCTGACAACTTTTTAAAATACTTGTTGCATTTTTTACGGTAAAAAATTACATTTATCACACTGCATCTTTTTATAGCATTCTTTGAATGTTATTCCTAAAAGTAGATAAAATTATCTAATTATTTTCAATTACGAAGCAGAATTAATAAGAACCACTTTAACCCACAAATTTACTTCATTAAACGAATATTTAAATTTATTTTTTAACGAAGCTTCATTTCGAGTGCCCTCGAAACTATTTTAAATTACAAAGAATTTTTACTTCTCCAAGCATATCTTCAGAATTTGTTTTATTCTATTTGCAATTAATAATACGTCACTTAAATTGTGAAAACATATTTTCTATCGCTTAAAGTTAAACAGAAAAAACATTAGTTTAGTTAATAAATTAAATAATGCTTTATTTTAAAATTTGTACTAGTTCTTTACATCATTGTCCGGGTTGTCAGAAAATTATGATTCGTTTTTATAAGAAATAAAAGCAACAAAAACAAAGAACTGAATAAAAAATGAAAGCGATTTTTCTTTCTGAAAAGTATTCAAACCCGGACAAATCTAAATGTGAAGAGGCTTTATTCAACTCCGTTTAAAGTTCCGTGCATGACTGTAAATATAATTTTCTGATTTCAAATAATAAGGAGGCCTAAAATGTATGAAACACTTGTATAAATAAAACCAAATTCTTTTCACACAAGTTTAGCCTCTATGTTCAAGTATCCTGTGGTCCAATTCACCATGACATTTCTGTAAAGACTTGAACCCTTTTAAAACATCTGTGCACTCATGTTTAAAAAAATAGAAAAATAAAAAACTTTAATCCTTTCATATGAAGAAGTGTTTTAAAATGAAGAAGCAAATATTGAGCAGGGAAGTTAATTTTGATTGTTTAAATCTTTTTAATTTCATAATTACAAACAGTCTTGATGGTTAGCACGTTATATGCTAAAGCGAGAGCTTGCTCACACGAATACAAGTCCAGTAAATAAGTTTTTACGGACGTATTACGTACAAAGTGTCGCATTTAATTATTATTATATCCTAATCTTGAAATTCACATTTTAAAATCATTATAATTAAATGTCGGAAAAAGTTTATTACCAAACCACAATAACAGTGCCGTAATATTTTTTTCATTTTCCCAACTAAAATAACTGCTGTAAACATGAAAATACGATACAGTATGAAATAATAGTATATTATGTAACGTCTCTTTAGTTTGTATAAAAAACGAATATTCAAATTTATTCTATGATCGCAAATTAAAACAATAACAAACGTAAAATTTTATTAATTATTTAAAAAATGAGGTTAAGTTTCAAACTAACTTCAAGCCGTGAAAACCAATGATATTTTAATAACGGGAGTAGAAAAAATAATGTACTGTAGTCCTACAGTTTTAAATAATTTATAACCGCAAATTTGAATAGTTATAAATAGGGTTGTGCCGTGGTCAATTGACCAAAAATATTTGATGGCCAAAAAAAACGGTCAAATAATCTAAATGGAACCGCCACGACATCTGTTGTTCAATAGAAATAGCTACTTACTATTATTACATGAATATATCTAGTTTGGTATTCTGGGTTCTGGAGAATTTGCTTACTTTACTTTACAAATAAAATAAATACATATTATTTCATTTTACTTTATTTTCCCCTTTATTTTGAATTTGATGTGGTTTTGTTTATTAGTTGTTGTTGGTTTTTCATTTTCAGTAATATTGGATGTAGTAAACAGTACTATATAAATAAATTACAATTTTAATTGTGATTTTTATTAAATGCTTCTTGGTCAATTGACCGGTCAAATAGTCGGTCGATTGACCGAAAAATATTTGACTGATCAAATGCACAACCCTAGTTATAAATACGGTATACGAATCCTTAGAGACCCAGTTCGAATCCTACTCAAGTTATCAAACTGCGGCTTGATGGGTTCGAACCCTGTACTGTAAAGATGGTGAGATAAAGATCCTGCATAAATAAATAATGTTTGAATGGTTCAGTCAGTACTGTAATTTGTATGGTCCCTGTTGTGCAGCGTAACATACATAAGTTAATTAATAACTTATAGATTTGTTTTAAACAAAAGGTAAGAATTTAATATATGTAATAATGTTATTTATTTATAAATTTTATAGTGATATATTTCTATTTCAACATTCGTTCTTATTATATTTCTATTTAATAACTTATGTTATGGCAATACAATAAGTCATATTTAATAACAAGTAATTTAATTTTCTATTTATATATTATTTAAATGCAAACAAATAACATTAAACAATACTAAATTCCACAAATGCTGAATTGACTACTTGTTTCTGTTAAGAATTGTTTCGTAGAATAGTTTGCAAAATGATATGCAATTCTATACAATAACTTCGCTTGTTTCTTAAATTTCGGACTTGTTATATTTATTGTTTATTGTGTATTTCTTTTCGGTAGTACGGACCTGCCGCGATAGTTATTTGTGTCTCAGGTTCAATAAAAGCCAATAACCTGAAGAACATAAATTAAAAATATCAAAACTACAAAGGAACCAAATAAAAATAATGAGTACGGTCCATAAATTTGAATCACGAAATCGATAATTAGTTAAAGATCAATATATGCGAATCGATTTTTTAAAAACTTTTTGTACATTATGCAATTACTAACAATTCCCGGAAATTTACCAATTGTTTTTTTTTATAGAAAAAAAGTTGTTCTTAAGAAACAAGTATTTTTACTTATCAAAATTTACAAAAAAAAATTATCCGTATTTAGAACTTTTGAATAATATTTGTTTTACCTCAAGCTAAATTATTCAAGGTTGTTTAAAAGTCGCATATGTACAAAAATTAATTTAAATAAAATAAATAAGCAAGCAAAGCATTTCCAATTTTATAAATTAACATACATACATATACCGGGAGCTTTTTTTATCAGTAAACATAGGGATATGCCATTACCACAGTTACAATTAAAAAGTTTGACAGCAATACATTAGAGCGTTCATTTTAAAAGTAAACATAGGGCAAATAATATTGCTGTCATCTATAGTTGTCAAAATAATAAAACTGTCCTCTTTCAAAATCAGACCGGGTTAATAGGGGATCAAATAGTGGGGCGTTTTTATATAAATGGAAATTTAAATGGAGAAAATTATTTAGAGTTGTTACAAGAGAGAGTAATATTGAGTAAATATTGAGGAAGTGTGGTTCCAACAAAATTATCTGCACCGGATATTCCCCCAACGATGGATAGGACGAGGTGCAGAAGTGGAGTGGCCTGCAAGGTCACCAGATCTTGCGCCAAACGATTTTTTTTCTTTGGGGCCACTTACAAAGTAAATTTTATAATGGTGGTAGAATGAGTGTAGAACAATTAAAACGTAGAATTAGTGTTGCATCGCATGAGATTCCTCCACAGCAAATAAATAATGCTATAAATTCATTTTATAATCGTTTAGGCTATTGTTTACAGGTAAATGGGGGTAATTTTGAACAGTTATTGAATTAAAATTCCTATTTAAACTAAATAAAATTTTATTTTTGGTAGTTGTGATTTGAAAGCTGGTTACTGTACTTAACGGCTTAAAATGTATAGTTTATAAAGATCTGCTATTGCAGAGCTCCCATGTTCATGAATGACCAAAATTTTGACATATAAACATGCAGATGTGAATTCCTAGTAGAACCAGTTCAAAAAGTCAAAATTTTTCTAATTTGATTCTATATGGTTCAGAGCACGAGAAATGCACTCGTTCAAACCGCATTTCATCTCTTTTAGTTTTCGAGTTACAGCTATTTTTGACTTTTTTAAAACTCAACTTTGAGACGCCATAACTCAAAAACTAAAAGAAATATTGAAATGCGGTTTGAACGAGTGTATTTCTCGTGCGCTACTTAACTTGTACCGGTATTTTGAAAATTTTTCAATTTTTCAATTTTTTTCGAAATTTTTTTTATCGATATTTCAAAAAGTTGAAAAGATAATGTAAATATGAAAACACCAGTGAATTCCTCGCGTGAAAATACATAGGTATGCAAATTTTCAGAAGAAAATTCGAACGGATACATTGTTTATTACAAAAAATCGAAAAATAGGCAAAAATCGAAAAAACGCCAAGGGGTACCCCTTGGGATTTTTACGGATTTTAGCCATTTTTCGTTTTTTTGTAATAAAAAATTTATCCGTGCGAATTTTGTTGTAAAAAATTGCATACCTATGTATTTTTTCGAGAGAAATTCACTGGTATTTTCAGATTTTCATTATCTTTTCAAATTTTTGAAATATTGAGGAAGTAAAATTTAGAAAAAAAATTAAAAATTTTCAATATTTTCAAAATATCTGTACAAGTTAAGTAGCGCACGAGAAATACACTCGTTCAAACCGCATTTCAATATCTCTTTTAGTTTTTGAGTTATGGGGTTTCAAAGTTGAGCCTAAAATAAAGTCAAAAATCGCTGTAACTCAAAAACTAAAAAAGATATGAAGATGCGCCTTGCGCCATTCGATTTCTCGTGGTCTGAATTATATAGAACCACATTTTAATAATTTTCGATTTTTGAACTGGTTCCACCCAAAATTCGCATGATTTGTATGTACGAGCTCTTAAACGAAGAATTTGCGAACAAACCTCTACACAAAAGAACTTTTGGATTGTTTTGAGGTTCCAAATTTATACCTAACGTTTAGTTAATGTAATTTAAAGTAATTCAAATTCATTTAATTTGTTTAAACTTAAAATGTTTCTTTTAGACTATAGACTATTACACTTCAATGCATTGCTGAAAATATTATTTTCCCTATGTTTACTTTTAAAATAAACGCTCTAATGTATTGCTGTCAAACTTTTTAACTGTAACTATGGTAATGATATATTCCTATGATTACTGATAAGAAAAGCTCCCGGTATACATTGTTATGCTATATCCCATAAAATAGGGTAGAACGAACCCCTGAAACATTCACAGAACATCCACTCATCATTTTCACACACCTTTCTTGCTTCAGACACATTCCACGTTCCCTTCATACAAGCTCATTAATTCCTCACACTCTGATTCCTTCATTAAACAACTAAACTTCAATCACATCCATTCATTCATTCCTATAACATCTATTTATTACTCTTTTACTTTCGCTCACTCATCGAGCAACAAATCTATAAAGATAAAAAAGGAAGGGAGCATAACCTGCACTTATTTTGAAAGTATATTGCAGCCAGACACACACTATAATAAGAATTGAAACAATCTAAATAACACATCATGCCTTTTACTCATTACTGGGTGTAACATTCACCTGAAGCAGATCTCGTAAGTGATATATTTATGCGAGTGAAGTTAAATCACTGCGTCTAAAGATGTTAAGGGTAATTTTAATAATAATTGACAGACACACACTATAATAAGAATTGAAATAATCTAAATATATCATCATGCCTTTTACCCATTACTGGGTGTAACATTCACCTGAAGCAGATCTCGTAAGTGATATATTTATACGAGTGAAGTTAAATCACTGCGTCTAAATATGTTAGGGGTAATTTTAATAATAATTAACATTGACATGCTACTAACAGGAATTGAATCCTAATTACAGCCCATTTATTTTTAGATAGGATTCAATCTCGGAACCTTTGGATTCGAATGCCGTAACGCTAACCACATCACCGTACTGCCGTACAAATTATTTGTATATATTATTACTAAAGCCCGGATTTTTAGGCAATTGCCTAGATTCAAATTTTAATATACTTCAGGTAATTTAGTTTTTCTATACATAGGTAATATGTTTACGTGTAATGAAAGGTTTTTTTTTCGTGCCTTAGAGTCTATTTTTTCTATATTTTGGTTATTGTGCCTATTTTACCTTATACAGCCTATTTTGTCTATTTTTGTTGCCTATTCTAACTTTTATTGAGCAGACAAGGTCTATCATCTACTTCGTTGACTAATTCAGCACTCGACAAAGTGTTTCAACCTAACCTATAATATTTAAAGTACTTACTTTACTATACTACATAATTTGAATTTGCATACTAGTTAATAAAATGAGAACCCTACATTATTATTTTTTAGATTGTGTTAATATTTGTTTAAAATGATTATTTTTTTCTAACGAAGAGTAGATACGAGTACCAATATTAGAAAAAGGATTCGTTTATTTTTTTTAAAACAAATTATTTACATTTAGACTGCCTAAAATCCCGCCTATTTTAGAGTAATTACCGGCCTGTATGCCTGCTTATTTGGGTGTTTGTAAGAGCCTAAATATCCGGGCTTTAATTATTACAATAATACAGTTGTAGCACCTCAGTAGCACTGTATTGCTACAAGCAAGAGATTTAAATTAATTAGTGAATTTAAAATGTCCGGATTATATTGTAAACTGAACTATAATTTTTATTTATTTCCTGTTGAGCAGAATAATTTACCGGTTTGAGATTATACATATGTTTAAATTTAGAATGTTTAGAAGCTTATAGTTCGCAAGGTATAGTGAGATATCGCGAGCAGTTGTCGACACTATATCGAATTTTTATCGTTTTAAATTCAAATAATATGTATTCAAAGTTGTAAGTGAAACATAAGTGCTCTATAAACATTAACGACCAGCCTGTGAAATCGCAAAACACCCGGTATATAATAAATCAACCCATTAGCAAATGTATCTCATGGATGTACCGTTTGAAAAAGTTTCCTTCAGTCTCATGGGTATCACAATTTACTTGGAATTGATTTCCACTGATTTGTAAATCATCAGTGAGTTAGTGAGTTTCAGGAGAATCATTTGGTAGCACTGGTAGGTTTATGTGGCTTTAATTAGCTACGTTAAGTTCTTAGTAGTGGACTCGCGCTTGTCACTGTTTAAACTCTTTAGTTCCGTGGCTAACTTCATTTTACTGATGCTGGAAACCTAACAGATGTTTTTACAACACGGATGCTTTTATACAAACTCTACCCCTTCACAGACAATCACGTACATATTATATTTGGGGGAGGGATTATACAACATCTAAAATTATACTTTCCTTAAATGTTCTGACTCATCGTATAACTTGAACTCTTAAATTGATACACAGATTATTCTAAGAAACGAAACAAAATTAATTTATGTAAATTCTCATCTTTATGCTACTTTTTCCTCTAATTAAGTACTAACAATTTACATTTTTAGATAGAACAAATTTAGATTCAATTCTAGATGCCTTAAAAAGGTTGTAAGTATAACAGGAACCAGTCCAACTCAATTGTATTTTTGGTTATAAATCAGCAAAATTTAAACACGAAAATTGTCGATTATATCGCGACAGCACTACAATTTCTCAAGTAATACGTGCATAAATTATTGTCAAAAAAAATGCAATGAATTAAATTGTTATCAGCCTTTTTAAGTATAAGATTGCGAAAAAAAAAGTCTTAAGTTTCGTTGCGATTTAGGGATCTACAAAACTTAAGAAATAAGTTTAAATTTTGTTGTTGCAAATTTTCAAACACATATTATTTATTGTACTTTATACAACAGGAATTTATTCAAACATTTCAGGATTTCTGCTGAAATTGAATTCATACAAATAATGCTTTATGCATTTACACCCTTCTTGTTCTAAAAGCAATTATAAGCATTAAATAGTTATATTTCCTGTTGTGCAAAGCATGCAACTAAATGTGTGTTTCGTATATCCTCAAATTTCCGTCCGCTGAAAGGATAAACCCTTGGTTGTAAAACTGACAATGTTCCCTCTCTCGAACGATTCTACAAACCTTACAGACATACAGCCACGGACACCTATAACGGCCGTTATCGTTTGGCGTAAAATTAATTTCGCAGCGCGTACTTCAAGTGCTACGGGCGCGGTTGTCACAATTGGCCATTTTAAGCGCTTTACACGCAGTTAAATCGGACGACGGAATACGGCGCGAGACGACGTGGACAGTGGCGCTACCAGCGGGAAGACGCAAACACTATACACTATGACGGAATCATGGAAGCTATTCATAAAACAATTATGTTATTATGTTATCTGTGCGGTAATAGTATGAAGCATATTATACTTTTCGTAACAAGTGCACAAAAATTACCGTCTTATCGAGACAAATGTTAAATATGAGTTGCGTAACTAGTTACCTAGGAAACGCCGCAAACAGCTAATAATCGTAGTCTCTAGGGAGAGAAACATCTCCCTAGGGAGAGAAATATCTTACCTAGGGGAGAAAAGCAGTGTTTCTCGCTCTAAAATTAGGGAATAAGAACGTGTTTCTTGTGCATGTGTTACGAAATAGTTTTTTACGTGGCGAGAGTAGTAAATTAGTTTTTACGGGCGTGCTAATGACCCTTAACATTCAAGATGACTAACTAGCTGTTAAAATACTTCGCGAAAAATTCCAATCAGAAAAATAAATATATCATAACGCCTTTTACAAATTATTGGGTGTGGCACTTTACCGTCGCAAATCTCAGTAAATGATATATTTCTTTGCGTAAAGTGCAGTTACCAGCCGTTAAATCACAGTCCCCAAAAATGTTAGTCTGAGGGGAAGCCACAGGGATAGATTTAATTTGGTGAAAATTGTTTGTCGCCTGTGAGAATCGAACTCAAGTTCTCAAATCCACAAGCTGTCTCGATACCACTGAGCCACCTTAAAAGCAAAGTAATTTAGGAATATTTGACAAGAGAAAAATATAGTTAGCAGAACGCAGCAGTACTTTATTTATAAATACTAATAATAATTCAGGTTGAACTAAATATAAGTATTAAAAGGTCAAGAATGCGTTGAAGTTATTTTTCTGTTGTGAATTTAGTGCCCCATTGTATTCTACGCCGCTGGTAAGAACCCAGAGCAGTAAATTGTAATCACAACATTGTAACAAGTTAACAAACTCAGACAAAACTAGAAATAAATTCTCTCTTTAAATGTATAAAGTACGTGGAGAATAAACAAGTATTTAGCACATAAAACTGATAGAAATTACGACGCTTTTAAGATCCATATTCAAATTGAAAATTCGTAAAAATGTGAACCGATAAACCAACCGGATACCGTGTGTTGCTGACCTCAAAACTGATCCTGGATCGCTTGGATCACTTTCATTCGATTTGTATTTCAACTTGCATTATTAGAGTAAATCTCGCCAATTGACAATTTCAATTTCTTTTTAAGTACATTAAAGCAATTATCACTAGATCTTTTACCCCCTTTTAGGAGCAGATCTTGACAGATGATACATTCTTGATTTGTTAAATTAAATATATGTGTTTCTATACCTCTGCACGAAACTTTAATGACATATATAATTAGATATACTTATTATACGAGGCGTGTTTTTTAAGTAAGTACCGTTTTGAAATAAAAATAGAACCATTAGAATTTTCTTAGCAATTTTGTTTTTAAATGAAAGCCTGTACTTTAATCTACTTTTCTATATAATTTCGTAAAACAAAAATATTTTTTTTCAAATTCGCAAAAATTACATCATTCCTAGCGAATACTTTTAGTGTCACTGATTTAATAGTACATTTATTTATTTATAATTATGTTACTAATGAAATAAAAGTATAAACACTGCCTACAAATAATCATTTATTAATTAGTTATTATGTAGGTACCTGGTGTAATGCCTCATTTTTATTTGAGTACCTAGTCCGATTTCGTATACGGTATTGAATTCCGAATTAAACCAGTGACATAAAAAATGTTCGCTGGAAGAAAATACCCTAATTTTTGAGAGTTTCCAAATATTCTTTTTGTTCTATAATCAGTGTATCAAGTTATATATGTCATTAAAGTTTCGTGCAGAGGTATAGAAACACCCTATATGTAGTAGAGTGTCATCCAATTTTAAAAGATCTGCAAAAGCAGAGCTAAATACACGATGAATAAATGTGTAAAATATTTTTGAAAAGTGTAGACGGTGCGAATATTTCTGCATTTTGCGCTAAATATTTATGAGAATTCACCACACGTCACTGTCAACCAATAGGTTCACGAATTTGTTTGAAAATGAACCAATGAAATGTACATTTCGTCGGAAATTCATCACTAGTGAAATTGATATCGGAAATACCACTGTTATTAATATCCTTGGTTACGAATAAAATAAATGATATTTTCAATATTTTCATAAACGTCAATTTTGAATATTAAATGTACACTGAAAAAATGTAGAATTTTCATCACTGCGCAAATAAATACCTAACTATTCTTGTGAATTAACTCTTGTTTGGTAAATTCTCAAGCCGAATACAACTCGTAGTATGAAAATTGACAGATAATATTTTGACATAAATATACATTCGTTGTTACGGAAATAGGAAACACAACTCGTGCTTCGCACTCGTTATGTTTCCTTTTCCATAACAACTCATAATTTATGTCAAAATATTTTCAGCAATTTTCGTACTACTTGTTATATTATATATGAAAATATTTCCGACTTGCATAAATTTCAATAAAATAATAATTTGAATATCTGTATCAATTACAATTGTATAAAATATCAAATAACCATTGGCTATAATGTCGATGAATATCACAAGTTATCAATTATAATTAAATATCACATACCAAGTGAGCAATCAACAATGAATTGTGTAACAAATAAGCAAATTTATAAAAACTGCAACCGATAACTCAATATTATCGTGTCAGAAATTCGTATAAATTATTTCAAAGCGCAGCTGTTGCGCAAAACCAAATAAATATTTAGGATTTGGTAAAAAACCAGATTGACATATCAGCAAATGACATGTTGTATGTAGACCGGTATGTTGTGACGTCATTGCTCTTGAATTTTGAATAAATTACAATAGATTTTTGTCGCTGAAAAGTGCTAATAAACACGGATATATTTGCGAGTAATTAGGTCAATAATGCAGTAATATAATAAATTATTTATTCGATGCTGGTATCGGATAACCAATTTCACATATTAGAGCCTACAAAGCCGTGTATTATATGTATGCTGACAATGTTTGACCTACATTTTTTAAATAACTTCAATGTACGACTTTGAAATTGAAGATTTGCCAAATTTGTTTTACGATTTCAATGCTGACGTTTTATTCTCTATTATGATTGATTTATACATTGACTTGACAACTTATTTTCTTGCATTTTTCAGAAATAAATAACTATTTCTGGGTATGCCAGCTCTGCAAACGCAGAGCTTTAACATACTCTACAGGTTGCATTCTACGCACACTCCAAATTTTAAATTTGCACAAAGCCATATTAACTATATTGTTGAAAGCCTAACACTACATTTTATATAGCTTCTGACTTTCATGTTATAATTAATTCATATTTGTATTGAAGAGTTTATTGTGAGTTAAATAAAAATCTGATGTGGACACAACATGACTTCCTTGTACGCCTATTAAACTATAGATATTTTTTTAATTGCACATATTTGACAGTAAATCTTTTATTTTTTTGTTCTAATCCATAGCAAACTTAATTTTTTTTTTAAATAAAAAAATATATAATATTTAAATTTAGATATCTCGTTTATGCAAAAAGCTAATTTAAAAATTCTTAATGTGCTAGACGCAGAATTTAATTCTCTAAAACTTTTATTTGCAGCATTTATTTCTAAAATTAAAATAATACCATTTTTTTCAGGGTAAACTGTTAGCAGCTTCATGTAATGTGCCACTTCCGGTTAGTCTATTTTAACCAAAATCTATTATGTTATTTCCATTGATATAGTAGTCTTATATACCAAATTTGGAAAGTTTTAAATTATATTTGAATATAATTTTTCATGAAAATCTATTATAGGCTTCAAGTAAAGTACCACTTCCGGTAGTTGTATAATGACCAAAAAGGGAGGTGCACAACTAGATGTTATAACAGTCCTAAATATAAAGTTTCAGTTTTCTACGGCTTACCGTTTTTGAGTTATGCGAAATACGTACGTACGTACGTACAGACGGCACGACGAAATTAGTCAAAATGGATTCAGGGAGGGCCAAAATACCTATTTCCGTTGAAATCTGAGAACCGAAAATTTTCGCGATTACAATACTTCCTTTACTTCGTACAAGGAAGTAAAAATGGAAGCACAAAATTTGCAACACAATATTAAATTGTCAAAAAATCTGAACATTTTTAGATGCGTTTTTTAAATTGTAATTCAACTTTTTCTCGTAATTAATAACGTGATTAGCTAATATCATTTATGCATTAACCAATAACAATAGAGTTATCTTTCTATGCAGTACGGTAGCATTACTGAATTCGAATCCAGAGATTCCGAGTTCGAATCGCACTCAAGCTAAAAATATATGCGATCGGTGAGTCCGGATCCTGTACTGTCATTGGGATTAAGTTCCTGTTGTGCAGCGTATAAATAAATAAATATTGAAAACATTAATTTAAAAATGAATTGACAAGAACAATTAAATTTAGGAAATATTTTATATGTATTAATAATTGTTTCTTTATCATTTTCTTAGTGTCTCATTCATCATTTTCTTAGTGTCTCATTCATCATTTTAATTTTCCCATTTCCTGTTATATTTTTCGGGCAAATAATTGAATAATAACTGTATTTATAATACTAGTGATGAAAGGGTTTAATTGCAAAACGAGTCAAATAGTACGAATTTTATAATGACCCTTTTCCACGTGTGATACATACTATTTTTTACGATACAAGAAATTTAATAATTATATTATATAAATCAAAGGAGTTTCCTTGGTCACCATGTCAAATGACATTTCCCTCACTCAATTTTAGTTGTGATAATAAACGTTTCCTTCACTAGTGAGGAAAGTTATTTACTTTCATCATTAGTGAAGTAAACGGTTTCTTTCACAACGAAATAAGTTGAGGGAAATTTAGTTTTTACAAATAATGTTGAACAAAAGAGGTTTGTATGGGGTAGGTGGCTCAGTGGTATCGAGTCGGCCTGTGGATCTTGAGAACCCTGGTTCGATCCCCACAGCCGACAAACAATTTTCACCAATTTAAAATCTACCCCTGTAGCTCCCCTTCAACTAATATCTTTATGGGCCGTGATTTGACGACTAGTAACCGAACTTCACGCGAAAAAATATCACTTACCGAGATCTGCTTAGGCAGAGTGCCACACCCAGGGATGAGTAAAAGGCGTGATGATATATGTTACGGCTAGACAAAATATTTATACAAATCAGTAATTTAAATCAAAAATTATTATTTATTATTATTATTTGTAAATCAAGTATTCGGTATTTATATATATAAAAACAAAACAATAGATATATGACAAGTAAATAAACCAGGGTTCGAAGATATATGTATATCGATCGATATATATCATGATATTTATTTTGATATATATCGTCATATTTTTGCAATGATATATATCTATTAGATAAAAATATCAAATAGTTTTTGAGATATAGCCTCTGGAGAAGTTAAGTTTTTCGAATTTTTCAGTTTTTCTACTTTTCCGAGGCTATATCTCGAAAACTAAATGTGATATGAAAACGCGGTCAACGGCATTAATTTTCTCGTGCTTCAGTTAACTTATAAACATAGTTTCAGCGATTTTTATTTTTTTTAAATTTTCCGCCAAAAAAATCGCAAAAAGCGGTTTTTTAACATTTTCTCGAAAACCAGAAGTCATATGCATTTGAAGATTGCACCACTGGATTCAGTGGGTCAAAATACATATGTATGTAAATTTTCGTTTTAATAATCCTACGATTAAGGATTTTTGGTAAAATTGAATTAAAATCTGAAAAAACCAAAGGGGTACCCCTTAGGAAATAATTAAAAATATTAAATTGCTTAAAATTGTGTGAAAATTTGCTTATAAGTCAATTCGGACACGGGGAATTCAACGCCGTTGAGCGCATTTCCATATCTTGTTTAGTTTTTGAGATATAGCCTCCGGAAAAGTGAAATTTTTCGAATTTTTCAGTTTTTCTACTTTTACGAGGCTATATCTCGAAAACTAAATGTGATATGAAAACGCGGTCAACGGCATTAATTTTTTTGTGCTTCAGTTAACTTATAAACATAGTTTCAGCGATTTTTATTTTTTTCAATTTTCCGCCAAAAAAATCGCAAAAAGCGGTTTTTTAACATTTTCTCGAAAACCAGAAGTCATATGCATTTGAAGATTGCACCACTGGATTCAGTGGATCAAAATACATATGTATGTAAATTTTCGTTTTAATAATCCTACGATTAAGGATTTTTGGTAAAATTGAATTAAAATCTGAAAAAACCAAAGGGGTACCCCTTAGGAAATAATTAAAAATATTAAATTGCTTAAAATTGTGTGAAAATTTGCTTATAAGTCAATTCGGACACGGGGAATTCAACGCCGTTGAGCGCATTTCCATATCTTGTTTAGTTTTTGAGATATAGCCTCCGGAAAAGTGAAATTTTTCGAATTTTTCAGTTTTTCTACTTTTACGAGGCTATATCTCGAAAACTAAATGTGATATGAAAACGCGGTCAACGGCATTAATTTTCTCGTGCTTCAGTTAACTTATAAATAGGGTTCGAAGATATATATCCATTATATAAAAATATCAAATAGTCTATAATAAATACAGTATACCTCTCATTATTACTTTCATAAATTCTGTTAAAATTATTTTCTAAAGAAAATTCTTACTTTTTGACTAACTTCACATCAACGACATAAATCCAAATTGTGTGCCATTTGTGATGTCATTAACGGCAAAGTCTGAACCATTTCCAAAATGTTTATTTGGTACACATTTTAGAAATACAAATCATTTAATATGGTGGAAAAGTGTAACTATCAATGAGTCAGAGTGGACAAATAAAAGTACATTTATTGAACTATGTGAACAGTTACACACTGCTGTAGCAGGCACAGCAGGGCTGGAACGATATTTCTCCACTTTTGGCGTTGTCCAATCTCAATTACGTAATCGTCTCGGTAACGACAATGCCGGTAAATTAGTTTTTATGTTTAAATATTTAAACCAAAAAGAAACTACAAAAAAAAAACTAATTTAGATTGGATTTGGCCAAGTGAGTCTCTATCTGCAATGCTATGTTCAGGAAGTTCATCAGAAGATGATGATTTGCCCCTATTTAGGATATAGGATTATTTAAATATTCTTACTATTCTTAGTACTATATAATATTTGTGTATCCATTCAATGTATATTTACTTTTTTTCATTACCTATGTTAATTTTTTATTTAGGAGTAATAATTTATTTTGTATTTTCTATTGTGATAATAAATGTGTACAAAAACTAAAATTAAAAAATAAATATCCAAAAAGTGATATTTATCTGATATATATCCTATATATCAGATATTTTGATATTTATTATAAATATCATGATATTTACGAACCCTGAAATAAACAGAAAAAATTTGCGAAAATACAGAGTTCAACAATTATTAATCATTGCAGTCAGAATACAAAGTAAGTTTCCTTAACAATAAAAAGGTTAAAAGATTAAATAAGATTTCTCTTTTCAGGAAATTTGAAGCTAATTTCTAATTACTTTCTAAGATATTATATTTACCGAAAATTTGATAGACATGTAATCAAGTTAGAACAGAAAATAAATTAGCTATCTAAATTTACAGAACTGCAATTATTAAAGTATTTTCAATAATATATTTATTTTATTTTGGACAAGAGGTTTGTGAAATGAGGGGGTGAAAGCTTGCGTGGACTACCTAGGAATGAATGGATGGATGAGAGAAAGAGAAATTCTAATTCATTTTGATTTTGATTTGTAAACTGAGCAAGTGTTGATGCATTTCAGAATTTGTGATTATTATTTAAATAGCAGAAACATATTATTGTTTAGATAAATAAAAAATAAATAAATATATCATCACGCCTTTTACCCATCACTGGGTGTGGCACTCTGCCTAAGCAGATCTCGGTAAGTGATATATTTTTTCGCGTGAAGTGCGGTTACCATTATTATTATTATTGTTTAGATAAAGAAAGAATTTTTGGTGTAGGTAATAATAAATGAATTTATAAAGTTTCTCAGTGATCTGGTTATTTGAAAAATCAGTAATAAAATATTTATAGTGCTACATGGTCGAAAGGTTAACAATATAGGCGTATTTAAAAAATGTAACTTAATTATCTTTTTATTGCGAACTCATGTTTTGAAACAAGATAAAAATTGAACACAATAAGCATAATTTTCATTTGTTAGAAAAATGTTTTTATATGAACTATAAACCGTTTAACAAACATTGATCACGTCCAAAATTTACTACCCAGCTCGCAAACATCTACCAGACGAATCGGTAATCAAATTACAATTATTATTACTTTATTTCACAGTGGATTTTTAAACAATACGAAACATATGCGCTTACAATAATACAAACGGCCATAAAATGAAATATTAAAAAAAGTCCGCAGACGTGACAAACTCACGAAAGACTTGCACAGCGAAAGAAAGGCAGATTTCTCAGAAAATCACAGGACCGCACTCGCCCAAAAGCCCATTGCGAAAATTCGACACGCTATATGAGTCTGCACACAACAAGACGAATAAGGTTTGCAAGAATGACCCAAAACAACATAAACGACGGACAGGACATTGTTAAGACCTTAAGATATTGGACATTAAATTGTTAACGTACTTTGGGAATATTTTTCTTGGAGTAATAAAATATAGAAAATAAAATAACTTCGCTATAGTGCAGACGTGCTTATATACAAATACTCAAAACACGACCATTTTTATTATAAATAACATTTTACATTTTTTGTTTTGCCACTGCCTTTACTCACATAATACAAAATCATAATTTTATTTAATAAACGTTTTTAGAGTTTACTAACCGTCAAATCCTATACCCCCCACTCTTCCCAAGTATATTAGTGGTAAGAGAGCCTCGTTATTATAAATTGACATATGAACTATGCAAACATGGCTTCTATTACTGTTAAATAAGTTATATAAAGAAAAATAAATACTAAATTATATGTTACATTGTGTATGAGGTAGGTGGTTCAATAGATTTGAGACCCTGGGTTTGATTCCCACAACCAACAAACTATTTTCACCACATCACCACATCTTTGGGGACTGTGATTTGACTTCAACTCGCATAAATATATCACAAAATCTGCTACGGCAGAGTGCCACACCCAATAATGGGTAAAATGCGTGATATAAATAAATATAAATAAATATATCATCACGCCTTTTACCCATTACTGGGTGTGGCACTCTGCCTAAGCAGATCTCGGTAAGTGATATATTTTGTCGCGTGAAATGCGGTTACCAGCCGTCAAAGCACGGCTCTCAAAGATATTAGTGAAGAGGGAGCCACAGGGGTAGATTTTTAAATTGGTGAAAATTGTTTGTCGGTTGTGGGGATCGAACCAGGGTTCTCAAGATCCACAGGCCGACTCGATACCACTGAACCACCTACCCCATTATATATATTTATTTACTCTCTGATATTAAATATCTTTTCATAATAAGAGACATTTCTACAAATCTATCATTTATCGAGACCTGCTACAGCAGAGACAAGAAATTCGATGAAAGCGCTCTGGGTTATAGAAGAGAGGCAAAACAAGTAAAAAGTAATTGCTAGCTATGGGAATCGAACCGAGACTGTCATTTCCCTTAATATATGTCCTAAACGAAAACAATGTGACTCAATTGATCTTCGTTGGTAAAAATTAGGCTCCAAGTAATTCGAGGAAAGCACCAATCCAAAGTGAACCTCATCACACTCATTACGTTCCTCCCGGGGCCTGACAAACTCGGCCACTCATTTCCATATTAGAGATTTTATGTACATTAAAATAACGCGCACTAAATGGATCAAATTGGCTGTGAATTGGCGTGAGAGCCAAGCCAGGATTTTATTAGGCTAAATATATCAATTGAAGTGATTATGGTAATATACGGAGAGCGACAGAGTGCGAGAGAACAGAGTGAGAGAGAGAGAGGGACTCTCCAGTGATGACAGAGAGGACAACTGAGGTAGGAGGGATACAAGAGGTACCGAATGACGTTTGTCAAGGAATTATGAAAATTACTCTTAGCTTGGAACAAAATTGTAAACGATATTTCTACATCTGAATTGCTTTTTTATTGTTACTCTACAATAGAATAATTATACTAACAAGATGATATTTTAACTACTTATTTTTATAGTTTCCACAACAAGAACTTTGCTTATAGCGGGCATCGAACCATTCAAATACAGGCGTACTTGTGCCACGTAATGCAGGTTAATTCAAATAAAACTTGTGAAGCTTAAAATTCTGCCACAAAATTAATCAACTAATTTCCTTTACTATGTTTTACAACGACAGAAATGAACAAAATTACAATTTAATTCAATAAAATCACGAATGAAAATGAACCAAAGAAATAATAGTAGTTTATGTAACAAGTACATAATTTAGGTCTTTATTGGACGAGCCGAATAAATAAGGCGAGTCTATAAAGTCCGATTATGTACGAGTTGCATACAACGTTTTATGTTCGACTGCATGGACAATATTTTCTCTTAAAATATGATTATGTCAATACCTATATTTAAAACATTTAATTGCATCTCAAAGTGTGCTTCGTTGTTATGCATTTGTTGCTTTATTTATCAAATTATCAAAGTGAAAAAAGTGTTGAGATGGATGAAGACATTGAAGACATTCCAAAAGAAATAAAAGATCTTGCATGTAATGCAAGAGAATATCTAACAATTGTATGAAGACACATATAATACATACAGAAAATGGTGTTTAAATATTTCTTTTGAATTTTGTTTTAATGTGACATTGACAGCAGTCCAATTTTGCATTTTTATCGTACTAGTCCAATAAAGTACCCGATTATGGACAGTAAACAGTGTCGTAAAACAAGGTAATATGATGCAGTCGAACATAAAAGCTATTTTGATAATTTTCCACTAGTGAAATTAAATGATAATATTTCATTGTAATTAAATCTCCTGGGTTACCAATAAATAAATGTTATTTCCATATAGGTCAATTGCAATCTATCGAAATGGCAAATTCTCGATGGGGAACTGCTTCTACAGAAGAAATTTTAGCCACGCAAAATATAACTGGTGATATGTTCAGATAATATTTTGACTTGAATTTAACTCGAAGCTATTATTATAATACACAACACGTATTACCTAATGTTTTTTAAAATTATATTTCAATTTCTGTTTATAGTACGGTTTGTTTAAACATCAGATATGGTTAAACAATTAGCAAATGTTTTTAAATACCTTTATTTCGCTTCTATTTGATCGAAAAATTCATCGGACCGGCACTAGCACAAGCACAATACAGAAAAACACTGAATTTCATGTTTAATTGTTCACGGTTACAGCACTACTAAACGGACAGACAAGTACCTGCATTTGTCGTTAGCGCAACATTATTTCGTTATTTAATTACAATTAGATAACATCGATAAATGTTTAATAAATGTAATTTAAATTCAGTGGCGAGGAATATACATTACAATAAAAATATGATTAAGAATTGTATTCGGGTGGTTCTAATTCCACTAAAAGCTGCAGGTTCCCTAGTAGATGAGTAGTAATAAAAAGAGGGAAACATTGCCGTCAAATAGCAACAGATTCATATTAGTAAAACGAAACAAACAGCATACAAGTGAAACAATTCTGAGCAAATAACTTGTTTTTATTATTTTCTTGAACAATTGATACGATTACGTTAACAATATGCAGATTTACGATGGCAACACAAAATAGTTACAATTTCTTCATGAACTAAGCGTACAATCATAAACATACATTTCTTGTAACCATGTAAGAGCCGAATGAATAAATCTTAGGTAAAACATTAAACATAACAGTGTTGGAAATAACCCGAGAGTGTTAGAGTGAAACCTCCATGATTCACTTTTCACAATCGCGCGTCGCCGTCGCGATTTTCAGAGACTTCGCTCGTATATTTTAAGCTTCTGGATCTGACTTAGCTGAAATTTTTAATCTGCAAATGCCAAATTTTTGGCGTCTTGAGCACTGCACAACGGATTCCGAATGACTAGAAAATTCTCAAAGATTAGACGGATGGCCGACCAAAATAACTCAAGTCCCCGTTCCCCTAAGAGTGACAGAGATACCCATAGTCTCAAGTCTGATTCCACGAGTAATGAGACAGGACTATAGAATAGATGCAGTATTGTGTAACAGAGTAGGCACTGACTGCCACGATTTCGTTTTGTTTTCCTTGTTTTTTGTTTCGCCCGTTTCTTGTCTTTGTGTTTGTTTTGCGGTGATTGAATTAGTGTTAGTTTGTTGAACTATTAGGGATGCGGGATGACGCGCCTTCTTCCTTTTTCTATGCTATTATTTCACCAGTAATTTTAGGAATTAAACATTTACAATCATCGAATTGTAAGAAGATATGTTTTGTGTCGTGCGATAAAAAATTGGTTGAGGAATAAAAAAGAATGTAATCTTACAATTTAAGCGTTACGTGTATGGTCTATTGTAGTCAGTGAAACGTTTGAACAATTTTTACAGTTAATCTAATAAAAAAAATAACAATTCATCAAGTCTTTTCTAATGAATTCTTATTCAGAGTCCATTTTACGAATTGGTTCAAATTCTCTAACAACAAACACGTGTTCCAACAAACAAAACAAGAGAATAACGTTCCTCCCCTCCACTTTAAATCTGTCGTTTCCAATTGAAATTGGAATTAATTATATAAAATTGTCCTCTGTGTACACCACAATGTCGGTATTCGTTCCGTCTCTCTCTGCTGTTATATTCTAAATTCGATGTAATTGCCAATTGACGATCGCAGGATCCGAGCCAGCTCTGAATCGACGTTGCACATAAGCACACTTGAACCAGGAAACATTTAACAAATGCGAACGAGAAACAAAATCGCATCTGGAGCTACCAGCTACTCTTCACGAGAAACAACTCTAGTTGGCTATGACTGTGATTGTGAAATAGTCAAACCCTGGCTTTTCATTGGTTCACACCACGACTGTACTTTGTTTTCATGGGTAGACTTGATTCGATATCGGGATATAAACGACACTTTTTATTGCACTTGTAATAATTAAGTCTGCAAATTACTCCTTTTGCTCTACCCAGTACCGTAACGATTTTTTTCATCAAATTATTACAATTTCAATTACTTATTATTACAAACAAAAGAGAAAATTAATTAATTTATATTTTATTACGCTACACAACACGATATTAAATCCAATTACCGTACTCGTACAGTGGACCTACACTTTATAAACGAATTCTAAACACCCGGCCGAACTTACAAACTCTCTCTCCCTCTCTAATGGAAATAACAAATATAAATACTATTTTTTGATTTGTATAACGCAGAAATCTATATTTTCTCCATTGAGAAATTTGAGAAAAGTATGCCACGAAAATGGAAAATTAGAGCCGTTTCTAAAAACACGCAAGTAGAATGTTTTGTGTCGTTAAAAAAGAGTTTTTCTAATTGAGGTAATTACTTAATTATAGCCGATAATTAAATTTTAATTGACTCACCGTTCAGGGGGGTATTTTCATGAGATGTAGGAGGTGGACTGGACTGCTCGCTATGACTCGGTGTTGCCAACTGCATGAAATTCGCCGGAAATATTCCCTAAAAACAAACAAAAAAATTATCAAATATAATACCCCAAGAGCTTGAAAATTATCGGGTATTTCCCGATTGTTTCGTTCCGTAGCAACGATTGAAATAAGTTTTGCTTAAAAAAAATTTTGAGCAAAACTTATCTCAATCGATGCTACGCAGGGAAACAAGAGGGAAATACCCGATTAATTTTCAAGCTCGAGGGGTATTCGGCTGATTATTTTTTCAACTCCAAATTAGGCGCATAGGTTACAACTGTCAGAAAAATGATTGTTTATTGCCTAGCAACCTAGCCGGGAAATTTTCGAAAAATTATCCATATAATTTAGACCTAGTTGTACCACGTGATGTTAAATGCCACGCTCTTATTGGTCGAAATTGCGGTTGAAAAAATAATCAGTAATATTCTAAAAAATAAGGTGAAAATGTATTTGATTCTATGGTGTCTGTGGTGATTTAAGGAACAACTAGTATGAAAAGAATTTAATTTTGGTAATTACGGAAGAAATAAGATAATTGAAACAATAATGCTATGAGAAATAAAATGTGGGTGTCATTATCTTTTCTAACTTTCTACAATTTAATTTTTATAAAATTATAAATCTTATTACGAGATTAGGAAACTGTGTTTTACAAAGGGGTTTAGACGAAAAACTAAAAAAGTTCTCATCTAACGTGTAATTTGCTTAATTTTTTGAATAATTAATTCTATCAGACGCATAATAACGGTTCACCGGGCCTGAGAATTTTTTCTTAATTTCTTTTTCTAATTGCCGCAGAATAATTAAGAGCAATTTTAGCACTTCTGTTCTTTTTTGGACAATACCTAGAGATTTTTTAACTCAAACCCACTAAAATTACACTTAAATATTACTTAATTAACAAACAATTGTTTTAAATTCTTGTGAGAATCGTAACATGTACACTATTTCAACTATCACACGGATGCGGCAACATTAAAAATATTTAAGCACTAAAAATATCAGCTTTTCTCATATTATAAATATACTATTTATTCTAAAGATTATATGCGAATTTTTAATCTTTGATAGCTTCACAAGCTTGCCAATTCGTACTAAAAAATACTAAACAAACATTTTTACGGCATAAATATATTAAGACCCTCAAAGATGTTAGTGCAACGGGGGTTATTTTAATGTGGTGAAAATTAACGGCTGTGGGATTCTCGACTAGATTAATTACTTAAAAATACATACAAACATTCATTCATCAGATTCATCAAATAATCCGTCCTGGACATCCATATTCCTTATATGCTCATTTATTCTTCATATTTAAAATCATTCATTACGCAACAAACCTTCAAAAACATCCATTCATTCGACCCTATACACCTTTTTCATTAACCTTTCATGCAATGTACGTTTTTCATGCTCAAAACGTCTCAAATAAGTCACGCTCATTTTGCTAACATCGAATTTAACAATCTAAAAAGATAAGAAAGGAAGTGAGTGGCAACTGTACTTGTATTGAAAGAAATTCCACATAATTTTAATTAGTAGACACTCTATATAGTAAGAACTGAAAATGAATCAAAAGGGAGTTTGTTCTATAATTGTTTTTGAAAGTGATATTCATTACAATATTATAAAAATTGAATCTTTTTTGGTGTTATAGTATATTATGCATCAAGGGAGGGAAACAAGATATTATTCCCGCGTGTGAAGTTTGCCAACTTCACACAAGGGATAATCGCGCCCTGCCGTGAAGCATATTATACTTTTCGTAACAGTGCACAAAAATTACTGTCTTATCGGGACAAATGTCAAATATGGGTTGCGTAACTAGTTACCTAGGAAACACCGCCAACAGCTAATCTCTTTAGGGAGAGAAACATCGCACCTATGGAAATATGTTTCTCTCCCTAGGGGAGAAAAGCAAGGTTTCTCTCTGTAAAATTAGGGAATAAGAACGTGTTTCTTGTGCATGTGTTACGAAAAAGTTAATATTGTATGATACGTCCAAATTAGGAATTACGATTGAGTTTAAGATCTTTCTACATTTTCGAGTCATCCACTATAATGAGCAATTTTCACACAAAATAATTAGACAAGTATGGAATTTTTACAGTTATGCCAAATCGATGTATTCAGTATGAATAAGACGTGCCGCTCGCAAGTATATGTGCTCTCAATCTATTCTAAGTAGAAAAAGTGTGACAATGAACTTTAAATTTGATATTTCAGAAAAATGTTAATAACAGCAGTCTGTGAACTCGGAATAATTTAGAATAGTACTCCGCTTTACGCATTCTCACTATATTTAATTATTTTTGGAAACAAAACAATCTCACGAGCACGTCGCAAGTCCACTATTCCGTAAACGTAACTAGTTCATATTTCAGTATTGTTTTTTTTTGTTTTCTACTTAGCCTGGAAGGTTAGTTACCTTTTTAAATCAGAATTTTAATTTTACTGTCGGGCAATATAATTATATTTTTATTTGCATAAAATGGGATGAGGAAATTTTAAAATTTTAATATATATTTTTCGCTTTGTTTAGTTTTGTTTTATGTTCTCAACGCCTACTATTCTAAGGTCAACCACTTCACAGTTTTGTTTAAATTGTTTGACTTTATAACCTGTATTCAACATTAAATCCGAATTCATTATGTTTTATGTAAATACTTACAGCTGCAACGCAACCAACGGAAAGTGCAAAACGGATAATGTGTAAACTAAATTATACCGAGGGTCACACAAAACAGCCTCATTCCACAAATACATACAATTTTGTAACACTGACACTTTTTGGGGCCGGGATTTGTCGGCTGATAACCGCACAAAAATATCACCTACTGAGATCTGCACCACTCAGAAAGAAAAGGTATCGGCGTAATTTTATAAATCATATTTACATTTCTACATTTTCACATTTCAATATTCATTTTTTTTCTTGGAATTGTAGTTATTAAATCTTACATGCAACAGAAACATTAAAGAATATTTCTTGAACGAAAACGGTTAAACCACAATTAATGAAACCCGAAATTACCACTTTGAACCACAAATAAAGAAATTACTACTACGGGTATTAATAACCATTTTTCTCGGACAAAAAAAACTAAAGAGAAAATAAACTAGTATTTTTAGTAAACATTTACAAATATGCCGCATGAAATGTCATCAAATAAATCACCATTTTTTTACGGAAGAAAGTGTGAAAGCACAATTTTGAAACTATCAAAATAAATTGTTATTATTATACAATGCAATTTATTTTTAGCGAATATTTGCATAAGACTATACGACGCACATTTCTGGGTATTGCAAAATTTTAGGTGCGACCTGAACATTCTAACACCGCGAAAACAAATAACAGTTTAGGATTAATTAATTATTCAATTAAGCAATCACACTTGGGTTGAGACAAGACACGAACATTTTATTCTTTCTCAATAAAACCGTCGTTCATTTTTCATTCCTAATTTATTATTTAGCAAATTTTTATTCATATATTTTGACATGTAGCAATTCTGCATTGTAGATCTCAGAAGATACGTATGTGTACTAGAAAATCTGTTGATAAATACGATATTTCTACCATAAAGTATAGTTACTAACCGTCAAATTGCGGCACCCTGAGGGCACCAAAAAACTAGATAACTGTAGTTGTAAAAACAAAAAAGTACATTGGCCATATTTAAATGATTAAATATTTGGGATGAAAACTTACCCTGGGGTTTTGGTTCTGCATGGTGGCCATCTTCGTAAGATCCGCCATCTTGTTCCTAATAGCTTCCAGATCTGCAGGTCCGTACTGCAATTCTTCAGTCTGTGGCTGAGGTGTATGCGGCTGTGAGTTCGAACTCAAATTCAACCCGATTCCATTACTGTACAGAGGTGTACTAGGTTTCTTTCTTTTGGCTCCGAGGTCCAGAGGACCCTTCTGGGCTGATAGGTTTCGTGGGCCGGACTGAAGTGGACTTACAGCTCGGGTAATAGATACATTAGGTAGTTGAGGTAGCGTGGTTGGTATGTGTAAAAGTTTCGGACCTTCTGCAGAATTTGGAGGAGACAGGGGTGTACTAGGAGGAGTGGGGGGTTGCGATGGGGGGCTAGGTTCTTGTTTCGGTGGGCCTAGCGTCAAATTTTCCAAGATTTTTCCTGAAAAGAGATAAATAATAGTGAATTAGACAGATCGGTCGATGTAAATGATGAGCAATATTATAGAAGCCATCGATCTTGCGGTAGATGCGCATGTTTGGACACCTTGTATATATTTTACTAATCAGACGAAAGCCGAGACCAACAATTAACTTTTCAATACTAGATTTATCACCTAATACATTACGGCTGCTTACACCGCCATGCATATGTATTGGCCAGCGATCGCGTTCCAGAGGCCGTAACTCGAAACGAGTTTTAAAAAATTTACATAATAATTAAAAATAAATTTTATTCGAATTCATTCTCAACAGCTGAAATAAAACAGAAAAAGAAAAACGCCAGGAAAAAACAAAAAGACCAAAAAGCGATACATTGGAGAATATAAAAGAAATCAAAGAAAGAGTTATTTTTAAAAAAACCAAGAGCGATATTCATTTATCATTTGCGAGGAAACAAATGAATTTCCCCAGCACTCTGCGATCGTAACTGGATAGTGCGACGAGGAACGAAGCCGTTCCCGACAAAGACAGACTTAGCACCCCGCATGGTGGTGAGAAAGAGACAACAAAAACAGAGATGATTAATACACGAAACACAATATGTGAGAAAAGAAGAGGGAAGATGCAAAAATGTTAGCGATAGAAAAAGATGACGGACGCTAATGAATAAATAGACTATTTATAATGAGAGAGAGACGCCAGATATTTGGAATCCCATTGCTAAGACAAGGACAACACACAGGGCGTCATGATTTAAAATATATCATCAATTACAATTTGTACTTTAATTTCGTAGAAAAATACTCGGAATAATTTATTTTCATTAATTACCGGGTTAGTATATGCGATAAGCAACCCGAGGTGTTAAACATTACAACCGTCAGATGTCTCGCCTAGCGCCGGCACCCACGGTCGCGCAATATCCGAGTAGGCTAGGGAATTTCTCTTTGCCACATGCAGACTTTACGAATGATTTTCTCTACAGTGTTTTTATCTAAGCAGATCAAAATTTACGAGAGAAACCTTGTGCAATGAGCACGTACAACCATTAAAATATCACGAGCAAATATCCAACCAATATCGAACACATATAACCTCACTTATATACCAATCACTGATTGCAACTCGGAAAAAAACACTAACGTCTTAATGCTGATTGATTTAAAGAGTTTTCTAGGCTCCTCGTCTGCTTGTTAAGAATATCGGAGTATTCATTAAAAATAAACCAACCACGAAACAAAGACGGAAACAAACGAATAATGAAAAAATGAAAAAAAATCAAATCGAGGGAGGGCAGCAAATACAAGAGTTGACCGACCATTGTTCTTATTTTGAATAATAGAACATGACATTCGTGATTAATATGGTTGGAAATTCAAATTTCTCGTGGACTACGGGTGGTAGTTCAATGTTGTACCACCCGCGGCGCTGCGATGACTCGAACGCGGGAATTTCAAACTTATTGCAGGGGCATATAAGGCGATACGAGCTTTGCGACTGGAATAGAATCCAAGGCGGCTTATTTTTATTAAAATTGTATCACAATTGTTTAATTCATGCTATATGCCGCACCAGTGGCTCTCAAACACCGACACTTCCTATTGACTTGAGAAACTAATTCATCAAAATAGAGAAATTACAAATAATAATTTCGACAGAACGATGCTTCTATTACTTCTACCGCTAATAGAGGTTGCAGTTGTAAAACTCTCGCTTGTAAAGCGAGAGCGGCGGTTGTTACAAATATGTATGTAGTAAATAAATTGTATTTATTTTCACTTCCGATAGTTCCGCATCTGTTGGCGTGTAGTAATTTATTTTTAATTACTAAACTTGTCAAAAATATTGAAATATTTTTTGTGTTTGACGGCACCTGATGTAGTTTAAAAATTGGAATGAAAATAATTAGTTTGAAATGAGCAACACATGCATGTGTTTAGCCGGCCTGAAAATGTGCCCAAGTCACTGTTCTTGGAGAAAAAAGATGAAAATTAAGAAAAAACGGGTAAAATAAAAGTAGAATTCTTTTAAAAAGCCATTTCCTAGGCTTATTACATCCAGTTTTTGTGCGTTCTACTAAAATATGACCCGGAATCGGAATTTTGGTCGCCTTCCGAACATATGTTTTACTATGAAGATATATAATTATTCTCTAGATAATTTTCGGTAAAAAAAACAGTTGAAATCGCCCGCAGCCAACTCGAAAAACATTATTTATTCAATCTAACACAACGTATACTACACTGTAATAAACATATACAGAAAAATATGTACCCAATTTAAAACTGATCAGAAATAAACCAATCGTGATTGGTTCGAGTGAGACGGCACCACCTCAACTTACATTCGCTCCCGTTTGCTAGACAGAGAGGGTAGAACAAGTTTTCGATATTCGAAATGTCTAATTATTCATATATGTTCTGGTTTTTTTCTGTCTGTCTCTTTTCAACTCATTGTGACCGGCGTACGGCTGTGAGATTTTATCTTACTCTTTCTTGGATTATGATAAATTGAAAATAGGTTTAATAATAATAGAGAACAAAGACGGGTTTGGTACAGTCTCTCTCAAAAGCGCGCAGGATTTGAGAGTCGTTATCTTATTGTTTTAATATCGAATACTTGACCATTCATTTCTACTTCTCTCTTTTTTACTCACAGCACACTTTGTATATTATTATTGGAATGTACTGTGTTCAACTCATTAAAGGAACAAAATTTTGATCATTTTATTTTTCGTGATTTATTGACCAACAAATTATTACAAATAAATCTACGTATTCAGTCAATAGCCTCAAGCCATCAAACATTTAGCAGCCAGTTGTGACTCACGGTTAGCACCAAACAAACGTTCGCGTGTTCAAATCTCTCTCTATAACTTATTTCAAAAAAACACGACCTGCTGTGCAAAGTAATCAAATCTAATATTTGCCGCAAAATTAAACATTTTAAATTAAATCTATTTTAAAAAGTTTTTTCAGCTCTCCATTACATAATTGTTGAATCGTCAAATTTTCTGGTCGATTAAACAATTGAACATCTAAACTAAAACACCATTTCATTCCGATTATTCCGTTCAACTTTTTACATTCATTCAATATCTATTATTTACAGGATCAAGTGAGCTATGCCATAATTTCCAGTGGACGTCAACCAGCTACCTCAGTAGCCAACATGTTGCTTACTGCTTTGGTCACGCACGTAGAATTAATAATAAAATTCAGTGATTTAAATTTGAAGTTTTGAAGAGAGGGAAGAATTCTTCACGAAGTAACAAGGGGCAATAAGTTTTCTTATTGAAATCTTCGACTGTACTTAAGTTACTACTACATGGGATGTTAAATGGTAATAGCTCATACGGATACGGATACGGATTCTCCAGTGGCGGAGATAAGAACTACTACAAGGGCATTAGTTTTACACAATTTTATAGTTAATGTTTTAAAAGCACGATATCAAATTGTTTCTGATGTTTCAGTCGTTATAAACCGGTATTCGCTACATCCAAGTTCAGGTCCCAAAAAACATACATAAATTTTTTTTTCTACCTACAGCAAAATAGTACCGTAATATTTATTACAGTATTGTAAAGTCTCACTTTCCACACTAAAATCACAACTGTAAAGATGGCAATACGATATAATATAAAATAAAATAAATTAAACATTTTGAAATATGTATTATATCGTCCACGGGAAGTAAATAGCTCATTACTTCCCTGTTACCAAGGATGTAACGATATACTTACTTAATTACCAGCAAAAAGAATATATCATCACAACTTTTTTTTACTTCATTTTCAGTTTTTACTATACAGTATCTAACTGCAATTGTGTTAAATGTATTTTTAAACAAGCGCAGGCGATGCTGCCTTCATTTCTTATAGATTCGTTGTTAGAGAAGTGGGCGTAAGTGAAGATTTACGAAACTGGTGTACAGGAGCGAATGGATGAATGTTTGTTGCGTGATGATGGATGTTTGGTTGTGAGAAACGAAAGAGTTCGTATGGAGGAAGTGTTAATGTGGTTGAAACGAGTATCGTGTGTCAGGATGAGAATGTTGACGGGTTCGTGCTACCCCATTTAATGGGATATAGCGTGATGTGTATGTATGTATCTTTTACCGATTACTTGGTGTGGCCGAAATTCCAACTGTCAATACCTTATATCGTAACTCGTGTTAATGTATCCGAGTGCCCCTGTTTGCCGAGCCGACTATGGAATGTATGATATATGTGCTAGTCTATTGGCTGTTCTGATGGGTTGTTTCAGTTGGGTCTGTGCCCCTTTCCCGCGGTACCCCCTAAAGAAATTGATCGTTTCACATCAACTTTGTCGCCCACATACTCATATGCAATCACCCTGCCCCGCCCAGACCCATTGCACGCCACTGGACTTCTATTCAATGCCTACAACATCATTTCATTCTAGCGTGAACGAGAATACTTGTCATATTTTCTACGCACTCTTTGATTGGATGTTTACGATAATTTTCATATTATTTACTTTGATTTTACCATCTGCAAGTAGCACTTAATTATTTTAGTTTTTCCAGAATTTTTAGATGTGTGCGAGGTACAAAATTTAACTAAAAATTGTGCTGTAATTGGTAGTAATTTACTGAGGTACAGTCAAGTAAATAAATATATAAATCACGGCAACCACAGATGTTGATATAGGATGAACTATTAAAGTGATTTAAGACTAAATATTCTTTGAATTTTGGTGTGTTTGTTCAAAGATTATTTTCAAAACATTTTCACACATTCTGAATAAAAAAGTTTGTTTATTTTTTGCTGTCAAATATGTTTGAAATAAGTGGTAGAAAATTGATTGGTTCTTATCTTTTGTTTGAAACATTGTTATCAGTCAGGTGGTGTGGATAACGATACGGAATTTGAATTTGGAGATCCCGAGTTCGAATCCCAGTCAAGCTTGATGGCGAGCACGCACCCTGTATTGTAATTGAGATTAAGTTCCTGTTGTTTCAAATAACATAAATAAATAAATGAATACAGAAAAGTTCAAGACATGTGTGATGAAGAATCTTGTATGAATATTTACATATTTGTAAGATTATAAGAAGGAAAAATGTGTAAAAATGCAAATGAAGAACAGAAAAATGTCAAGTTGAGAAGTGGATCAGAATACCGATCAAGTCCGCATTCTTAACGACCAAAAAAACGTTAACGATTTGTTTACAAAATGGAATCAATAATTCTTGAATTTAGAAAATAAGAAAATGCTCCTGATTGAAAACATGGAATTGATGGGCATGGCATAACTTTCGAAATCGTTCAATTCTGAGAATTACCAACAATCGACACAAAAAAGCGACGATCACGTCACAAAATGATAATCTAAATGCCGGTAACCAGGTCACTTATTTCTGTGAGTCTCACGAAAATCTATGTCAGAAAACAGAAGACTTCTTCAACAAAACTGAGTGTTTACAGAAATAAAACACCATCGCAGACGAAGAACAGGAGAAAAGGAAACAAATGAATATAGAAAAAACCAAAACAAAAACGAATGAAATAAAAAAAAACAAATGGTTTGGATGTATGCGCAGCTGTTTAGGAATAACACATGCTATACATAAGTGCGAGCGAGACGACCACGATGGACATTGTGAGTGAGAGAGAGAGACAGGATGATATAATTAATGGATATCACACATTTGCCGTAATATGACGCTTGCATACGATTTTCGTCTTTAAGAATTTGAGGAATTAGGGTCATGACTGACTTGATTCTTTTTTTTATTCAGACGAGAATGTGTTTGAGTTTTGAATATATGGAGTTGATGATACAGTCATGCCAACTATACGGAAGCGAAAGAATTTATGTAGGGAAATTTGTCATTTTAAAAGTCCGAGCTGCGTTCCACGCATCTTATTAACGAATATCACCATTTATTATTCATTCATCTCGCTCAAATCAATCACACACATTCACAATTGTTACATTCTTCCATCTACCCACATTATAAAACAATTGCAATCTTTCATATAAGCTAGAACGCTGCAGATTTGTTTATGAAGCTAGATTGCTGCTAGGTTCGTTTATGAAGCGAAAAGTTGCCAACGAAGGGTAAAACTAACGACGCTGATTTTACGAAAAAAATTAAATAATTTTGGCGCGACTAAAATCGAGCCTAAATCGCTAACAGTTTCTTTAAGTCAATACGGTGGTGTGGATAGCAATATGGAATTCGAATCTCACTCAAGCTAAAAATTATATAAACTACTACACTGCGGCTCGGTGAGTGCGGACCCTGTACTGTAATTGGGATTAAATTCTTGTTGTACAGAGTAACACAAATAAAAAATAAATAAATAAATAAAAAAGTTTGACAGTAATATGGTTCTGCAATTGCAGATCTTATATTGTACAGAAATCAATGCCATAACAGAACATTTGTAAACTGTTTAACATGGGTCAAACTGTAAATAATTTTTTATATAGTAAAAAAAATACAATTGTCAGTTTATTAATAGCGTAATAACATTGTTTGAAGGCGGTAAAAAATGTACTAATTTTAACGTGTTTACTAGTTTTAGAAATTTAATCTGCTTTGAAAACTGTGAGTAAACTTGGTAACAGTATCAAATTTGGAAGGTGCATATTCAGATTTTATATATTGTACAGATCACTCCCATTTTGATAATTTAACAAATGTTAATAGATTCATTGTTCCCACTCCAAAATCGATAAATTTAATTGGCACTTAAAATATTTAAAAGTAAACAAAATTATGGTTGCAGTACGTGAAGTCACTTTTATTTAAGAAAGCTACTAAACAATATGCTTTATTTATTTAATGAACAAATAATACTGGAATTATTAGAAAATCAATCGTGCTGGAACGATCGATAAGTAAGGAAAATTATAGTTTAGGTTATCGAGTTTCGCTGGCTACTTTTTAATTTAGGAAATAAATTAATGGTGTATTATTATTAAGAAGTGAATATAGTCGAAAAGTGTTTCGAAATAAAACAATAAAACAATTTTTTACGTTGCTTTTTACAGTTTGTGCCCGAGGCAACATTTTTCAAGTCTACAAATCTGTCAAATAATAAAATCGTGTTTATTCCCCCTCCTGAAATTGAGGTATTTGGGCACCGCCCCCTACCTATAAATCTATAATTACAGAATATTTATAAGCGATTTCCAATCTTTATCTGTATAGAATCTAGATAAAAACCATCGACGGAGATACGAATATGCAAATTAAGCAATTGTACTTATGCCAATACATATTTTAGTGTTTTACGACGCTTGAACCGAGCACGGACGTACGTCACAAAGAGAAACGGACCAACAAAAAACCTCACTCGATCTATTTTAATGCTTTCTTTAGTGTATTACCCTACCCTGCGTGAAGGAAAAGGACAGAGCCCTGTTAAGCCATGTTAGACAGAGATAACATATTCGTTATAATCGAACAGAATATTAATTTGAAACATATGGCTATAAATTAATAGGTACACTCACTGGTAGAAACTAAACCATATGCTATTGTTGTTCTTGCACAGTTCATTTGGTATGTATGTACAGTTCCTGTCAAAATCATTGCTAATAGTTTATTAAGGTGTGGCTCATACTATACTCCCCAATTTTTATAACCTTTCAAGCTACACATTCCTCACACATATTTTTAACTATTTAACAATCCCAAAGAATTTCAAACAAAATGATGCGGACAATTAAACGCGGGCAATCCCTATTTTTAATTTATTTTTGCTGCAATTGCGGGCCTATTTCATACTCATAAATATATATCGTAATAGCTTTTCGCCCTAGAGAAGCCAAGATCGATTTGATTTTATGGGCCACTAATATAAAATAAATAAATAAATATATCATCACGCCTTTTACCCATCACTGGGTGTGGCACTCTGCCTAAGCAGATCTCGGTAAGTGATATATTTTTTCGCGTGAAGTGCGGTTACCAGCCGTCAAATCACGGCTTCCAAAGATATTAGTGGAAGAGGAGCCACAGGGGTAGATTTTTTAAATTGGTGAAAATTGTTTGTCGGCTGTGAGGATCGAACCAAGGTTCTCAAGATCAACAGGCCGACTCGATACCACTGAGCCACCTACCCCATTAATGTGAATGCTATAATTTAATTTCTCAGCAAAATATGTCACCTAAGTCTGCAATTGCAGATCATCACTCCTTTTACCCATTAATGGATAAAAAACAAATCTCTCAAAGAGTTAGTTTTAAAGTGATAAAAATTGTTTATCGGCTGTGGAAGTTGAACCCGGATTCCCACCACAGATTTGATACCATTAAGCTCTATCCCATAATGGTTATAAAAATCTGCAATTGCAGAGATTCAACAATGAATTGGGTAAAAGTGTAGCTAAAGAGATTTATAAATGACATTAAAAGTAAAGTCCTTTGGTAAAAACTATGATAATGTTTGAGTTTAAGAAAAGAAAAAAGCGAGACAGAGAAAATGATGAATTTTTGTAATATATCAACATAATGACCAAAATCTTCATAGAGTGAAGTTTTTTAAATTTATTTATTACAAAGTCCATTAATTTTTTGTAGCCGAATATTTTCTAATAACCTAAACTGATTAGATTCAAGTCTAAAATTTATTCGTAAGAAACTGGTTTCCTCCGTACATATACAAATACCATATACTAGATTGTTTTTTCCTTTATTATAATTTTATTTTTTATTTTAATATGATATTAATTATTCATTGGCTACCAAAATGTATCGGAGCCGGCCCACACAGCTAAATTGATGGGCCGTAATGGTTTTTTTGTTCTTTATCACCGCAGAGGGCAGTTCAAATAATTATGGAACTAATTATAGGTCTGGCTGATGATTGCTTAACCTGTAAACTCGTTTGAAACCAGGATTTACTTAAAACGTTCTTTACTATGTGTTGCTAATAGAGTTCTAGACAGCTTTATGTTTATTTCACTACTTGTCAACATATTTTTCTAATGTTTTGTTGGAAAAACAAAACTAGAATAAACTAAAACTCGTGGCGATAGATTTATCAAATTCAAACTGTTTCAGTAGCTGCTGAAATTCTTTATTGTTATTACTATCATTTTTAACATTTTATTTGACAAGAAAACTAGAGGAAATATATTGCTTTATTTTATATTTATTATAGGTAAAAAAACTACTATCCGTAACTAACTATAATATATATGATCACGAAAATGTATACTTCAAAATCAAATAGTTTCATTCCAAACAATATATTATTATCACACTGTTTATTCTCAATGACGAGAGCAACGCCTCTTCTATTTCATATCACTATAGATGGCATTGTTTTTTACTTGTGTTTACAGTTATCGGCCGTCAAAATGTGCCACCTACAAATGTTACAGAAGAATGAATTACACAAATTTCAATGATTCGGGTTTTTACTATATATTGTAGGTCCTTTCTACCATAACTATCTTTCTGTAAGTGGCTGAGGACCTGGGTTAAAATTACCCCTGTGCCTTCTCCTATCTGCTACGGCAGAGTGCTACATTTAGTAAATGGGTAAAAGGCATGATGATATATCTATTTTAGAGATGGGCGAATATCAAATTTTTGAAATTCGAATATAGAATACGAATATTAATCAGATCTCGAATATTCGAGGTACTCGAATATTCGAATACTCCTAAAAGTAAATTTATTTATTATTAATAATTATTTAATTATGTCCTTTTCATAATTTGAATGAGATTATTAAGATAAAATAAAATTAAAACAAAAACTACAAACAAAAAAGAAAAGAAAAAGACGAAAACTTCAAATTTAAGGTGAAACGTACGGGCTGATGTTGGCGAAAAACAAATTTGAAATATGGTACGTCTTCATGGTTTTGAAACAAAATATCTTTGTTATTAATAACTTCAAAGTATTGTAATAGCTTTAAGTTTATGTACAAATGATAAAGAAAAACATAGTCAAAAATTAAGGTCTACATATGGCGCGATATTCGAGGTATTCGAATGTTCGCGGATGATATTCGCCCATCTCTAATTTATTTATTTAATTTAATCATTGAACTGTTATTTTATAGGCAGAGGATAAACCGAAGTAAAACTAAAAAAAAAACCGATTGTATCTGAGTGGTTCGAATTCAAATATAAGCTACTGTAATTGGGATTAAGTTCCTGTTGTGTAAAATAGCAAAATAAATACATCAATCAATAATAATATTTGTACGAGTGTTTATCTAATTTGTAAAAGTAACAATTCGCGTTTTCCGTATGCCACGCATCTATTGTATCACCCTGTATACATATTAATTATACAGTTAGGTGAATAAAGGTATAAGCTGTACAAGTTTCTTAGAGTGTAGGAATACAACAAGTAATTCTATATGAGTACGGTATTCGAGGTATGACAATATTACTCACAAGAATGGAATGCTTAAGTATTTAACATAGATTTTTAACTTGTACTGAATAATATTTATAATAAAAGAGCTAAATTGTTCGACAGTCATTCACCTATAGACTTTCTTTCAATTGGAATCAGTTATTATTCTTTTTTTTACATCAATACGATATTTATACTAAAACCTAAATTATGAAAATCTGATGTGGACACCACATGACTTCCTTGTACGCGTATTAAACTATAGATATTTTCTTAATTGCACATATTTGACATTAAATCTTTTATTTTTTGTTCTAATCCATAGCAAACTTAATTTTTCTAAAAAATCAAAAAATATATAATATTTAAATTTAGATATCTCGTTTATGCAAAAAGCTAATTTAAAAATTATTAATGTGCTAGACGCAGAATTTAATTCTCTAAAACTTTTATTTGCAGCATTTATTTCTAAAATTAAAATAATACCATTTTTTTTCAAGGAAAACTGTTAGCAGCTTCATGTAATGTGCCACTTCCGGTTAGTCTATTTTAACCAAAATCTATTATGTTATTTACATTGATATAGTAGTCTTATATACCAAATTTGGAAAGTTTTAAATTATATTTGAATATAGTTTTTCATGAAAATCTATTATAGGCTTCAAGTAAACTACCATTTCCGGTAGTTGTATAATGACCAAAAAGGGGGGTGCACAACTAGATGTTATAACAGTCCTAAACATAAAATTTCAATTTTCCACGGCTTACCGTTTTTGAGTTATGCGAGATACGTACGTACGTACAGACGGCACGACGAAATTAGTCAAAATGGATTCAGGGAGGGCCAAAATACCTATTTCCGTTGAAATCTGAGAACCGAAAATTTTCGCGATTACTCTACTTCCTTTACTTCGTACAAGGAAGCAAACATATATATATATTGTTTAAATGAAATGCATATTGAAAGTTACTTACGAACGTGAAGTGAGATTACCAACCGTCAAATGGCATCCCTTAAAGTTGTTAGTGCAGGGGAAGCCACAGGGGTAAGTTTAAAAATATAAAAATAATTACTGGGTGTAGTACTCTGCCATAGCAGATCTCGGTAAGTGATATATTTATGCGCGTGAAGTACCGTCAAATCTCGGCCTCCAAAGATGTTACGGCAGAGGAAGTCACAGAGGTAATTTTAAAAACATAAAAAAATATATCATCACTCCATTTATCTATTACTCTGCCGTAGCAGATCTCAGTAAGTGATATGTTTATAAGTGGGAAATGAGGTTACCAGCAGCCAAATTTCATCCCTCAAAGAAAAATCAAACTTTTTTTACTAATTTGTTTTTCTCTAAGTTATAAATAAAATAAATAAATAAATATATCATCACGCCTTTTACCCATTACTGAATGTGGCACACTGTTGAAGCAGATCTCGGTAAGTGATATATTTCTTCGCGTGAAGTGCGGTTACCAGCCGTCATTGGTGGGAGAACCACAGAGATAGATTTAATTTGGTGAAAATTGTTTGTCGGCTGTGGGAATCGAACCAGGGTTCTCAAGATCCACAGGCCGACTCGATACCTCTGAGCCACCTACCCCATTATTATAGAGATTATTTAATAGTAATATAGTCGAAACTATAAATATTTTTCGGATATGCTATAGTATCGTAGGGGTATTTTCAAGATTTGAATAGTTTTGGCGGAAGCCACATTATTCCGGATTTCACGGGAAACTAACTATCACTAAAATGGGTAATTTAACAATAGTTACTCTTAGATAGAAAGATTGTTCATAGTCGCAGTTAATTATATTCATTTGATTAGAACATTATTGTATACTTATGATACAAACACTGTGAAATAATATAATGCACAATAATAATAGCTACACGGATTTTTAAATTCTTCAAAATTTTATGTTTTGCTTCAATGGACAAACAATAATAATTATTTTACTAAATGTATTTTGTTGTAAGCTACTTGACAGAATATTCTACGGTACTCTATAAATCAAAAGAATTGTCTAAAGTATAAAAAAGTTTTATTATAAAAAACATACATGTACTAAAAATAAATTCGTTCTGTCATTATGACAAGTTTCTGTTTTGTTTATATCGATTGAAATTAGCGCGCATTTATTATCACATTATCTTTAAGGTTATTTTTACGATGTCAAATGACAGCGTTATTGTCAACTTTATGTTCATACATAAAAAAGTATTTATAATAACTTAAAATTTAAAAAACCTCAAAAAAAATAATTATGAATTATGTATTTTTTGTCAAATTTTATTGTACCAGTCCAATAAAGTGATATTTTATGGACAAGTAAACACTGTCATAAATCAAATAGTTACGGCACAGTTGAACATACAATATTTTTCATCAACGAGCTAATCTTTTTGAAGTCTAGATTGTATCCCTGCCAATATTTTTACCGTCCAGAGTATTTTCGATCTACGGTATAGCGTTGAGCCAGTAGGGCATTATTCTATATCGCTCGCGGGCAATACATATATACGTAAATAGTTTAAACCGCTAGTTCGTACCTATATCGATTATTGCATAATATAATTCACACAGTCAGAATCTAGAACTGGTTCTTAACAGCGAAAAATTCAAGTAAGTAACGAACTTGTTCTATTCTTTGCCATTGCCTTCTGTATCACTAGTATTGTTGTGAAGTGGACACAAAAGAAATGATCATTATGAAAGAGATAGTTCTTTAGATTCGCTAGTTTTCCTAAGGAGACTGTTAAATATTATACACAAAAATTGTTTGTAAGTGAGGAATTCAATGGCGTTGAGCGCATCTTTATATCTTGTTTAGTTTTTAAGATATAGCAGCCGGAAAAGTAAAATTCTTATTTTTCATCAGATTTAAAAAACTAAACAAGCTATTACTTTACCGTAGCAGATCTCAGTAAGTGATATATTTATGCGCGAGGAGTGAGGTTACCAGCCGTTAAATTGCATCCCTCCAAGATTTTAGTGAATGCTGTTAATGTCAAACGTTTTAAAACTAATTAAAGATATAAAAGTAACAAAGGTTCAGCCATTTTATTTTTTTTTTCAACTGTAACCAGCGGAAAAGTTCTTTTTCCCAAATTTATCTCAATTCATGTTTTATATTTTCCCAAGACTATATCTCGAAAACTAAACAAGAAAATGCGTAAAAACGTGCCTCATACTTTTAAGAAATTGACAAATATTACATCACTTATCACGGTCATGAATAATAGTATATTATACACGAGCATGTAACAAAATTCATTTCACACGAGTATGAAAGTTTGTAGTATGACCTGGTCGTGACTAATTCTATTTTTCTGCTATCAAAAATACCTAAATTTCAGACGAAAATTCTTCATCTTTTATTGAATTAATAAGTTTTCAATCGCCTTCAAAGAAAAATTCAACACAAATTTTTTAAACTTTTAAAATGTGAACTAGTCTCAATCGTATCTAAAGATCCTGGGTTTGTATCCCACTCACGGTAAAATTATACGTCTCGGTAAGTCCCTGTACTGTAATTGGGATACATAAATAAACATATAGTGAAATCGTAGTAGAACCTATTTCATAATTAGAGAAAAAGAATATAATTAAAATATGACTTCGCAAAATGATAGTTTCTCAATTTAAAATTTGGCAGTTGCCTAAACGAAATTATTATTTAAAACGTGTTTGTACGACGCAGTTTTTCTTGTAATTTATATTAATTCTTTCGGTAAATAATTGCTAACGAAAATGCTGAACTTATAACATTATTTATAGCTTGTTACAAGCTTAATGAGCCAGAAAAACATTAAACTAATAATTCTAGTTTTTTTATTTCTCGTGATTCCAGTCACGTTTCAGTTAATATGTCATCGATGAAAACTTTAGCTTCTATCAAATAACAAATTAGTTTTACGCTTTCATAATTGAACATAATTATAATTTTGAATTCCAAAATGTAGAAAACACAAGTTTTTTACCTAGTTTAATTACTAAACCTGCTATTTTGTTTTTAAAGCGAACAAATAAAGTTATATTAATTATTGTTATTTACAAAATTCTGAAATTATAATTGTTTTCATTTAATTGTGATTAGAAAATAAGAAATATACATATTTATTAAAACTGCAAAATTATATAATTAATTAATTACAACTATTTTAATGTATCATTAATAAAATTATTATTTTATGAATAGATATTGCAAACTTTATTGTATGACTTTAACCTTAATTCGCAACAGGGGTTGAAAATTTCGCACGGTGCTTGAGATACTTAACTAAATATTACAAAATGGGGTAAAAATTACAAAAGTAACGAAAATCGGTGAAAAATTGTTTGATTTACCATCACTAATACCGCTATCAGTTTACAAAAGTCTATAGGGTTCTCATTCATCCCTCGTAATCCCTTCTTGCCCTTAACCCTACTTTTAACCTCCTGTCAATGCATAAAAACCCCAAAACAGGTAAAAACGAAACCACCCCTTAACTACTATAGTAGAATTTCACACACTTTACAAGAATTTTTACCCCTGGCATTTTTTATACATTTTATCGTAGTTGTCCAGATAAATATTCACCCTAAAATAAGAGAATATAAGAGAAGATTTATTTGGAGGGTTGTCTCTAAGGGTGGTTTTTACTATATTTGTGGTAATAGGTAGGTAATATGTGGTAATAACTATATTTTAGATACGGGACAGGGTGGTTTTTTAGGGTGAAAGAATAATATTTATGTTGTAATTTTTAATAAAGAGTACCCGTTATTTTGTTATTCTATTTAATTTTATAATTATGTTATAAGCTAAATTGTAAGCTACAGTTATATTCTTTTATAGCGAGGTTGAATATAACGAAAAGGAACGTGAAAACGACGAAATTTTAAAGAAGTTTAATTACTGAATCGTAGATGAATATAATTGTAGATTTGGTGCATGAATGAAATATTCTAAAAGAAGGAATAAGCAAGCGAATTATGAATGTGGATGAAGCGAAATTAATTGTACGATTTGATTAGCTGAGAATATTTAATAGTTCTTGGAAAAATGGTCGTTTTCAACTGTTAGTTATGACGTAATAAATATAAAAAATGTACGGAACTAAATTCCGTAAAGATCGCTCGCTTCTGAAAATCGTGATATTTCAATATAATTCTAATTTGTTTCACAGTGATTTCTATCGAAAATTACTCTCAAAAACATTCAGTAACTTTCTAAACAAACTATTTAACATCATAAATTTTTAGTTGGATATTAGCGCGATCATAATTCATATTCATAAATATGAAACTTTACAGATCTCAACTAGCCGCGAGCGCAACACAAAACAACAAAAAAATCACGAAAAAATCGATTCAAATTCAAATTTTACGTACATCACATCTGACCTTATTTCATCCACAAACGTAGAAAGGCGAGATTCATTTGGGTAAATAACATATAAACATGTGTTTTACGATTAGAGCAATTTGTTCTGCTTTTTATACCAGCAGAATTATAAAGATCTTTTTAAGAGTTTTTTTTTACTTTTTGGTTATCGTCTTCCGGCCTACCCGCAGGCCAACGAACACTTTTTAACTTTTCTAATTTTTAATTTACTTTTTACAAGAATTTCACTGTTGAAGTTGATGCAATACCCGCAACTCCTTTCAACAATTACCAATCATTATTAAACTAATATTTTATTTTCAAATATTTTTCATTGCTAATTTCTAATGAAATAGTTCGACAACCAGTTGTCATTAAAGATAAATTACAAGAGACAAAAAATAAGAAACGACAAACAATTTTTACCACATTAAAGTTACTCATGTGGAGGCCGTGATTTGTCTTCACTTGCATAAATATATCATGAACCAAGATCTGCTAAGGTCAGTGCCACATCCAGTAAATTTAACGTCAATTTTGAAGCGATTTCGAGATTGACAGAACAGACATGAAATTACAACTGGTTTGAGTGAAGTTTTAAATAAATAAATAAATCATCACGCCTTACTGGATGTGGCAGTGTGTCGTAGCAGATCTCGGTAAGTGATATATTTGTGCGTTAAGCAGCCGTGTAATAAAGTGCCCCAGTTTCGACGCTACTGAGTGTATAAGATCGCGCGAAGAATAGAATACTTCCCAGCCGTTAGATCATCACAATCTGTTAATAAATTTGAATAACTGTACATATATATATAGATTTTTTTTCCCGAGTAAGTCATGTGTTTACTTAAAACACTTGAGTCGCGAACACATGTTGTTTTTTCAGCGCGCATGAGTCTTGAAATGAAATATTTTAAGTAGTGTATGAAGATAGCTCAAGTTTATTTTCATATTTTTTCGTTTCAAGAAATTTGATGGACGGAGAAAGGAACAAACGTCTGCTACTAAGCAACCGGCGTTTGTTTAAATAGTGAGCTGAGGATTCGTTGTTGAGTAAATAAAAGACGTACGTTGTGTTTATTTTAGATGAATTAATGGTGGAAATATGTCATCGCGCGTCCGTAATTTTTCATTTTTATTGCTTTTTTTTGTATGTACTCTGCTTCTGAGTAGAAAACAAACTTGGATGATTTGAAGAGTATTTGGACGTATGTCCTTGATCACATCAACGTGATAACTCTATTATTTGTTGTTTCATTTGGCCAAAGTTAAATTTGGTGAACAAATTTGTACAAGGCTGTCCATCATTCAATAAAATCTCTTCAAAAACAACTATTTAAATATAATTAAAATATTTTATTTATCTGAAGGTTGCCATGAATTCATGAAATGAACTAAATCGAAACTGATTAATCTGTTTTCGTGACGCATTTGGCAAATTGACTATCATTGTTCTTCCATATTTGTGACGTCACGAAACAGAACACTACCAGATTTTCATATCAAGAAAAATCGTGTGACACTACTATTGTAATTAGCACATATGTGTTAGAAAATAAAAAACTAAATGCGGTGGAATTGAATAAATGAAATAACAGCAAAGGAATGCAAGCAGCGGTATCTTGATTTCTAAATACGTTTGAAAACAAAAGACGAAAATAATGCCTTGAATTTTAGCACGTACCACATAAGGCACTATGCGAATAACAAAATAAGAGAAAGTCTAATAAAAATGTCTTTGTTACCGAGAAATTAAATATTCCCAAGAACCCTACTTTTCATGTATTAAACAATATTTCATACCGACGGTTATCTAAAAAAAAAAAAATTAATCGCGTCCTATCTCCAGTTAATAAAATACCATCTTTCCCATAGTTGAGCCATACGTTAGTATCGCGCAGGTAGTTTAGTGGCGGTCTGTGAATAAGGCACCCTATCTTGCCATTGTTCTCGTACTAAATACCGGAAAAAAAATCAGTTTAACCCCTGTTTACCTAGGAGAAGCCTTTACCCGTAAAAAACACTCCGCACTTGAAATCTGAGATTCGTATAACGTTCGCGATGCATGAGAATCTTTAAGCTGAATTTATACGCTCGATTTAGGCCTTTTAGCAATTATTCTACTCAAGGAATTTTTGCGAATTTTTTTCCGCAAAATAAGACTGAAATGATGGGCACTCTAACGAAAATCGGTTCAACCGATTTCAACATATCCAAAGAAATAAATATACTTTGAGTCACTTATTTCACCTAAATTTTGCAATTTCAATTGCAAACATATATAATCTAGGGATTTATATGACATGTGGTACAACTGTAAATTCAAAAGAATAATCTTAAAATAATCATGAAATTTGCAGACAGGAGAGTTTTTGATATTTCTTTTATCACACATATATACCGGGAGTTTTTTTTATCAGTAAACATAGGGATATGCCATTACCATAGTTACAGTTACAAAGTTTGACAGCAATGCATTAGAGCGTTTATTTTAAAAATAAAAATAACATTGCTGTCATCTATAGTTGTAATAGTAATAAAACTGTCCTCTTTGAAAATCAGACCGGGTTAATAGGGGATCAAATAGTGGGGCGTTTTTATATAAATGGAAATTTAAATGGGGAAAATTATTTAGAGTTGTTACAAGAGAGAGTAATATTGAGGAAGTGTGGTTCCAACAAAATGTACGAAATTATCTGCACCGGATATTCTCCCAATGATGGTTAGGACGAAATGCAGAAGTGGAGTGGCCTGCATGGTCACCAGATCTTGCGCCAAACGATTTTTTTCTTTGGGGCCACTTACAAAGATTTACAATTTACAATTTTATAATGGTGGTAGAATGAGTGTAAAAATAAAATAAATATATATAGCATCACGCCTTTTACCCATCACTGGGTGTGGCACTCTGCCTAAGCAGATCTCGGTAAGTGATATATTTTTTGCGTGAAGTGCGGTTACCAGCCGTCAAATGAGTGTAGAACAATTAAAACGTAGAATTAGTGTTGCATCGCATGATATTCCTCCAGAGCAAATAAATAATGCTATAAATTCATTTTACAATTGTTTAGGCTATTGTTTACAGGTAAATGGGGGTAATTTTGAACAGTTATTTAATTAAAATTTCTATTTAAACTAAATAAAATTTTATTTTTTGGTAGTTGTGATTTGACAACTGGTTACTGTACTTAACGGCTTAAAATGTGTAGTTTATTACGATCTGCTATTGCAGAACTGCCATGGCCAAGAATGACTAGAATTTTGACATATAAACATGCAAATGTGAATTTCTGGTTGAAACAGTTCAAAAAGTCAAAATTTTTATTATATGGTTCTATGTAGTTCAGAGCACGGGAAATACACTCATTCAAACTGCATTTCAATATCTCTTTTTGAGTTACAGCGATTTTAGACTTGTTTTAAAGCTTAACTTTGAAAGCCAATAACTCAAAAACTAAAAGAGATATTGAAATGCGGTTTGAACGAGTGTTGCAAAGTTGAGCTTAAAAGTCGCTGTAACTCAAAAACTAAAAAAGATATGAAGATGCGCCCTGCACCATTCGATTTCTTGTGGTCTGAATTATATAGAACCACATTTTAATAATTTTCGATTTTTGAACTGGTTCTACTAAAAATTCTCATTATTTGTATGTACGAGCTCTTAAACGAAGAATTTGAGAACAAACCTCTACACAAAAGAACTTTTGGATTGTTTTGCGGTTCTAAATTTATATCTAACGTTTAGTTAATGTAATTTAAAGTAATTCAAATTCATTTAATTTGTTTAAACTTAAAATGTTTCTTTTAGACTATAGACTATTACACTTCAATGCATTGCTGAAAATATTATTTTCCCTATGTTTACTTTTAAAATAAACGCTCTAATGTATTGCTTTCAAACTTTTTAACTGTAACTATGGTAACTAGTTATAATATAAAATTTAAAAATAAAGATATTGATATTCTTAGGTAATTGTAATTTTAAAAATATGCTTTTAATATTATAATTATCTGAAGTTGGAAATACTGTCAAACTTGAATCAAAGAACATTAAAAACAATTTGAGATGATCATTTTGAAATGGTATTTAACGTGTGGCAACGTACCATTCTTACAAAATAAAAAGTTACTAATAATAGTTTAATAATAACGCAAAGTATAAACAGCAAATTAAATACTTAAAAAGAGATATATAATGTGAAACTTACCACTGCTGAAGGCGGCAATCGGCAACTGTCTTGTAATACTTTCAGCAACCTCCGAAGTAAGTCCATAGATCCCCAAGAGTTCCCTCATGGTGTTGACAGCGTACTCCCTCATATCCGACATAATTTGCCCTTGGTTCGATCCCGATCCATTTCCAAAATCAGGAACATGCGGCTTCGAAAGGTTGGTAATAGAAAAACTAGACGGTATCTTCGATTCAGTTTCATCTGTATCATCGCTTACGTCAGAATCAGAGCTATCTTGACTTCGACCCGCGCTTAAATCAATTGGAGTAAAATGCGATTCAAGAACAAGTTTCCTTGTTGATAAAGTCTTGCGTCTTCGAATGTTTTTCAAATTGTTATTGTTGCTAAATTCTGATAGGTTCAACACTTCTGCTGTTTCTGAATCGGAGTAGTTAACATTAGAACATCGAGGTTTGAAGTTTTTGCGTTTGTTTCTTTTTGGGAGGTTATCTGATTGGTGCATTAACGATGAACGGTTTGAAAGATGGTTTTCGGATTCGGATTCAGATGTGTTTGCGTTTGAATCGAAGACGGGTTCGAAGTTTCGACAGGATTCGAAGTCTGAGTCTGTTGTTTCTGGTTCTGCTGACATTTTCACTCCAGTTGGATCTGCAAAGAAGAAACTATTTCAATCTGATGTCCATAAAATTCACATAAGTATGTCACTTGACCGTAACAGATCTCAGTAAGTGATATATTTGTGCACGTGAAGTTAAATCACGGCCCCAAAGAGTTAGCAAAAGGAGGGTCAAAGGGGTAATTTTAAGTTTTCAAATCCACAAATCGACAAGATAACATTGAATTATTTACAATGTATTTTATTGTTGTTATAATAATGTATATTGAGTTGGTTTGAAGTGTACTATAAGCTATAGGCAGGGTTCGTAAATATCATGATATTTATAATAAATATCAAAATATCTGATATATAGGATATATATCAGATAAATATCACTTTTTGGATATTTATTTTTTAATTTTAGTTTTTATACACATTTAGAAAAACTGAAAAATTCGAAAAATTTCACTTCTCCGGAGGCTGTATCTCAAAAACTAAACAAGATATGGAAATGCGCTCAACGGCGTTGAATTCCCCGTGTCCGAATTGACTTATAAGCAAATTTTCATACAATTTTATGCAATTTAATATTTTTAATTATTTCCTAAGGGGTACCTCTTTGGTTTTTTAAATTTTAATTTAATTTTCCCAAAAATCCTTAATCGTAGGATTATTAAAACGAAAATTTACATACATATGTATTTTGACCCACTGAATCCAGTGGTGCAATCTTCAAATGCATATGACTTCTGGTTTTCGAGAAAATGTTAAAAAACCGCTTTTTGCGATTTTTTTTGGCGGAAAATTGAAAAAAAATAAAAATCGCTGAAACTATGTTTATAAGTTAACTGAAGCACGAGAAAATTAATGCCGTTGACCGCGTTTTCATATCACATTTAGTTTTCGAGATATAGCCTCGGAATAGTAGAAAAACTGAAAAATTCGAAAAATTTCACTTTTCCGGAGGCTATATCTCAAAAACTAAACAAGATATGGAAATGCGCTCAACGGCGTTGAATTCCCCGTGTCCGAATTGACTTATAAGCAAATTTTCATACAATTTTAAGCAATTTAATATTTTTAATTATTTCCTAAGGGGTACCCCTTTGGTTTTTTCAGATTTTAATTCAATTTTCCCAAAAATCCTTAATCGTAGGATTATTAAAACGAAAATTTACATACATATGTATTTTGACCCACTGAATCCAGTGGTGCAATCTACAAATACATATGACTTCTGGTTTTCGAGAAAATGTTAAAAAACCGCTTTTTGCGATTTTTTTGGCGGAAAATTGAAAAAAAATAAATATGGCTGAAACTATGTTTACCAGTTAACTGAAGCACGAGAAAATTAATGCCGTTGAGCGCGTTTTCATATCACATTTAGTTTTCGAGATATAGCCTCGGAAAAGTAGAAAAACTGAAAAATACGAAAAATTTCACTTCTCCGGAGGCTATATCACAAAAACTATTTCATATTTTTATATAATGGATATATATCATTGCAAAAATATGACGATATATATCAAAATAAATATCATGATATATATCGATCGATATATATCTTCGAACCCTGGCTATAAGTTTACAAATTCAAACGGAAAATAAAAAAATGTGAGAAATCTACATTCTAAATAAATTAAAACATTTTTTTTTTAGTGAAATAATAAATTATATAAATACATATAAATATATCATCACGCCTTTTATCCATTACTGGGTGTAGCACTCTGTCGTAGCATATATATTTTTCCGCATGAAGTGCGGTTACCAGCCGTCGAATGACGGCCTCCAAAGTTATTAGTGGAGGGGGAGCCACAGGAGTTGATATTAAATCGGTGAAAGCCAGTTTGTCGGTTGCGGGAATCGAAATCGGGTCCTCAAGAACCGCAAGCCGACTGGTGTACCCACTAGACCACCAACTCCAAAATAAATTATTTAATAAAATAATGAGAGAAAAATGTGAAGCAAGCGTGCTAGCAGTGAATCACAACTGTGGTAGTATTTACCATATGAATAAAATTAAATATAATAGAGGCAAAATGGGGTAGGTGGCTCAGTGGTATCGAGTCGGAACGTGGATCCTGAGAACCCTGATTCGATTCCCACAGCCGACAAACAATTTTAACCAATATAAATCTCCCCCTCCACTAATATCTTTGGGGGCCGTGATTTTACGGCAGGTAACCGCACTTCACGCGAAGATATATATCACTTACTGAGATCTGCTTAGGCAGAGTGCCACACTCAGTAATGGATAAAAGGCGTGATGATATATTTATTTATTTATTTTATTAACAAACACTTTTCACCACATTCAAACTACCTCCACTAACATCTTTGGTGGTCATGATTTGACGGCTGGTAACTGCACTTTACTCGCATAAATATATCACTTACTTAGATCTGCTACAGCAAAGTACCACACCCAGTAATGTGTAAAAAGGGTGATGATATATTTATTTATTGATTTTATTTACATACAATTTTCACCACAATTAAATTACCTCCACTAATATCTTTGAGGGCCGTGATTTGACGGCTGGTAACCGCACTTCACTTACCGAGATCTGCTTAGGCAGAGTGCCACACCCAGTAATGGGTAAAAGTCGTGATGATATATTTATTTATTTATTTAGTATGTCGAGGAATGGATGAAGTGTTAGATGCCACCCAGAATATAGGAACTGTCGCGTTGATGTATCCATTTATTTAGTTTCTTGTGAATAACGTAATCTCGGACGTCAGGGCGAGTTGAAGCGGATGAGTTATAATGTGCGTAAGTTAGCGTAACGTTAATAAGAGTCGAGCGTAACGTAAGAAAGCCGGTAATGTCAGACAGAGTCTACGTCGACAGTCGCCAACCTTTGGCTGCCTTCCATAATTACAGAATTTACTAATGATTAATTGAAAAGTGTCTCGTTATTTTCGCCAAGTGTGTTATTCGTACAATCGTCAAATTGTTCGGAACCCATATTCCGAGAGGCTAGAGATACTGACCAGCTAAAATTATTCTTCACCTGTCTCAGTCGTATGTTACTCACATAGAATTGTTAAGGATCAAAATAAACACAAATCAAAGTATTTGTTTTTCTTGTGACTCAGGCTACGATACTTCCCTCAAATTCGTGCAACACACACAGCTTTTTTAACTGGAGTGTACAATTTATAAATACATATACGCCATGTCAAATGGCTTGGCAATCTGCACAATTTACTTTGACTATTTTATCAAGAAAACAACAACATTTAATACTACCAATTTAAATCCGCACTTAGATATTTACTGGAACATACGAATACATTAATATTTCGCGCAGATTGTACACACAATACCTCAAGTAAGATATGCAATTGCTTAACAGCAACAACTTGAAAAAAATTAAACATAAATGATACAAAAATAAAAATGTATCAAAAATGATTTTAAATTATTTTTTAAGAGTTTCTAAATATTGTTTGAACCACGAACAGAAATAATAGGCTACTATCTGTTCTAGATACACTAGCAGGGCTCTACTATTGCAGATTTTTGAAGACCACAAGGTCGTGGGTTCGGGTCCCGCCCGTGGTAGTCATATAAAGGATATATTGGCATATGACCTGAGTAGTTGGTTCGATATATAAATTAAAAAAAAAAGAAAATCTCTGAAGACGATAATTAAAAATAAATATATCATCACCCCTTTAACCATCACTGGTGATATATTTATGCACGTGAAGTGGAATTATCAGCTGTCAAATCACGCACCCTCAAAAACAAGTAGCTTTATTATTTATGGGGTAGGTGGTTCAGTGGTATCGAGTCGGCCTGTGGATCTTGAAAACCGTGGTTCGATCCCCACAGGCGATAAACAATTTTCACCAATTTAAATCTACCCCTGTGGCTCCCCCTCCACTAACATATTTGGGAGCCGTGATTTGACGGCTGGTAACCACATTTCACGCGAAAAAGTATATTATTTACCGAGATCTGCTTAGGCAGAGTGCCACACCTAGTAATGGGTAAAAGGCGTGATGATATATTTATTTTATTATTTAAATGTATAAACGATTAAAAAAATGGTTATTGTAGTGTGTGCCCCATGTGGGACGCCGCTGATACCGCAAGTAAGTTTTTACTGAAATATTTCAGTAAATAAATGCATCGACGTGATACTTTTACCGAAATGACAAAAACCAAGCGGCATTCCAGTCGACGAACAATTAAATTTTCGTTTCTCAGAATTTCTGAACAGCAGATTATTTTAAATCACCTAATTTGTAAATTTTTCAGTGGTCCAAAATTTTTTCCTGCTCCTGAAATATGTATTTTATATTCCAAGGCATGCGGTTCGGTATTTTTACAGTTGCAAAAAATGTTTAATTCGCTCAAGCGAATGAATTAATTTTCACAGTCTTAAATTTCTGAATCTGCAACAGCGACTGATAAATATATGTTTCCACTTTTTATTTTAATTCATTCCGACTATAAATTTTTATATCCCGGTTTAATAATTCATTAACACCCCAAATACGACGCCCAGCACAAAAACACTATTTTGCAATCCTTATACAACAACCGAATACTTCACGAAGCCAACTGACATTCATTTGAAGTATGTTGTAGTTTTCTTGATAAATATTTATTAGATAAATGACAGAAACAACATAATCAGCAAATAAATTGATATGAAATACTAGTAGGTAATATAGATTGGATACGATGCAGGAAAGATACAATGTAATATTTTTTTATTTGAATAAAAAATAAAGAAGCAATAACCGATTAAAGGTATGATTATTCAAGTCGTAAAAAACTTCATTAAAATTAAAATAACCGTGATTAAAATGCTTCCTCTTTATACGTTCTCACAAGTAGTAAATAAGCCAACAAATAGCTAGCATGTTTTATAACTTAAGTTTCACATTTAGGTAAATTATGAAAGAACAAAGTATTTAACCGTCAACAAAAATTGTTTTACAAGCAGCGGAACGACGACCAAGAATAATAAATTAGGTTTTAAGAACATGGCGGTTGCACTAATGAATCTGGCTTGCCACAGAATAAATTCATTCTGAAATATGGCACATCTGAGATGCCAAATAAAATCGCAAAACAAAACTAGCGCAGAATTATTCGATCTGTGCTTGTTTTTCAGTTAAAATTAAACATTTGTCATCAATTTTCTAAAGTTCTCAATAGCGGAAATTTTAAATGTTACTCACCCGATGAGAGGGCGTACGATTTTGGGGAAATTAAGCCGGATGTCACTGTCGCCATTTTGTCACCAGAAGATGGTCAGGCCTGCAACAAAACAAACACAAATATTACTAACTTTACCACAGAATTTTTGTTAAATTAAATATCTTTGCAATGCAGTTTACCACAATTAAAATCTAGATTAAAATGTAAACATGATTTTTTTGAGAGCGAAAATATTTTATCATGCATATTTATCCTTAATAGGAGTTACATTTATTATTGATCCTGCATGACAATTTAATCATTTTGTATCATTTACTTTTACAATAAGACTCGGTTATAAAATTAATATAGTAACTACCTGCAGATGTTTCAAGCCTCTGAGAAAACAAAAGATCTCTAGCCCTAAAGATTTCTCCTGCAAAATAGGAATATACTTCGTTCGCAGTCGCAATAGGTCATAAAAACCTTTTATTACTAAACATATACTCAATATAATAGTTATCCTGCCTTTATGCCCGTCTGCAAAAAGATTGTTTATAAAATTGCGTTTATGATTTACATTTTGCTATAAATCCAGACGAACATTTTGTGATCATCATTAAGAAAATATAATTTATTTCATGTTTCGTTGGTTCGCCACAATTTATAAAATTAAACAACTTTAAGTACATGGTGGGAACTACAACACACTGTCAAACACATGCCATCTATTCAGATCTGCAATTGCAGCCAAACAATGAAACAATTAAACACACTAAGAAGGACGACAAGAGTTCTTTAATTCAATATATACAGACTTATAAATATACTATCATGTATTTTATCCACTACTGAGTGTAGCATTCTGCTGTAGCAGATCTCGGTAAGTGATATTTTTGCGAGTAAAGTCAAATCACAGTCCTCAATTATGTTAGTGGAAAATTATTTGTCGGCTGTGAGAATCGAACCCTCGTTCACATAAATGTTGTAAAGGCTAGTAGTAATTATAACATTTCTATTTTTCTTTTTATTATTATTATTATTAAGGGGTAAGGCCACTCTAGAATTTTTTAAAATGCATTTTTTTTTATTTGCTTAAATTATAGTTTAAACCCTTAGGAATAAGGGACAATTAATTTAAATGCCGCGCGGAAGTATTTCAGAGGAAAAAAAGCATATATCTATTAGTACTAGTATATATATGACTCGAAACTTTAAACGCGTTTTTCTCGAAATCATATTTTCAAAATCGGGCGAAAATAAATCTGAAATACTAACTGATGAATCGTGCCGAATCATTTTATTTCTTATTCTAGATATAAAATACACAAAAACTACGGGGGCTTTTTTTTAAAGTGCTTCATTCGTTTTTTATGGTCGTTTTTATACAGAAATTTAGTTCCGAATAATGAACGTTTTTTTCAAACGTGCGCCATTTTGTTAAAAATCAATATTTTCAAAATCCAGCCCGTAGTTTTTTAGAGTATATATCAGAGAGAAAACATATCCCTTTTTGATCCAGGTCTATTGCTGTTCCCGGAATGTTTTCGCCCGATTGCCCTACGCGCCGAGAGGAGTCGCCATTTTTTTTAATTTCTGACTACATTTTTGAATATTTTCTTAAAAAAAAAATTTAAATAAAGTTGAAAGACCACTAAATAAAGATCCAAAAACAGTTCTTAAGCAGCACGTTTAGATTTCGTTAAAAACAATCTAGAAAATGACCATTTTTTTCCTTGTCTAGAGTGGCCTTACCCCTTAATCCTGTAAGTTCCTTAAGGGACATAGGGCACTACAGGTAGTCCAATAGTGTATCAGTAGCAAAGAAAAATTTCTATTTTTCTTTTTAATTTTATTTAAATCGTGCTAGGGAGACAATGCTATTTTCCCTCGATATTTTGTAGCATTAGGGAAAAGAAAAAATGATAGCTGGAAACAAGTGTGTGTGTGAAAACAAAGTAGCATGTTGATCGACGACACGAAAATCAATATCGCTAGAGCAATTGTTTGAGGTGTCGGCATCGGTCCAGCAAAGCAGCAATCTTGCGCACCGTTGCAGCGAAACAAGCCGTAAACGAACAACTCGCGTATGTAAACATTACCGCCGCCTTCCTAAATAAAACCGTGGACAATTACCCCGTAAGCCAACAAACATATGTAGCTCATTTCACACCACTGCTTTATGACTTTATTAATCACTATGTTGCTGTCGGAATGATGTAAAGCGCTATGAACATAGCTGCGGACTTCTCACAATACTTTACAATCAAACAAATATTACTTATTTCACCTTAAATACGAGAATTCTCATTATACACAGTGCCACGGATCATGCATTTGCCCTCTCCCCTAAAATTTAATATCCAATATATAATGTAGCCCTCGGCCGTAGCAGATCTTTATAAGTGATATATTTACGCGCGTTATCCGTCGTCAAAACACGACATTCAAAAATATAAATAAATAAATATATCATCATGGCTTTTACGCGTGAAGTGCGGTTAACAGCCGTCAAATCACGGCCCCCAAAGATATTAGTGGACGGGGAGCCACAGGGATATATTTAAATTGATGAAAATTGTTTGTCGGCTGTGGGGATCGAACCAGGGTTCTCAAGAACCACAGGCCGACTCGAAGGATCCAAAGATGTTAATAAAAAACCACAGGAGTCATTTAAAAAATATATCATCACCCTATTTACCTATTATTTGGTGTGGCATTATTTCCCCTAAAATTTAATTGAGAATAAAATCATCACGTATAATACCTAATATTTAATGTGACCTCTGTCGTAGCAGATCTTGATAAGTGATGTATTTATGCGCGTTATCCGCCGTCAAATCACGGCATCCAAAGATGTTAATAAAAAGCCACAGGAGTCATTTAAAAAATATATCATCACCCTATTTACCTATTATTTGGTGTGGCATTATGCCGTAGCAGATCTTGATAAGTGATGTATTTATGCGTGTTATCCGCCGTCAAATCACGACATCCAAAGATGTTAATAAAAAGCCACAGGAGTCATTTAAAAAATATATCATCACCCTATTTACCTATTATTTGATGTGGCATTATGCCGTAGCAGATCTTGGTAAGTGATATATTTATGCGGGTGAAGTACGGTTACCCGCCGTAAAATTATGGCCCCCAAAGATGTTAATAGAGTGAAAATTGTTTGTCGGCGAATTCGGGATAATAGACACTTTAAATACAGGGTTCGAAGATATATATCGATCGATATATATCATGATATTTATTTTGATATATATCGTCATATTTTTGCAATGATATATATCCATTATATAAAAATATCAAACAGTTTTTGAGATATAGCCTCCGTAAAAGTGAAATTTTTCGAATTTTTCAGTTTTTCTACTTTTCCGAGGCTATATCTCAAAAACTAAATGTGATATGAAAACGCGCTCAACGGCATTAATTTTCTCGTGCTTCAGTTAACTTATAAACATAGTTTCAGCGATTTTTATTTTTTTTCAATTTTCCGCCAAAAAAAATCGCAAAAAGCGGTTTTTTAACATTTTCTCGAAAACCAGAAGTCATATGCATTTGAAGATAGTACCACTGGATTCAGTGGGTCAAAATACATATGTATGTCAATTTTCGTTTTAATAATCCTACGATTAAGGATTTTTGGTAAAATTGAATTAAAATCTGAAAAAACCAAAGGGGTACCCCTTAGGAAATAATTAAAAATATTAAATTGCATAAAATTGTATGAAAATTTGCTTACAAGTCAATTCGGACACGGGGAATTCAACGCCGTTGAGCGCATTTCCATATCTTGTTTAGTTTTTGAGATATAGCCTCCGGAAAAGTGAAATTTTTCGAATTTTTCGAATTTTTCAGTTTTTCTACTTTTCCGAGGTTATATCTCGAAAACTAAATGTGATATGAAAACGCGCTCAACGGCATTAATTTTCTCGTGCTTCAGTTAACTTATAAACAGGGTTCGAAGATATATATCCATTATATAAAAATATCAAATAGTCTATAATAAATACAGTATTATTACTTTCATTAATTCTGTTAAAATTATATTCTAAAGATAATTCTTACTTTACTAGCTTTTGACTAACTTCACATCAACGACATAAATCCAAATTGTGTGCCATTTGTGATGTCATTAACGGCAAAGTCGGAACCATTTCCAAAATTTTTATTTGGTACTCATTTTAGAAATACAAATACAAAACTATCAATGAGTCAGAGTGGCCAAATAAAAGTACATTTATTGAACTATGTGAACAGTTACACACTGCTGTAGCAGGCACAGCAGGGCTGGAACGATATTTCTCCACTTTTGGCATTGTCCAATCCCAATTACGTAATCGTCTCGGTAACGACAAAGCCGGTAAATTAGTTTTTATGTTTAAATATTTAAACCAAAAAGAAATTACAAAAAAAAACTAATTTAGATTGGATTTGGCTAAGTGCAACGGTATGTTCAGGAAGTTCATCAGAAGATGGTGACTTGCCCCTATCTTGGATATAGGATTATTTAAATATTCTTACTATTTTTACTACTAATTTTTTATTTAGGAGTAATAATTTATTTTGTATTTCCTATTGTGATAATAAATGTGTACAAAAACTAAAATTAAAAAATAAATATCCAAAAAGTGATATTTATCTGAAATATATCCTATATATCAGATATTTAGATATTTATTATAAATATCATGATATTTACGAACCCTGCTTTAAAACAAATATAGATTCAATAATAATTTGATATTGTAAAAATTGGTTTGAATATATTTTAGACTTAAAATATGAAACGGATTAGGCTTAAAAATGCGAAAGAGTATATTTATTATATAATAAAATATTTGAGTAATTTTTAGAAGAGAATTTAAATTGGAATAATTTGAAAGTGGTGATGAAGCACCCTGTATGAACAATAACAAGTGAAATAACTATTGAATAATAGCTTTATTTGTTTGTCATATTTGTGAAAATATTAGCATGATAAATTTATGGTTCCGATACAGATTAAAAGAGAATAAAAGTTTGTAATTTTATGTAAACTGAATAGAAAATTCCTGATAAAACCTTGATATTTAAACGAAATATTTTAATCAAGCAATTATCGAAAATAATTCTAGTAGGTAAAATTTTGAAGGCTATAAGAAATTGTAGGTTCTAATATAATGTATCGCAAAATGAAAAATATTAAAATATTGACAGCAATGCTGTAATATTCCAATTTACATTTGATTTACAATCAATAGATGAAAACAAAACGTTTTACTCAGCGTTATTTATGAAATAACTAAGATATGGAAATTTATATCACAAAACAATTAAAATTACCATCAATAAATTATCAGAAATTATGTTACGTCAGTAAACGACATTTAGTTTTACAATGTTGGCAAAACTTGCATGCTGGTTTATACAGAAACATAAGAATATAGTTCTTAGAAATGTTACATGGTCGAGATATATAAACACTTCAGGGCCGTAACGAAAGAATTCTAAATAATAGTTTATTTCTTTTCTCACATAAATCAATATTTTATTGTTTCCATATTTCTGCAAATTTGAGAATAACATTTTATTTTCCTACATTTTCTCACGATGTACGAATACCTTTACAATCATTTTATCACCATTTTATTTACTACATTTTAATCACCCCCATCCTATTCTCCATTTACTAATTACAAAACTCGCACTCAAATCTTTAAATCATCTTTTTTCTATTGTGTCGCAAAGTAATATCTAATAATGTCCGGCAGTACATTGATATTAATTTTCTGTTGTACAGAGTAGAATAAATAAATAAATAATGCGTCCAGCAAGATCTGCAGTTGCAGCATGAGTATTTGTGTGCAGTGATTAAAAACGAATAAGATAATTAAAAGTGGCTGATTCGAGTTAATTATTAAACATATTTTAAGTTGAAAAGCAACATGTAATTATGAACAATTCAGTGTTTAATTTTTTGTACAAGTTAGATGAATTTCATTATTTTAATGCCTCCAAATTGAGAATTCTTTAATTACTTTTATAATTAATTCTTCCAAATTTTAAGTGCTAATTTATATACAAAATTCTGCATTGTCATTTCATTTATCTTTGCCGTAACAACCAAGATTTTATCAAGAATAATTTTAACAAGAAGATTAGAATTTTTCTGAAAAAGAACTTGTATTAACTAAGTATTTAATAGTTTTATTCAAATGTTTAGTCACACCTTAGCGCAAACAACTTTCATACATTTTTTTTCAGTTTCTTTTGTAATCGTAGAATTGAATTTTTAGTCAAGGGCAAATCAAAACGGCAAAAATTTAAAAGTAAATTTGACATTTTGTTGTTTCTGTATAATTTAGCATAATATATCAATTGTGATTGCTGTACTAATGTCATTGATTAATTATAGACAGATTTTTGTCCAATTATTAAAACTAACGATTATGTATTATCTGTCACTTTTTGTTTCTTTGTCATGCTGCACAACAGGAAGAAACTACAGCTTCTGTTAAACTTTTGGTTGTTTCACATATTAAAATAATAGTATATTGTGTGGCAAGGGGTGAAACAAGACGATTTCTGACGAGGGCTGTCATCGCCCTGGTCTGAAATCGTCTTTGTTTCATCCCGTGCCACACACTATATTTTTCATATCACATAACTCAACAACACATCCTCTGACCACGATGTAGCTTCTTCTGCTTCTTTCCATTTCACAAATTTATCGTAACAAGAAATCAAGGGAAGCTGCTAGGGCTTTTTCGGTAAGATGTTTTGGGGTACTCATTTTATTTGTAATTTATTAAAATCTTTGACAACGATTTGACGACAGCTGTCAGACGATTATGATTTTATTCGCTTTTGTTTATTACAAATGCGATTCTGACAGACTTGAAATAAAGACATAAATAATAAATAAATGAATGTGCCGGTCAGAAACAACGTTGTTTCTGACTGACACAGTCGCATTGGTCTGAAATTGTCTTATTTCGACTGGCAAAACAGAGATCAAAACTCGCTGTTTCAATGCATGTGATATGAAAAAAATGTTACGGTACTGTTTTGCAGCGTGTCATAAACTTTTAATTTTGCATGATTTCATCAAATAAAAATCATTCTGTTAAGGTACAACATGTAAGATTATGTTCCATTGTTTAAAGTTTACTCAAGCGAGTAAAAAGTACGCATGAACTCAAATTTGGCATGTAATATCATGCTATACAATCGAAAAAGTGTGCCAAATTTTCTTACTTAATTTTAATTATGACTGAAATTAATCAAAATTATAATTTTGAAGTGTATATATGATCGCCATTTGTAAAAACAAAAGATTAATCTGAATGCCTACTATGATTTTATTTACGACTAAAATTATTTTCTATTTTTCTCTAACCTAATAAATAAATGGGGTAGGTGGCTCAGTGGTATTGAGTCGGCCTATGGATCTTGAGAACCCTGGTTCGATTTCCACAGCCGACAAACAATTTTCACCAATTTAAATCTACCCCTGTGGCTCCCCTTCAACTAATATCTTTGGGGGCCGTGATCTGATGGCTGGTAACCGCACTTCACACGAAAAAATATGTCACTTACCGAGATCTGCTTAGGCAGAATGCCACACCCTCTAACCTAATTTAGTTTTCACGCTTTTCTTTTTATCTCACATGAGTACAATAAATAAATAAATGGGGTAGGTGGCTCAGTGGTATTGAGTCGGCCTATGGATCTTGAGAACCCTGGTTCGATTTCCACAGCCGACAAACAATTTTCACCAATTTAAATCTACCCCTGTGGATCCCCTTCAACTAACATCTTTGGGGGCCGTGATTTGATGCACTTCACGCGAAAAAATATATCACTTACCGAGATCTGCTTAGACAGAATGCCACACTCAGTAATGGGTAAAAGGCGTGATGATATATTTATTTATTTGAGTAAAATAATTTCCCAGAAACAGTTTAACAATAGCCTGTATTATTAAACTGTTTTCAGGTGATTGTGAAGGTAAAGTATAAAGTTATGAAATGTGTATAATATAGTTTTAAATATTCAAGTAATAAAATTGGGTGCATCCGTGCATCAATCCTTATTAGATGTCAAGTTAGACATTAACCTCCCAGATAAATTTTCCAGATGTTGATTGCGTGTGGCCGGTTCAGTATCGGTTCCAGTTATGTTCTGGTGGGTTCACAAGCAGCTTTAATTCTACAACTAAATTAAAAACCTAACACAGCATTTGATTATGGCAGTAAGCTCGAATGTCGTGTATATGTCAATGTACTTGAGCGATTTATATTTACATATTTATATTTCCCCTTCTTTTCCCGCTTATACCATGAGGCACCCACCTATGTGATGTTGTCTCTCTCACACACATTAAGGTACGGCACTTTGTAGCATTGTTTTATACGAATAATATCTCGTAGAGGTGTGACTGTAGATTATATGCAAAAGAATTTTATTTTTGTAATTTGTCATTTGAACACGTGTGACACTAGGTTTTGACGTCGACTTTACTGAAGTTTTCACGTGACTGTACTCTTCAAGTAGTATTTCATTTCATAGTTCTGCAATTGCAGGTCTTGTTCTTGTGAAACAGATTAAGTTAAAATTTACATGACAACTATCAACACGCGAAATGAGTGTTTTTTGTCTACAGAACGCAAAAGACTTTTGCATGCAGGATGCAAAAGTTTTTTTGCATCCTGCAATTTTTTGATAGAAGAAAGGCTCACAATTTACTAAAATTTGTCACTTTATTTTTTAGCTTAGAAACAATACGTCTATTCTTTAACAAAATTTATATTTAATGTTCCAATTGAGCAATTATTCATATTTATCCCGCTTGAGGAAGCTAACTGTTGTACTGGAATAGTTTCTTGAGAAATGCAATGCGAATCCCAATAAATTGCAGAAAAAAACTAGAACGTTTGTTTGGTTTCTATTGCCAACCAGCTGTCAATTACTGGTCAGAAAATACCAAATTTGATAGCAATTATATTACATACATTGTTGTCCTGGAGACATTAGATGTCACATTAATTCATCCTAAACGTACAAATTTTCTCATTACATTATTACTAATTTTGGGACATAGTTTTCGAAAAAACGTTGTTTGATACTCGATTGCGAAATGCTTTTGCATACTCGAATGCAAAAATAACATTTCGCAATCTAGAATCAAAAATAACTATTTTAGCATTCAGTTCATTAATGTGATTTAGATTAACTTTTTAACTGTTTAAAATCGAACTAGAATAAGATTAATTAATCCAAAATTCAAGATTAACTAAGACGTTTAAAAATCGGGTTGTAAAAAATTTAATTTTAAATGTAGTTATTTTATTGGTTATAAGTTAAGAACAGCGAATCAAGTCCTGCCACAGAAGAGATATTTGATATATATATTTTTTCTCCTTCTATTAAATTGTAGGGGAGGCTCTGCAAGTGCAGATCCCAGTAGAAAAGTGTATATTGTTACAGTTATAACAACTGTTAAAGAATAGCATCTACACAAAAGTAACGCGTTAGAAAATGTGATTTTCAGGAGAGTTGATCTAAAATGGGTGATACAGGGCGTATGGAAAGTGGGTCCAAATACTGGGGGTCGGAGGTCAAACACTCCTCCAACTTCCGTCCGAATTCCAGACCGACATGTCTCGAAGAAGACCGAGAAAAGCCGAAGACTCAACGCGTTCGAGTTGTGAAACATGGAATCGCGCAAACACGATCGTTAAACTATACAATTACATGGTTTTCTGCTCAGCTTATTAACTGCGTCGGTAATTACAGGCTTGTGCCGCGCTACTGGTGCAACGCACGTCGTAATCGTCGATAGAGGCGCTGAGATCGCTTAGCGAGGAAGCGAACCACCAAATTTTACCAACAAAATTACTAACAGTTTTAATTGTAATCGTCTGCATACTACATACTGGATTTATTTATTAGTATGTGCGAAATTAAAAAGAGAAAGGCGAGAAAGAAGAAATCATTGGCGGAGATTACTCTTTTTTGCCTGGGGGCACTCAGAAAATTCTTATATTTAATTGACAGATATTTCAACGCGGATCACGCTATTAACAGATCCGCAATAATCAGGCTGTTCAAATTTATTATTTAACAACGTTACCAGCTGCCATTTCATAACCCCCAAATGCGTTAGTTCGCGCATTCAAATCTCGGCAGTTCGATGGTATGGTTCGCGTTAAAGAATTGAAATTTTGAGATCCCAAATTAGAATCCTACTCAAGTTAAATATTATATAAACTACTATACTACGACATGATGAGTTTGGATCCTGTACTGTAATTGGGGTTCTGCTCCTGTTGTACAGAGTGGAATAAATAAATAAATAATTGAAAAATACAACATTTCAAAATATTGTTAATATATCTGCTACGGCAGACAGAGTGAAATTTAAAATGCATAGTCCATTATTATTTACCCATAAATTTATTACAATAATTTCAAAAATATTTATAATATATATATTAGCAAATAAAATAAATAAATATATCATCACGCCTTTTACCCATTACTGAGTGTGGCACTCTGCCTAAGCAGATCTCGGTAACTGATATATTTTTTTGCGTGAAGTGAGGTTACCAGCCCCCAAAGATATTAGTGGTGGGAGAGCCACAGGGGTAGATTTAAATTGGTGAAAATTGTATATATTAGCAATATTATTATAATAAAATAATATATCATCACACCTGTTATCTATTAGTGAGTGTGGCACTCGCCGTAGCAGATTTCGGCAAGTGATATATTTATGCGTGTGAAGTCAAATCACAGCCCCTATAGATGTTAGTGGAGGGGGCTGACTCGATACCACTGAGCCATTACTGGATGTGGCATTCTGCCTAAGCGTGAAGTGCAGTTACCAGCCGTCAAATCACGGCCCCCAAAGATATTAGTTGAAGGGGAGCCACAGGGGTAGATTTAAATTGGTGAAAATTGTTTGTCGGCTGTGGAAATCGAACCAGGGTTCTCAAGAACCATAGGCCGACTCAATACCACTGAGCCACCTACCCCATTTCAATCAATTCGTGTCAGTTCTGCAACTGCAGATCTGAGATTGCATGTGAATGTCCTAAATAACAGGAAGATTTCTATTTTGTTCTAAATTATTGAGGATATTTTCGCAACGGTTAGTATTGGGTTAAATTTCTTGCGTAAAAGTGTAACAAAAAATTCAACTGTCAGAATCTCATATCCCGGTAGTGATTAGAGCTCGCCTAACAGTATTTTAAAAAGCGGGTGACCAATATTTAAGTAATACATCAAGAGTATTTGTTTAAGAATTTGCGTAGGTCTGATATATTCGACAGTGTGTTAATAAAAAGTAGAACAGTGTCTCATCTTATTGTTAGAGCTTGTAAAAAACGAATGCTAAAAACTTCACGTAATCTAATAATTATCACATTTATCTCCTTTCAGTAATTTAAAAATAGTTGTAGATTATTTGGATCACGCGACAAAAAAATCGCAAAAAGTTTTGAAAAATGAGAATTTGTTGTTTTTTGGGAGATATTAAGGAAAAAACCAGACCGAATAACTGGTTTCCAGTAGAAAAAGGTTAAAAACATTATCATATGCTTCCGTCATGGATTTTCTATAAAATAATAATTACCAGTGTTCGGCTAAGTTTTCTAGCAGATTTCAAACCTTCCGGCCAACTCACAAAAAACGGCTACTATTTCATTAAGTACAGATGGTTTAAAAATACATTTTTTTCTTTAGATTCAGAGTCTTGCTTGTGACTAGTTCAGTCTATCATTCTAATTTCATAAAAGTTACAGCTGAAATCGTTTATGATAATCAAGCAGTGATTATACAGCATTGTTTCAGTAATTAAACCGTCAATCATTGAATGATTTTTGCGAGAAAAAGTATAATTATATGGTTGCGAGTCCAGTTGAAATGTTTTGAATAAGTTGATGCAGCAGTAAATTCAAGATGGCCGCCAAAGGACGTACATAACCTAGAAAAAATACTTTCTACATGTACACATTTGAATATTGTCAATTGTTATTTAGAAACCACATTGTTTTAGCTGTGCTGTATTATTATTTCTTGTTTGTAATATTTAAATAACTTCAGACTCTTTCATTATTCATAAATACCAACGAATGCTGACTGTCATTTGCATTAAGAATTGGCGTATGTGGCGACATCATGCGACACAATTACGAACTACTAATCATACTATCGATATTTCGTTGTTTTGCTTAGCAAATTAGCGGATTTCTCAACATGTTTAACCGAAAAAAAAACGTGTTCTTGTTGACCTCAAATAATTATAACGATTTTCAAAATGTAATTATCACGGAACAGCGTAAATTAGTTACTAAAATTAACACATTCTATCCTTTTTTTACTACTTATTAACTAGTTTAGACAAACTTGCTCTTTTCCTGTTTTTCAAATACCACAGATTCTTATTTAAACACATACATTACATCACGCTATATCCCATTATATTCGGTAGCACGAACCCCTCAAACATTCATCAAACTTAACAAAGAATCACTCTTTTCATTCTCCCTTCAACCACATTCATAGCTCATTTATTCATCTATCAATTCGTTCCTATACACCCGTTTTATTAATTTTTCATTTACGCCCACTTTTAAAACAACGAAGCTAATTACTCATTTACTTTGTTAAATGCCTTTAGAGTGTCATTTACATAGAAGGTGTAAGCTACTTTAGCGGCCTGTTTTAAACTAATTAAAAAATGACGGCGATAAACAAACAAATTGTTATTCATATTTATAATGTAGTAAATAAATGCATTAAATTTCACATATGGTCCATAATTCTGAATTCAAACAACCCCTATAAAAATAATGGAATGGATGTCCATTGAAACATAAAATATTATTTCATCGCTATCTTGATTAATGATTCGTGGTGCATGATATTTGAGAAGAAGAAAAAGTCTGCATTTTAATTACATTCATTCGAACGTACAAATGTATTCATCAACCCTGGATATTTATTCGTGTGTAAAAAATACATATATATTTTAATATGATCGATCTGTGCAACCATTAATCAAGGAACTGGATATTTAAATGGATATGAACGAGTTTAAAAATCATAGACGATTAATCATTGATTCAACAATAGATCAAGCACCGTGTGAAGCGAATAGAATTATGGGTATTTTTCGGATTAATTAATAAAATAACATCCGATTTATCCATTAGCTTTTGAGTTCATTTCGATGTTCTACATAAATTATTCCGAAACGAGAAAGAAAGAAAGATTTTTTTATTGTTACTCTGTCCCTTTTTGTTTGCAAGACAATGATTTGACGATTCATTCTTGTTTCATCTTTTCATATTATTAATTATCTTTGACAAATGAGCATCATCTAAGTATGCATTATTTCACCAAATTCTTCTTCTTTTCAATAAATTAAATGTTTGCAAAAGCTTTGTTATTAAAATGAAAAAGCTCTTTTTATCCATTCATGCATATTTATACTCCATGACAAATAACTTGACAATTGAAACAATAACAATGCTGAAATAGCATATTATTTTTTATATATTCCATCAAAATTTCTATTACAAAATAATAATAATAATATTTCACGGCGATAACACAAACAGATTCAACAAATATTTGAAATAGAATTTAAATTCATAATTATCTAAATTATGTTGACACAAAAGACTATTCATTTTGTAAAATATTAACGACAAAAAATATATTTTCTTCTGGTATAGTCTATATTTATTTATTTGTTCCTCTGCACATCAGGAAAATTAATTGTAGTGAATTATACTTTTTGATAGTTTATAGTAAATATGTCTTGAGATAATGTTAACAGCAAGGCGTTGTAAAAAACGGTAATTCCAAAAGTATGAGGTGGCAGTTAAACGTCAAAATTAATTTAATTACATCTGTTTGAAAGTACGAAATGATTTATGAAGTTAATAATATATTTTTGTAAGCCTACGTCAGTAGATAATGAAAAATATGATCAAATTTTTACATTTAAAAAATGTTTAATGATGAAAATTTTATATATAGCCGAATAAACTAGCCGGCGGCAACTACGGTGGTATTCAAAGATAAATCATAGCGAACGTTAGCAGAGCAATTAACCATTGACTAGTTAATAGGAGGTTTACGAAATTATAAATTGAGTTTTTAAAATATTATGTTCAGTCTATACTGCCTACTACACTAGGAGTACCTAAATATCGGCCTACAATCAACATACCTCTGGAAACGAAAACTTGAAAAACGAACAAAAACTCAAGAATAAGATGTAGCCAAGAACGACGGACGTTTCTGATAAAAAACGGGTTTTTTTTCAATCGTCTTCAAATGTATTGTTTTTACTGTATTTTAAAAGGCAAATGCTTCTATTTAAATATATCCTCTATATTCACATAAACAATTTGACAGCTCCTTAGATCCCACAAGAAATTAATCCCAGATTTACAACTTATAACAGAATCTAAATCATTTGAATCCATTCGTAGTTGAATCCAGCAAGGCTTAAATTATTCCAATCAATAATTACTGTAAAAACAGCCGACAAACAATTTTCACCAATTTAAATCTACCCCTGTGCCTCTCCCTCCACTAATATTCATTAAAGGCCGATTTTTGGCGGCTGGTAATCGCATTTCACGCGAAAAAATATATCACTTATTGAGATCTGCTTAGGCAGAGTGCCACAGCCAGGCGTGATGATATATTTATTTATAATAATTACTGTAATCGCTATATTCATAGTTTTGTAAAAATAAATTTATCATCACACCTTTTACCCATTAATGGGAGTGGCACTCTGCCGTAGCAGATCTCGGTCCCCAAAGATATACTTGGTTTCGATTCCAACAGATGAAACAATTTTCACCACATTCATATTACCCCTAGAGTAACATCTTTAAAATAATTAAATAAATATATGATCACGCCTTGAACCCAGTACTGGGTGTGGCACGCAACCTAAGCAGATCTCGGTAAGTGATATATTTCATCGCGTGAAGTGCGGTTACCAGCTGTCAAATTTTGTAACATCTTTGAGGTCATGATTTGATGACTAGTAACCGCATTTCACGGGGCATAAATATATCACTTCCCGAAAGATATGCTACGGTTAATGTCACTCTGTACAACAGGAACTTAATCCCAATTACTTGAGTGGAATTCGAACTAGAGGTATTCGGACTCGAATGACGTTATACGTTAACCACGCCACCGAACTACCATACTGTCAATATATTGTTGTCTATTTTATATATTTTGGTAACAGTTGCAGATCTTTCGTCTCGTTAAGTCGTTAGATTATATTTATCTGTTATTTGTACGGAATGGTGTGGTCCAGTTGAGAATTCCTTTACGCAGCACAACAGGAAATTAATGCGTTTTTGGAATAAATTTATGTAAATATTCTATCGCTTTTTATGATTGATATATTTAAATAGGGCGTCGGAAAGATATAAAAATTATAGCGTTGAGTGTACAAAATTGTTAAAATTTCTAAAGGTACATTAATTCTCGGATTTTGAATGAAGTAAAATTGTAATATGGAGCCCGAAAAACCTGATTTATAGACCAACTGTTTTAATGCAGTCGGCCAAATGTACCTTCCGGATAAATTGCATCAAGCCAAATGCAGTTTTTGATCTGTCCGATCGAAATCGGAATCTAGATATTCAAATTCAGTATGGGGTTACGGATTCTGTTTTGTGCAGCCGTATTTGCATACTACGGAGCACATGTGCGCATTTATAATTCCCTCTCTTTGCCCCGCCTAAGCGGACGCCCTTTGATGCGAGATTTGAAATATTGCGTCAACCCTTATTTCAGTTTTTAATAGTGCGCCGCCCTAGATAGGGCTGTTTTTGTATTTTTATGAGGGATGCAACGATGTATTTGATTATAGAAGCCAATTATTGTTTCGTTCTTTGTTTGATTTCAGGATGACTCATTTCAGTATTACCAACTGCTTCTCATAAAACTCTTCTTTCTTTTCATCCCATTTACAAACTGTTATGGTTTATTTCATTAGTATTTTTTAATGTAAATCAAATCAAAATAAAAAAAGAAAAATTAGTGCAACTCTTGTGTCAAGTCAAGAGATCAGTTACGGCAGAGTGCTACACCCAATAATGGGTAACAGTAATGATGACATATTTATTTATTATTGTCGAATAAAAAGTCTGGAAATAATCTCGAATGTAAATCTGTACCTCGTTTTCGTAAAATCGTAAATCCAAGAAAAAAAGAATCAGCAAAGTCTTTGAAGCTAAAAGACAATCGGTTTCTGTAGAATTTTAATTAAACAAGAGACGATCAACCCATATTTGGATTACGACGAATATTTTTCGTTTTTCTGTTTCGTAAAATGAACATCTTGTTGCGAAATTGATGACAGCTTACGTTGATTATTCAAAGTAATTACAATTTTTAAATGAATTAAGGTCAATGCACGTTTTTCAAACATAATAAAAATAAAAACTGCAAAACTAGCAGAAATATTCCTTACTTAGTAATTTGAGAACGTCACGATATTCACGGCACACTGCGATCAACTATTTCCAGTTGACATTGACACCTTCATTACTGGGATAATTACCATTAAAATGCGGTAACAATTACTGCTACTGCTACGTTGAAAAGTTACATCTTTGATGGAAATTTACTGCCATTTCGACACCTCTTTACTGTGATAATTACCATAAAAATGCGGTAACAATTACTGCTACTGTTCAGGTAAAAAATCAAGTCCGAGCAACGTTCATCTTTAATGTAAAATGTAATAAAGAGAGAGCGAAACTATAGAAAAAATATAACTTGTTTTCTGGCATAAGCGGTGATTAGAAACTTTTAACTTCCGTTCTTAGGTGCTAAGACTGTTTGAACACGGAGTTTTAGGCACCTTTGTGCAGGTGAACAACCTTACAAAATGAAATTTCACAATTGTACATGTTCATATCAACATTTTTCTTTTCTATATTTCATTTATATTAATAATACTTTTCCATTAGACTCGCATCGGAAGATTCTTCACTTATTCTCAACATTTGTCAAGAGACAAAATTGGACCGAAAATTTTATTCATGAATACACAAATATATATAATGTGACACTGTATATCAAATATGATTGTACTAAAAGATAAAAAAAGAATCAAAAACCTGTTTTCTAAATCTTAATATCTAATTAATTACAAATTTAAATATGTTTAACATATTTTTCATTAATATTAAAACACTACAATCAACAAAATCTAATCCAAAATTGAGTTTTTCTCACGACTAACGTTTCTAAAACATTTTTTTGGTTGCGTAGTCCAGTGGCACTCAATAATTCATGTAGCTAATCAAACTATCGATGCGAATGATAGAAATAGGAAATAAATTGTATTCTGAGTATATAAAATCCTGTTTTATTGACTGGTAAATTAAGTATTCAACGAGATCAGCCGTCTGACAGCTACATCTGTTTATACTGGGTGCTTCGCAGACACGAAAAGAAAAAATAATCACCAGCAACATTGGACTATCTTTCCCGGCTTTAAATCTTACAGAATTACAACTAGAAGTTATTATTTATCTGTGGTTTTTGGAATTCTTATATGGAACTAATCTGAATAACGAATAATATTTACAAAATAGATATTTGTGTATTAAGAGCGTAAAGAACACGGTAATTGCAGCGCGAGCTAAAGGCGAGAGCTGCAATAGTGCAAGAGGAACAAAGACACTTTACGCTCGTGATACACACATAATTTTTTCTGCGATTGCATCTTAAAATTATTCAATAACTTACATGTAATGAAAATAAATTCGTTCTGTCAATTGTCAATATGACAAGTTTCTGTTTTGTTTGTATCCCTGGTAACTATTGAAATAAGCGCGCATTTAATATCTTTTTCGCGCGTTGCCATTAGGGACGCGAAAAAAAGATATTTTTTGATTGTTCCACAGAAAACGACAACTTTACAATGACAAATGAAAGCGTAATTGTCAACTTTTCATAGCAATCGTAGAAAAAAAATTTCTCTTTCCTTACCGTTAAACAGAAAATACCTAAATAGTAATAGAATCTTGAAATATAACAATATAAAGAAATGCAAGGGTAAATGAATAAGATTTTCGATGATTTCAAAGTTAAAAACGAGGCGAATGAATCTGAGACTGTGAGGTAGGTAGCTCGTCAGTTGCAGAGCAGTTCGAACGAATGTATTTCCTGCTATGAAAGAGTCGTTAAACGCAGAATAAAAGAGGAATAAAATAGCTGATAATATTTTTTATGCTACAATCTACTAACTGTACCAACATACCAGTGTTAATAAGTCCATTTTACATTTCATTCATTGTGATCAACATTCAACAAAGTATTTTTCTTCCGACTACATCTCACTCATTCGCTCATAACTTCACGTTCACTCAATAAACACCCTCATTCCTCAATTTGCCTCTCAGTCGGTTTATCAGCTTGCAAAGTATTTCTGTTTCTCCAAACAACAAACAAGATGAAACAATAAAATGCGTAGAATGCAAATATCAATCGCTGTTGCTACAATATTCGCACGTTCGTAGTTTACTGAACGCCCTGTACTCGTAAACAAGCTACCGGGTGCGCGGTTACTAACGGTAACTACCGTATCTGATTCTATCTGGACACAAATTATTGTTGATAGCATCAGTTTGATAGCGTGGAATTCGATAAACTCTTGCTCACAAAAACTACAATTAGACCGTACCTTTACTCATTTTATAGCCTCACACTAAAACATATCTTATACCTCAATTTTCTAATGACATCATACTCATTCTACATTCTCTCATACTTTTTTCAAAAAGTTTAAATTCACTCTAATATAATCTTGTTCCAATTCGAAACATTAAGTTGATGTAGGCGAGGTTTGAACACACGACCTTTTATTTAAGAGGTAAGTTTTATTTCAGTACGATCAAATCACGTCTACTATCTCTAATGATATTGCTGGTCTGCAATTACAGATCTTACTAAAGAGCATTTAGTAGCGTTATAAATAAACAAATAACTATATCATCACGACTATTATCATATATAATATAACAAGTAGTATGAAAATTGCTGAAAATATTTTGACATAAATTATGAGTTGTGTTTCCTATTTCCATAACAACGAATGTATATTTATGTCAAAATATTATCTGTCAATTTTCATACTACGAGTTGTATTCGGCTTGAGAATTTACCAAACAAGAGTTAATTAACAAGAATAGTTAGGTATTTATTTGCACATTATTAATTAGGTATTACAGTGATGAAAATTTTGATTGACGTTTATGAAAATATTGAAAATATCATTTATTTTATTCGTAACCAAGGATATTATTAACAGTGGTATTTCCGATGAAATTTCACTAGTGATGAATTTCCGACGAAATGTACATTTCATTGGTTCATTTTCAAACAAATTCGTGATCCTATTGGTTGACAGTTCGCGTGAAGTGCTGTTACCAGCCGTCAAATCACAATTGTAATTTTAATGTGGTGAAAATTGTTTGTCGGTTTCGGGAATCGAATCCTCGCGCTCTTAAAATTTGTTTTGTTTTTGGATAAAGTTAACAGTGTATCTGAAGAGTTCAAACAAATGATCGAATATCGAAACTGATTTCCATGAGCAGATATTTAAATTTAAAAAGGAAATAAAACAGAGAAATTTAAGATATCTTGTTTGAAAGCATTTTTAGAATTTGGTTGTTTGCGAATTTATAAATTTGTGCACCCGTAAATAAAACATTTTGCAGAGTCAATGACATTATTCTACTATTATAATGCAAAGATTTGTTTGTATGCTAAGTGTGAATGAATGTATTTAATAAAATATTCCTCTATAATAGGAATAATATGTAGTATTATTTTCAAATTCAATGCTATTTTATTTATAAGTAATTCAAAGCGTATTTCATTCTATTGGAGAAAACGTTACAATTGAAGTAAAATTAATTATTGTGTTATTGTACTTCAATTCAATTGTTATAATTTATAATATTGTTATTTTCCAAAAAAATGCAATTGTTATTTACTGAAATAACTAATTGACTATTACAACCTTTTATTCGTATATGAAACAAAGTATGTTGCCGTAAGAAATCACGGTGGTCTTGCCAGGTTTTCAATACACAGACTAATGAAATTTTCATTTCAAAAACTTCGCAATATATGTATAGCTATTAAAAACAATTATGTTTTAAGTTTCAATTGTTGAATTTGTAATATTTATTTTTACCACTAATTAAAAGTAAAACAAATGAATAACAACTTAATTCATAAAAATTTGTACAGTTGTCACTAAATTATTAAAACGCCTTCTAAATACATTACATGTGTTTAGATAACACATATCACAGATCCGTAACAAGGGATGCGTGAAGAAGCTCTCAGGGTTGACTTTCGCTCGCTTTTTTATTTTCAAAAAAACCACAATAAACAAATTATAAAAAATAGTTTTTTGTTGTTGTCGGATATTAAAACTGCAACTCAAATTTGTGAGTATACAATATTTTAAAAAAATCTACCCCTGTGGCTCCTCCACCACTAATATCTTTGGAGGCCGTAATTTGACGGCTGGTAACCGCACTTCACGCGAAAAAATATAACACTTACCGATATCTGTTTAGGCAGAGTGTCACACTCAGGAATGGGTAAAAGGCGTGATGATATATTTATTTATTTATTTTACAATACTTGTCAAGTAAATTAAAAACATTACTTAGTGTGGCACTCTGCTGTAGCAGATTTCCGTAAGTGATATATTTTTGCGCGTAAAGTCATTCTTGTAATTGGCAAATTAAACTTACAATTAAAAATTCAACATTTGCTAAATGGTTCTATTTTAGTATACGTTATTTGTACAATAATATGCTGTTTTGCAGAGTAGCAAATAAATAAATAATTATTTGTAACAATTTCATATTATCTGTGAAACATTATAGAATCTTTTTCTCGTAATTAAACAACGTCTGACAACTAATTTCACGCAGATTTAGCGCACGTAAATTAACAGATACTTAAGGGAAAAAAGTAACGTAAGTTAACATAAAGCGAACATCAGTGAAATAAATGATAGATTTTAGTGAAGTGATGAAGAAATTTTAGTTCTCAGAAACTTTTTATGGAGATTTTATCTAAATTTACTACTAATTGAGAAATTTTTATAAGTTTAAAACGTCTTTAAAGCACTTAAATTCCTTCCCCCTTCATTAGGTTTGGAACAAGTTATTTGATAGCGACAACTTAGGCATTTTAATGCCCAAAATAAAAAAGGAGATCGACTCGTTTCCATGACAACCGAGAAGAAATATATCTTCAACAAATGGTAAACTCAATAAACAATTTCTTGTTATTGAAGTAAATATTGATTGGATATTTTCTGAAACTGTAACAAATCTAGACTAATAACAAAATTTTCATTTCTTATTTTTACGCTAAAACGGAAACAATTTCAGATATTGTTATCTCTCTTTTTCTCCCACAGATTTATATACGGATGTTATGAGATTAATTAAAAAAATATAAATAGATTGATAAAAACAAAAAATTTTAATTATTTGGCAATTTAGATGTAAACAATATTGTTGTACCTTAATCTAAATTATTTTTAAGTCAAACAAATATATCATCACGTCTTTTATCCAATCCTAGCAACACAGATCTGCATTTGCAGATCACTACTGGAGTTGCAATTAACATGAAACTATGAATAAACTAATGAAGGCACGATAATTGTTTGGAACAATAAATATAATTTCACATAGTTTAATTATATTTATTTTTATATTAATTATAAAAAATAAATATGTAATCAATAATTTATAATTAGATAAGTTAATTAAAGAAGTATTATCAAATTTTGATAATTATTTTTATTTCTGCTATTGTTAAGTTTGTATTTATCTTATAGTCTGTTAAAATTAAGTTTTGGCCAAAATTAAATGCAAAATTCCGGCAATCCTGTTTGTTAAAACGCCGGAATTCTGCGATCCGGCAATCCGGTCTATAATACAAACTTATATATATTTGAAATATAAACACATCTTTTACCCATTACTGGGTACGGCAGTCTGCCGCAGCAGGTCTCAGTAAGTAATATATTTAGTTAATAATTGGATAGTTTTAATGTGGAGTAAAAACTCGAATTTGGATCGTGCAATTAGTATTTTTAAAGGAATTTTTTTCAAATATTTCCCTCACTCAATTTAGTTGTGATATTAACTGTTTGCTTCACCAGTGATGAAAGTAATTAACTTACCTCACTAGTGAGGAAAACGGTTATTATCACAACTAAATTGAGTGAGAGAAATGTCATTTGATATGGTGACCAAGGAAACGTGATGTGCATTTGCAAATACAACTCCTTTGATTTATATAAAACAATTATATAAAACTTTAAAATGTTACGTTTTCTAACCTTCGTACTCGTTCTACAATTATACCCTTTTCTCATTAGTATTATAATATACTACATTAGTATATGAAAAAATGTATGCCCGTTTACACAAATGAAACTTAAATTTTAGTTTGACAAACTGACAATATTATCTTCTTCGTGTGACATATAACTTCGATTTGGTTTTATTTATTTCAGTTGTACATAAAATTAAAGTTGCATTGATGCAAACAAGATGTTTGACAGCGAAAAATATGCGAAAAGTGCGTTGCTAATTAAGTTCCTCGTTAAGGAACATAAAAGCAATGTCAATATTAAAATAATTCTATAAAATATGATCTTGTGAAGGTCCACATAAGGTAAATAATAAAAGTATAAAATTTAGCGCAACACTAGCAATGTACTAAGTAGAATAAATATTAATCCAAATAGTAGTCTATTAATCCGTAGTTATTTGAATACTTCCACGATAAAATTGCGCAAGTACGTTGCTATAATTTAGTAGAACACAAACATAGATTACGGCGGCAAAGCATTTTATCTGAATACACAAAATAAAGTTGTAAATTGTCGGCAGAAGCTACACCTTATTTCAGAAGTTGAAATAAAACCGCCGTCTTAAAGAAACTGCAAATATTTGACAAAATTTGATAGCGGGTTCTTTCAACTAAAGACGCGTATCCTAAATTTGCTAGTAACACACTCATTCAATTATTAATTTGGAAAGAATTATGCGTATTTGGTAAAGGATGAACCAATATTTATTTTGTCGTTTTTAATCTCGTAATTGAAATGACAATTTTGTATTTCCGAGAAGAAAATAAATTCAACATTTCTGCTATGAATTTTAGCCTAAACCCACTTTCCGCTAAAACCATACTTTATTGAATCATATGTCATCTGTAATTGCAGATCTATTGCATCCAAAATTTTATATTCTTTCTAAAATTACGTGTTAAAATTGCGGGACTAATTAGAACAAGAAATTAGTTGAATAGTGTTAAAAATTTGTAAAATTTTCAGTTTTGTAGTAAAGTAATTAAGCCTACATAACAAACATGTGTTAATTAATAAACAGTAAATACACTGTAAATAGAGGGTGTTCCAATTCACAAACCAACACATTTCCAGTAACAGTGTACATGTGGAACCAGTCGTTTTCGGCAAAAAATAGGGTCTGCCTTTTAAGATCGTGGGTGCGGTGGATTTTAACTTAATCTGTTTTCAGACATTCCCCTCTGCCCCCCTTAGTACGAACCTGAACTGGAAACCAGTATAATATAGTGTGCGACAGTTTTTTAAGTCGTTTAGGAAATTGACAATTTGTTAGTTTTTGTTGAAATTGTTACAAGTTTTTATTCAGGATTTTTTTGTAATCCGGCCCTTGTTTTGCAACACTTTTACACTTAAAACACCTCTGTTTTAATAACATTTATACGAATGGGGTAGGTGGGTTTGTTTTCACCATATTAAAATTACCCTTTCGGAAGAGGGGGCGTGATTTGACGACTGGTAACTGCACTTTACAATAGATCTGCTATGGAGGAGTGCCACATCACCTTATGAAGTAAAAGACGTGATGATTTAAAAAATTATTTTCATAGTTTTACTTTAAATTTTGAGCTCATATTTTTCTGGTACATTCATTTATAATACGGCCCTTATTTAACAGTGTCTTCAAATTTATACTTAAGACAGCTCTGAATTTACCACTAACTTTGACATCAAATTTAAAAAGGTACAAATATATTTTTTGGGAATTTTAGGAAAAAATGTAAATGAAATAAAAACGCTAATATATTTTTTACAGTTGTTGTAATAAAACTAATGTCAATGATCTAAAAAGAAGTTTTAAATTTTATGACGAAATTTTATATTTTTAAGTATACAATTAAACAGTGAAATAGTTAACAGAAAAAAATAATTAAACTACTGAATTAATAGTGGATAATTAAGCAAGATGCTTAATATGTATCATAAAACTCGAAATTCAAAGAAATATATATAGAAGCATCTATTTGATCATTAATAGAAATTATCCTAGATATTTTTAAACGTTAGCAATAAAACTAAGTTATATTTTAGTACATAGCTAAGATCTGGTTGATTCTAAATTTTTTACGATTTCTCGGAGGCTAATGCCACTTTTAACAACCATTTCATAAAAAGAATTCACTCTTAATTGTCTGATGAAGTAAAATTAAATTTTACTAGCTTTAACATTTTTCAATTCTCAATGCAACAGTTTTTTTTGTTCTTCACATGCCATTACATAACGCATTTTTTTTTCAGCTCCATTTTGATAAATATTCTAGCGTTCGTTCAATAACCACAAATTTCTATTGTTTTAAAACTACTAAACAATAATGTTACTGATAATTTAATCATCAAACATAATTATTATTTCTGTCTACCTGGTCAAATTGTTTTTCTGAATTTTGAGTAATTTGGTTAATGATAAACAGTCGATAAAAATGGTTAGAATAATTTTCTATTTCACCTTTATAAATATCCCATATTTAAGTTATCATCATTAGAATTTTTTTACTCTGGTTCTCATTTAAAACCAAAAATTCCCTAAAATTACTAGCGCAATATTTTATTATAATGTAAGATTTCGGTAGTCAAAAAGCACAAAAATTCGATCAGATAACATCTAACCGGTTCTTTTAAATGATATCAACTTTAAAATTGACCAATTTATATAAAATACAGGTAATAACAATTATGTTTGGTAGGATATTTAGCATACTTACAAGGCATTAGGGTTTCAGCAGCCATGCCAACCAATCAAAACGGAAATCACCAAATCCGGATTGATTTTTAAAATCGATAAAAATAAAATAAATCGTGCAGTTTATTTACCCATTACTAATTGTGCTACTCTGCCGTAGCAGATCTCGATAAGTGCATACATTCAGGGAACCTACAATTTATAGCAGCCTCTCAACCACTTCATACAACAAAAATACAAACGGGGAAAAAGTTACTTTCAATAACAGACATAAATTAAACTAACCCTGTGACTTTCCTTGAAGTATCATCTTTGGGATTCGTAAATAAAGATCTGCTTCGGCAGAGTGCCACAATCAGTAATGTGATAATTATTTATTACCATGAAATCTTAAGATTTTGTATAATGTAGAAATGGGTATAAGTAAAACGGGATTTAATCCATGAACGGGCGCTAAATATAACCGCGTGTTAATCTCTCCATAACATTCAAGTCTGGAACTTATTTTTCCAGACATTTTACAAGAGAATGTCCAGGTTTATTGATCATAAAATGAAAATAGATTGAAGTAAGACTTAGTTTTTTATCAGACTTATACGAGTTATGTAAATCACGTTCAGAGGAATCAAATGATGGAATGTATTGGGTTTAACTGTGCAATAAAATTGCTAATATTATAATTATTATACCTAGCACCTATTTGAATACGTAAATATGTTTTTTAGGTGCAGCATCGCTGGAAATTATCAATAAATTTATCAGTTAGCTTACTCCAAAAATTGAAGTGATCATTATTGGCAATGTTTATTGATTTACTTCATCTTTTTATTTAGTTCAACTTCAAAACAAAACTATATTAGAGTTTATTTAAGACAATGTTTAAGCTTAACTTGACTAATTCTAAATCAGAATTAACCAAAACTCTTTTAAAAATTACTGACTATAAAAATTTGATACATATTCCGGGAGTTGCGTATACGCATAATATTGTTGCGCGCGCATTCTACAAGCTAAGCGAGTTCTACCAAATATATATTCTTTTATACGACATATAATTTAAACTACCCCTGTGGCTCCTCCTCCACTAATATCTTTAAGGGCCGGCACAGTACCATACCCAGTAATGGGTAAAAACCGTGATGACGTATTTATTTTTTGTTTTACATAAATTTAGAGAACTACGTTGTTGCGTGCGCGCATTCTATTGGCGGAGGATTTAACTTTTTAGTACAAGTGAAGCGAGTCCTTCCCTATTTAAATGTATGTGTGATTCTAATTGCAGTATTATAGCGAGTTAGTTTGAGACAATTGAACATTTAGTTTTTCATGTGCAAATCGCAATAATTTTTGTAATACAATTAAATAAGGTTGCAAAAAGCATAATATGTACTATTTTTCATTGTAATGTATTGTCAAAATTTAATTTGAACAACTTTATTAAAATTTTGGAATACTAAACAAGTTATTGAAATTTTATAACTATATTCTTACTCTGGGATTTAAAATTTTAATGAAAAATAATTTACACAAACAATGATGAAAGAACAAACAGGCAAATTTGTAACTATACCTTATTAAAACTGAAACATAATACAACAATACCTTTGTACAGTTTTTCTTCTTTACTAAAAACAATCGCGTAGGCGGTGCATTGATTGGAAATATTTTTATTTTTAAGAAACCTGGTTTGTGGAAAACACATTAAAATAACAATTCGATTCGCGGAACGGAAAAAATTACCTGACTAACGAAAATATACATTTAATCGACGCACAGAATTTATAAAAAATATGACTGTTTCTTTGAACTACTTTACATGACAGAGACGGATTCATATTAATTAGGATATTGTTGATCTAGATAATGCGAGAATATTTGGAGCACAGATATTGCAATTTTACTATTTATTTACTTTCGCAATTATAGTGGAAAAGAGGTACAGCTCAGCCGCTCGAGCGCGCTTATATTAATTATCATCCCTTATATAATCAATGAGTAAAACAAGCATGTATATGAAGACAATAAACAATTATATAATTCTAGTTCTAATGCATTTGTAGGTTTGTAGAAATAATTTTTGAATGCGGACATACCTTTTACGTCGTGAAAAACTCTCTGGCAATCTGATGCATTCTTATTCGAGGTGCGCAAAGTTCCGCCGAAATAATAAACATAAACTCAAAATCAGTCAAAACATGAAGAATGCCGCCATTTCAGTAATTCACAGGGCACTTGTAATTGTTTAAAAGGGGTTGAAAGTTGAAAACAAAACACATCACACACTGTCAAAATAAACAACAGCAAATGTCACAGTTTTTGAGGTTATCAACGCACTTATAAATAATCGCACTAAGGCACACATAACCTAAAATAACTACCACTAAAATATTTTCAAGAATTTGAAAAATCAAAGTCCAAAATAGTAAAAACAAGCGGTGAAAATGAAAATAGTCATAGACGTATCCGCCGACGTGGTCTGAGACCAACTACTAACTTTGTGAATAGGGGGCCCGAACCATGCCCCCTCCACTGGGCCAGCTCTCCCCACTACTAGCCGAAATATTCTGTTATATACTGGAATAATATTGGTTAAAATGCTGAATAAGTACAGTCAGGGTGCGAATTGGATTTGGCGAAACTTGTTAGTTTTGCGCTAGGATTGAGATTGCGCGAGAAGCGATCGGAGATTGGAGACGTTGGCGCTAGGACTGGGTTCGAAGCCGGGTGACGGATGACTGGTGCCTGCTGACTCATACACCACGCAGACATTCAGGCACCAGGATTTTTTACATGGATTGAGATGCTGCTTTTGTTGATAGCTTCTACTTTTAAATATTATATTTTCTTATTAAGACTAAAGTTTTAATTGTTGATAATTTATTAAACTTACATCATTTCTATACTAATTGATAATTGTTTCATTACATACAATTATCTATGCATCTATGAATAAATAAATAAATAGATAAAAAAATATAATTTATTTATTTAGATCTACAACTAAAAAAAGTATTTGTAATTAAAGAGGTTAATTTATTTTCCCATTTTTCTAAAAAAATATTGCTTTAGCTTTTCCGAAACAACAAAACAAATGACAGGAGCATTAAATAATTGAAAGTCTACTATAGATACCAGACACAGATTTGAGTAAATTACGTATAATATATAAAAGATATACTTACGTAAATCAGCAGTATTTTCAAATAATTTTGTTAGAAATATTTCTAATATAAATCGCATTACTTTTGCCGAAACACTTAATCAAATTATAGTAGAATTAAACAGTTGACAGTCTAAAACAAATACAAGGCCCAGATTTGGGTAAATTACGTAAAAATATAATTGTTTATTTCTAAAGTATTTTTAAATTGATAACAATATTTCCAATATAATATCGCATTACCTTTGCCGAAATAACTAATCAAATGACAGTAGAATTAAACAATTGACAGTCTACAATAAATACAAGGCCCAGATTTGGGTAAATTACGTAAAAATATATTTGTTTATTTCTAAAGTATTTTAAAATTGTTAATAATATTTCCAATATAATATCTCATTACCTTTGCCGAAACAACTAATCAAATGACAGTAGAATTAAACAGTTGACAGTCTACAATAAATACAAGGCCCAGATTTTGGTAAATTACGTAAAAATATATTTGTTTATTTCTAAAGTATTTTAAAATTGTTAACAATATTTCCAATATAATATCGCATTACCAGAATTGGGCGAATTCAACAACATCCACTCTCACATCTTCATTAAACATTTTCAACACACCATCATATTTTCTCATTTATTCCTCACACATAGAATCTTCAATCACACAACAAACATTCAATCACATCCATCCATTCACTCCTATACACCTAGTTCATTATTATTTCATTCAACGTTCGCTCTACATATTCAAATCATCACAATTCACTTAACAACGAATCTAAAAAGGAAAGAAATGAAGGGTGCTTCACCCTGAGCTTGATATAAATATAACAAGTGACAGATCAATTGTAGGTATTTCACTTACGCTATATCACAGATCGCTAGATAATATATGTATGTCGTCATGTCGGCAACGACGATCATCTTTTATTATAGCTGTATCAGACACGATATTCGGATGTTTGGATGGCGACCAGTGGCCAGAAATGTACATTATTGGAATAGTTACTAGCTGTTGACATTGGACAACTATTTAAAATATTTAATTGGATATTATATATCATCGAGAGATGATAATTTATAGATATACTTGTAAATTGTCATTTTGGTAGGTTATACCAGATTTAATTTGTCTTACACACTTTATTGACCCAGTAATTACTTAAAAATGATTAATTATAATTAATTTACTTTCATTTATATTTTTATAAAAAAAAAATAAATATATCATCACGCCTTTTACCCATCAATGGGTGTGGCACTCTGCCTAAGCAGATTTCGGTAAGTGATATATTTTTTCGCGTGAAGTGCGGTTACCAGCCGTCAAATCACGGCCCACAAAGATATTAGTGGAGCAGGAGCCACAGGGATAGATTTTTAAATGACTGTCATTTAATAGAAGTATACTATGACACAGTGTTACACGCCGTACTAGTTAAACTGTAAAATAGAGGGATGTTTATTTATTAAATTAATGTCAATAATAATTTTTTTATTTTTGTTAAACGTTTTATTTTTTTAAGAGATCAAATCTCACCTAAAAATTATTCAAATAAAATGATAAATCTTAAAGGTCGAAATTACTTGGCTACCCAAAATCATCCCTTATTTCCGAAGTTTCGTACACTCCAGGGGGTGCTTTCACCCCTTGGAGATCATATCCGACACCCTATTTAGACGTTTTTACGATTTTTTTCTTTCGGAAGTTTTTTATCTTTTAAGGGTAGTTTTTTTAGTTTTCTCACATTTTAAATATTTTTTAGACCGAGTACATTTGAATGTTGAGAAAATATTGCGTATATTAGTTGAGTGGCTATTTGTTAAATAGAGCAGGGAAATTTGTAATTTTTTTATAGGTGATTCAGGATTTTGACCAGGGTCAAGTATTGTGACATAATCTATTGTAGGCCAATTTTACGCGCGTGTGAACTATTTTGGCATATTGACTCGATCGTTTTCAAGTAAATAAATATATATTTTCACTTTTTTATGTTTGTATTTATTGGCTTAAAATTTCGTTATAATATGCTCATATATATATATATATATATATATATATATATATATATATATATATATATATATATATATATATATATATATATTGAAATGTATAGTAAATTTAACGTTATATCAATTTGTATTGAATCTACAAGAAACTTTTCGGTAAATAGTTAGCCGCAGTTATACTTGTATGATAAATTATTGAAGCCAGCAAGATTTGAACCCGTTTTTCTTGTGTAGCAAAACTGTTAATAGCTTTAATAGCGAGTTAATAGCAAAGTTTACCAAAGAAATAAATGTATTTAAAAAAAATTGACGCATGTTTAGATTTTGGGCCGAAATGACTATCTAAAGCCAGAATCAAAATGTCCTGGGTTCAAGCTTCGTTTAAATAAATAAAACAAATTGAATGTATAACAGCAGTCTTAATTACTCTATTGGACATTTTTATTTGAATTTTTTTATTTAATCCAAATTTAAAATTTAACTTTTGTTTATTTAATTAATAGTTGTTGCATATTAATGTTTATTAATTTTATTAAGTGGTTTTTACTTCCTTGTACGAAGTAAAGGAAGTATTGTATTCGCATAACTCAAAAATGGTAAGCCGTAGAAAATTGAAACTTTATATTTAGGACTTTTATAACATCTAGTTGTGCACCTCCCTTTTTGGTCATTATACAATTACCGGAAGTGGTACTTTACTTGAAGCCTATAATAGATTTTCATGAAAAACTATATTCAAATATAATTTAAAACTTTTCAAATTTGGTATATAAGACTACTATATCAATGAAAATAACATAATAGGTTTTTTTTTAAATAGACTAACCGGAAGTGGCACATTACATGAAGCTGCTAACAGTTTTCCTTGAAAAAAATGCTATTATTTTAATTTTAGAAATGAATGCTGCAAATAAAAGTTTTAGAGAATTAAATTCTGCGTCTATCACATTAAGAATTTTTAAATTAGCTTTTTGCATAAACGAGATATCTAAATTTAAATATTATATATTTTTAGATTTAAAAAAAAATTAAGTTTGCTATGGATTAGAACAAAAAATAAAAGATTTAATGTCAAATATGTGCAATGTAAAAAATATCTATAGTTTAATACGCGTACAAGGAAGTCATGTGGTGTCCACATCAGATTTTTTATTTTTTACATATTATGTTGTATGAAAATTAGGCCGTCCAATATCCGAAATAAATTAGGTTTCTTATGGTTCCAGATGCTACGGTTAAAATTTAACCCATAAATTAGAGAATATATGAAATTTATTTGAATAATATATATTAATTTCCTGCAGAGTGGTGGCTACACACAATTCAATGAAATAAATAAATACATATAGATATATGGTTTGACATGCAAGCGTACGCATAACAATAAGATAGCACAGCACCGCCCGTGAGTCAATGACACCCGCCATCATCTCGTAATAAAATAAGTTTGGTTCGCGGTATTCAAAAACAATGCCTTTCGATTTTAGTTTTAAAGCCGTCTGGACCTTTTTATTATTTTAAAAACTGCACTAAAAAGAGAGAAAAGACCAAATTCAATCAGGTGGACAAAGAGAGAACGATCCACTCGTTTCATATAACCGAAAATTTAACAGCGAAAAGAGACGACGGTCCGGAGATTTAAACGAGTGTAAGAGAGACAAAAACCAATGAAGAACAATGATGCATTTATGCGAATGTTGTGCATTAGACAAGGAAAGAAAGAGCATCATATAGTTCCGAACTCTATATAAAACGAATTAAAAATATTTTCGTGGTAGCTCTGTCTTTATTCGTCTTGTAAGATTCTGGTATAAGGCTGTCTTTTTTTATGCGACTGCTCAAATTTTATGGTTTTAAATACTCAGACTTTTATTACCTTTGGTTTGTGTGGACCAGTTTTAGATTTTAAAAAACGACCAGAAACGTTCAGAACAGACAAAATAAATCATATACTGTGGTATTTGTGCAGTAGGGCCAGAAAAAGGCTAAAAAACCCCCGAAAAACGACGCAAAACAACCAACTGCAGTTTTAATTATATTTTAACAGACGGCTTTTAACGGGCCACGAAAAAAATTATTACGGTCCATATATGGGGCCCGCGAAGTTTCAGACGCGAAAATTCCTAAAATTGCTCGCCAACAAAGAATGGATTCTGTTTTTACTTAGAACAAGAAATTCAGACTCGGGAATGCAGAATGCGGTGATGACCTATTGTTCTTTCCGCCATCGCTTTTTGTTTCATACTCAAAACATCTTTTTACTCCCCTGCGCCGAGACTCTGTGCCACATATTTTTCATTTATCGCCATCAAATCAAATTTCATTATTCATTTTATATTTATTTCACCTGTGCTTCTAATCGAAATATATTTTACCATTTCTACATGGGCGCTAAATCAATCATTTTTTCTTACGACACTTGACATTATTCATTAAAATTCAATTAACTATTGTTTTAATTTTAATAGCATAATCAAAACGGTCTTGCATCCTTAAACGGTTTAAATAGATACTATATTTATAGGTAAACATATCCTTATTAATTTTCAGTTCAAATAATTAAAATTGGGTACGTTTCATTTCTTTACGTCATAATATTGTAAAATTGTCCTTTTTCTTTGATACGTGACTGGCAGTTATAGCTCAACGTTTAGCGCCCTAACTTCACGAACAAGAGTTCGTTAATTTAAACGTCCAATAATCAAACAGCGTTTCAATGATTCAGATTATTCATCAAACTTTGATTTGAGAATCCGGGTTCGATTACTACAGACGACAAACATTAAAACTACCCCTATAGCTTCTCCTCCACTAAAATCTTTGGGGGCCGTGATTTGACGGCAATTTACGTACATAAATATATATACCAAAGTATGTTACGGCAGAATGACATCCCTATAAAGTAAAAGACGTGCTAATATATTTATTATATTTTATTCGCGATCTGCAATTTCAGATGAAGTACAAATAATTGTTGTATAGTACTCTATTTCTGCTGTAAACAGTAACCGAAATCACACGATTATAATTTCATCATTTAAGAGGTAAGGCCACTCTAGAATTTTTTAAAAAGCATATTTTTTTTATTTGCTTAAATTATAGTTTAAACCCTTAGGAATAAGGGACAATTAATTTAAATGCCGCGCGGAAGTATTTCAGAGGAAAAAAAGCATATATCTATTAGTACTAGTATTTATATTTAAACGCGTTTTTCTCGAAATCATATTTTCAAAATCGGGCGAAAAGAAATCTGAAATACTAATTGATGGATCGTGCTGAATCTTTTTATTTCTTATTCTAGATATAAAATACTCAAAAACTAAGAGGGCTTTTTTTTTAAAGTGCTTCATTCGTTTTTTATGGTCGTTTTTATACAGAAATTTAGTCCCGAATAATGAACTTTTTTTCAAACGTGCGCCATTTTGTTAAAAATCAAAATTTTCAAAATCCAGCCCGTAGTTTTTTAGAGTATACCTACATCAGAGATTAAGAAAACATATCCCTTTTTGATCCAGGTCTATTGCTGTTCCCGGAATGTTTTCGCCTGATTTGACCTACGCGCCGAGAGGAGTCGCCATTTTTTTTAAATTCTGACGACAATTTTGAATATTTTCTTTAAAAAAAAATTCAAATAAAGTTTAAAGAGCACTAAATGGAGATCCAAAAACAGTTCTTAAGCAGCACGTTTAGATTTCGTTAAAAAAAATCTTGAAAATGACCCTTTTTCTCCTTGTCTAGAGTGGCCTTACCCCTTAATAAAACTTGAGAACTCTGGTTCGATTCCCACAGGCGACAAACAATTTTCACCACATTAAAACTACCCCTGTGGCTCTCCCTTCATTAAAATTTGACTATTACTAACCGCACTTCACGCGAAGAAATATATCACTTACCGAGACCTGCTTACGGCAGAATGCCACATCCAGTAATTGGTAAAAGGCGTGATGATATATTTATTTTATTTATAATAAAACTTTTATATGAAATAATTTGAGACAGTATGGTATCTGTCCCCTATTACGTCAACAATCCCTAACTGACCGCGCGTCTGCAGCCGCAAGTAAGTTATTAACACAGAGTCGGGCCTATTTAATAAGTGGCGAAGTGGCCAGTACCTCCCCTACTTAAGGGCTATAACCCCCGTCTTGGTCGAACCGTGGCTTCGTTTCAACACCTCAAACTAAGGGTGAAATTTGGCATGAACACATCATTAGCATTTCTATATCTTCTTCACGCAACAATCGGGAATATAAAGTAGACCCAATAAAAAATGGTTCACACATGCAATTTTCATGAAAAAAAATCAATAAAATAAATAAATATATCATCACGCCTTTTACCCATTACTGGGTGTGGCACACTGCCTAAACAGATCTCGGTAAGTGATATATTTCTTCGCGTGAAGTGCGGTTACCAGCCGTCAAATCACGGTTTCAAAGAAATTAGTGAAAATTGTTTGTCGGCTGTGGGGATCGAACCAAGGTTCGCAAGATCCACAGGCGGACTCGATACCACTGAGCCACCTACCCCATATCAATCAAATTTCAAAATTATGCCGACAGAAAAAAAATGACAATTTGTGTTTATCGGGCGCTAAAGTAGCTTACAGTCAAGTAATGAACTTTTATCGGACTTAAATGTATGTGTTGAAACTTAACCCAGCACTTATGATAACGAATAGAATCGTTTATTATTTATCATGAATACGCGGAATAAAATAAAACTTATTTATCCTACATTTATCTTAAACAAAACAAACTCAAAATACGTTTATAATTTAAAAGACATAACTCTCGCTCAACAGTATTGTTGCTTCAACAAATAATTAATATTTGAATGGCTAGTTATCAGAGAAGTGTACACCGAACACCTCAGATTCCTGGTAAAACACTGAAAATATACCGCAAATCAAACTAAAACTAATATCTCCTCGGCGATTGAAAATATTATTGCTTAAATGTCCATGTTAGTAACTTACGCGTCATATAATTCTAGGTTGTTGACATTACTTGACGCTTTGAGCGTGTGTGCATGTACAGTATGTTTACGAAATAGCGGAACATATGAGAATGTAATTGATAAGTATTCTTAGCTTATTAGAATTGTTCTCTATATAGAAATTTAAATGGACACGGGAATAGCTATTTATGAAACTAGTAAGGAAATGAAGGTTATTACCTTACGCATATGAAATTTGCAGAATGAGGTGGAGCCGAGTTATGTAAACACATAAGTAAGGTAATAACCTTATTTCCTTACTAGTTTCATAAATAGTAAGGAAATGAAGGTTATTACCTTACACATGTGAAATTTGCAGAATGAGGCGTAGCCGAGTTATGTAAACACATAAGTAAGGTAATAACCTTAATTTCCTTACTAGTTTCATACAATATTTTTTCTACTTCCGTTCTAATAAATACGAAAGAGCGTTTTTTAAATTATGAAATTTTGACATATTAATGACAGTTATAAATTCAAAAAATAAAAGAATAACACATCAGAATTCGTCTACCAAGATATCTGTTGCTATGTTACCTCATTATTTCACTAGTTAAATAATTCAGTTCATTACCTAACTTAAATAAGTGAAATAAAACATCTATTTCCTAACGGAAGTAGAAAAAGATGTTTAAATAGAATTAATATAATTTAAATATTTCAACATGGCTTTTACCTTTTACTATATGTGGGACCTTACCGTAACAGAGCTATTTATGCACGTGAAGTACAGTTACCAGCCGTCAAATTATGCTCCCAAAGTAACATTTAATATCAAACATAATTATTAGATTTAAGGGTAGATGGCTTTTAAAAATATTTTACAAATTTACCCTTGTGTCTTCCCTTCCACTAACATCTTTGGGGGATATAATTTGACGGCTAGTAACCGCACTTCACAAAAATAGATCATTTACCGATATTTGCTACGACAGAGTGCCACATATATTTATTATATTTAAGGGTATTATGCCTCTATGAGGAGAGCATATTTTGACAGCTGGTAACTGCATTTTTTTGCCACAACATACGTCATTGATACTACTATAATTGGGATTAACTTCATGTAAACTTCCACTAAGAAATATTAAAAATATAATTGTTACATATTTTACTTGCATTGTTCAATTTTTACTTCCTTGTACGAAGTAAAGGAAGTATTGTAATCGCGAAAATTTTCGGTTCTCAGATTTCAACGGAAATAGGTATTTTGGCCCTCCCTGAATCCATTTTCACTAATTTCGTCGTGCCGTCTGTACGTATGTATCTCGCATAACTCAAAAACGGGAAGCCGTAGAAAATTGAAACTTTATATTTAGGACTGTTATAACATCTAGTTGTGCACCTTCTTTTTTGGTAATTATACAACTACCGGAAGTGGTACTTTACTTGAAGCCTATAATAGATTTTCATGAAAAACTATATTCAAATCTAATTTAAAATTTTCCAAATTTGGTATATAAGACTACTATAAAATTGTATTATTTTAATTTTAGAAATAAATGCTGCAAATAAAAGTTTTAGAGAATTAAATTCTGCGTCTAACACATTAAGAATTTTTAAATTAGCTTTTTGCATAAACGAGATATCTAAATTTAAATATTATATATTTTCTGATTAAAAAAAAATTAAGTTTGCTATGGATTAGAACAAAAAATAAAAGATTTAATGTCAAGGAAGTCATGTGGTGTCCACTTCAGATTTTTTATAAATATATTTCTAATTACATTTCCGTTTAATTGTAGTATTAGCGTAAATTAAGCAGCAACAAATTAATTTTTAGTAATTGCCTGAATTATTTCAACACACACTCAGTATATATTTATATGTTTGTATTTGAGCATGTATAGATGTACAGTTATTCAAAAATAGGCAGCATATGTATAAGCTTTTCTAATATAGTTAGTACTATCTTATATATGTGAATGTAAAAAATTATTGTTCAAGTTCTTTGAATAAATATTTTTCTTTTAGTCTGGCGGGAGATTTATTAATCACAATTTTCTGGCTGCTTGAAGTGTATATGTGTATTTATTTATCTATTACAATTTTTTGTGGGTTTTTGTTTAGTTAATTGATTATAAGGCCGTTACTTTATTCAAATTTAAATTTATTATAATGCGGAAATATTAATAACTATTTTTTTAATGCTAAGACATAACACAAAAGAATAGAATAATATTACGAAAGAGAAGTCTCCCTAGGGAGGCAAATAATTGTTTTCTTCCCTTATTTGTAGTTTACTGTCAGCACAGACTAAGATTGATTATTTTTAGTTAAATGACATGCAAGAAGGGTTGTAGAAAAAACCATATTTATACCTCTGGAATAAAGTTTCATTTTCTCCCTTGTACGATATAAAAAATTAATCCCAAGGGAACCTATAGCTTATAGCAGAATAATAATTACTAAGAGAATAAGTTGAAGTTAGCAATACTTAAATTCGTAAATTCTCGCTTGTGACTCTATAGCGCTACCATAATGCCACAACTACTTGAAATATAATTTATCTAAGGCAGCAATGATAATAATAATATACGATTTAGAAGTTTATTTAATTCAGTGGCATCGAATCGAACTGTAAATTTTTCGCCAAATTAAAATAATCTTAACATTTTTAAAAACCAGTTACTGAGATCTGCTATGACTGAGTGCCATACCTAGTAATAGATAAAAGGCGTGATGATATATTTATAATATTTTTATTATTATTATTATATAAATATATTACTTATCGACATCTGCTACGGCAAAGTAATGGGTACAATGCGTGATGATATATTTATATTTCGATCATTATTAATTAAATTTAATTTGTAGCAGTAGTATTGGGTTCGATGCCCGAAGCTGACAAACGATTTTCACTAACATCTTTAGGGACCGTAATCTGCAATGACCTGATGCCACACTAAGTAATGGGTATAATGCGTGATGATATATTCGATAAAATAGCTAGAGTCGAACCTGCCCGGTTAAAAAGAACAAACGATAGAAAATATTATTTAGAAATGCATGTACTTCTATTTATAAATAAATGTTTTTGTTTAAAAAGGTATAAAATTTAATAACGTTTCTTAACAAATGCTAGTTAGGAATGTGGGATATACAACAAATAGTTATAAGTTATAAGCAATTAATAATTATAAACGTCAACGCATATTGTGAACGGGCCTTTTTAGGCCAAACGTTGACTTATTGTAAAAACGGTACATGCTTCTCAACAACGCTCGTCTTTTTTTTCTTCAAATAACTGTTCATACAAAAAAGTTATCATTCTAACACACTTTTCATTAATAACTTTCGGAGATAGAAACTTGCTATACGTTTCTCTACCTCAATATAATTCTCATCTCTGCAGTATAGAAATATGTGGAAATTATCATAATCATATATGGGAAATATAAACACAAGATTTATATTTTTGCTAACAACCATTATTTTATATTACCTACTTTAATCATTTACAAAGACTTTATGAATATAATAAGTGGTAAAATTTGCCGATGGGTATTATTTGTAAATTATGAAAGAAAACACAAATAACATGTTTCATTTTACCACTTCATTCTAGCTATAGTCGCTCTACAATTGCAGATCTAAACAAATTACTTTTATGTAAATTACATTTTTTTAATATTAATTAATTATTTGATTAAATTATAGATATTTGAGTTATTTTTGACAATTTTCTTTTTGTTCTTATTTAAAGTGTGAAGAGATTAATTCAATTCAATCATGTGAAAATGACATTTTTCTACTTCCTTTAGGAAATAGACGTTTTATTTCACTTATTTGAGTGAGGTAATAAACTGCATTATTTAACTAGTGAAATAATGAGGTAACATAGCAACAGATATCTTGGTAGATGAATTCTGATGTGTTATTCTTTTATTTTTTGAATTTATAACTGTCATTAATATATCAAAATTTCATAATTTCAAAAACGCTCTACGGAAGTAGAAAAAATATTGTATGCAACACGTAAGAAAACTCGGTTATTACCTTACTTATGTGTTTACATAACTCGGCTACGCCTCGTTCTGCAAATTTCACATGCGTAAGGTAATAACCTTCATTTCCTTACTAGTTTCATAATAGTAGTTTATGTAACAAGTACATAATTTAGGTCTTTATTGGACGAGCCGAATTTTATGGCAGAACGAGCGCAGCGAGCGAGGCTAATAAATAAGGCGAGTCTATAAAGTCCGATTATGTACGAGTTGCATACAACGTTTTATGTTCGACTGCATGGAGAATATTTTCTCTTAAAATATGATTATGTCAATACCTATATTTAAAACATTTCATTGCATCTCAAAGTGTGCGTCGTTGTTATGCATTTGTTGCTTTATTTATCAAATTGTCAAAATGAAAAAAGTGTTGAGATGGATGAAGACATTGAAGACGTTCCAAAAGAAATTAAAGATCTTGCATGTAATGCAAGAGAATATCTAACAATTGTATGAAGATACATATAATACATACAGAAAATGGTGTTTAAATATTTCTTTTGAATTTTGTTTTAATGTGACATTGACAGCAGTCCAATTTTGCATTTTTATCGTACTAGTCCAATAAAGGACAATTATGGACAGTAAACAGTGTCGTAAAACAAGGTAATATGATGCAGTCGAACATAAATAGTTATTCCCTCACTAGTGAGGAAAGTATTTTTCTTTCATAACTAGTGACAAAAACTATTACTATTACAAAGGGCATAAAACCGAAGAGATTCTGACTGCACTAAATATAAGCTACTGTAATAGGAATTAAGTTGTGCAGAGAACCAACAAAATAATTACCTGAGAAATAAAATAAAAATTGCTATAATCCTAATAAATATTTCATCATTTTTTGCAAAATAATGAACCGTTTGCAAATGAACTAAGCACTAAGCAAATCATCAAAATAATAACTAAAAAAAATATGATTAAGATTGTCCGATATTACAGAAATCAAATCTCAAGAAAAAAAATGTAATTTACGATCTTATTACTTCGTGATGGCCCGTTTTGGCAAACTCACGATTTATAAAAAAATCCAGAGCTTTGTCAAATAGAGACAGCCAATTACACGTATTGTTATCTCTCCAAAACGCTGAAGATAAATGTAACGGTATTTGACGTTGGTGTATTCATCGGCAATAGACAAAATTGCTTCAAGTTTTTTCACATGCAAATTTGGCGGAAGAAGAAATAAGTATTGTTGAAATATGATTGAATTTTGAGGTTTTATTTTATATGAAAAGATTTAGTTTTTTTTATATACATTATTAATAAATACGAGAATTAGTTTCTTTGTTACTAATGTTTTCTGGTAATAAAAAGAAACCTTTAAATATATTTAAAGTTAATTTTGTGAATCTTTTTACCTGAAACTGACCGGAAAATAAATATTTGCCTGAGCTTTAAGACCAATACACATTTTTTTTAATTCGTTCGAAACTGTAAAATTAATTACAAATATTAATTTAAAAACCGATTAAATAAATATAAATATGATTCTGAAATTAAGGAAACAGTACCTTATAAACTTTATTTCAATCAAATATAAATAAATAAATAAATATATCATCACGCCTTTTACCCATTACTAGGTGTGGCACTCTGCCGAAGCAGATTTCGGTAAGTGATATATTTCTTCGCGTGAAGTGCGGTTACCAGCCGTCAAATCACGGCCCTCAAAGATGTTAGTGGAGAGGGATCCACAGGGTAGATTTAAATTGGTAAAAATTGTTTGTCGGCTGTGGGGATCGAACCAGGGTTCTCAAGATCCACAGGCCGACTCGATACCACTGAGTGTTATATAATCACGCCTTTTACCCATTACTGAGTTGGTCACTTTGCCGTAGCAAATCTCGGTCAATGATATATTTATGCGCGTGAAATCAAATCAGGGCCGTAAAAGATATTAATGGTGGTAGGGCCACAGGGGTAATTTTAATGTGGTGAAAATTGTTTGTCGGTTCAAATCCACTAGCTATACTTATGTAATCATTTTTAAAAACTACATAACCTACACACGAAACAATACTTTTAAAATATAAATCTTTTGCTAACTTACAGAAACTGGATCCAGCTTCCCGGATACCTCTGCATACATTTCATTCTTCTCCTTCACATTTTGATCACTTATTCACTCACTTCACCACTACACTGGCACTATAAAAACTCACACACATATTCACAACACTCTGTACACATTTAGCAATATTTGAACTCATTTTTACTGTTTATATTCGCTATTTATTCACTAGCACATGCTTCTTCTAACAGCACGATTCTATAATGTTTTAGAAATATACAGAAAAGACGTTGATTATATCATAAACATGATAGAAATGGTTGGTACTGCTGTGCTACGTCACAGGTACGTCACGACACTTAATGAACGAACGGACTTGTCGAATTACGAAATTTATTCGAAGCTACTAAAATTTGAATTGAAATATTTGTGTTTAATTGATGTATAGTCCGTTCATTTACAACTCGAACATAGGTTTATAAAATGTGATATTATTTTTTAGCGCTCATTACTACTAAATTAATTTTATAGGGAAAAGTACCCCTGAGGGCTTACGCCCCCAATAACATCTTTGGGGGCCGTTAGAATGCCAAATCCAGTAATGGATAAATGACCAATTTTCCCAAAATATTATATTATTAGATTTTGTACTTTCCCGAGGCTATATCTCAAAAACTAAGCAAGCTATTGAGATGCGCTCAACGGCATTGAATTTCTCGTGCTTCAGTTAACTTATAAGCATATTTTCAGCGATTTTTATTTTTTTCAAATTTCCGCCAAAATTTTCTAATAAAAACGGTTTTTTAACATTTTCTCAAAAACTAGAAGACATATGCACTTAAAGATATTACCACTGAATTCAGTGGGTGAAAATACATATGTATGTAAATTTTCATTACAATATTCCTACGATTAAGGATTTTAGAGCAAATTGGCCTAAAATCTGAAAAAACCAAAGGGGTACCCCTTAGGAAATAATTAAAAAATTTAAATTGCTTCAAAATGGACAAAAATTTGCTTATCAGTTAATTCGGACACGGGGAATTCAATGCCGTTGACCGCATTTCCATATCTTGTATGGTTTTTAAGATATAGCCTCTGGAAAAGTGAAATTCTGCATTTTCTTCAGATTTTCAACTTGTCCAAGGCTATATCTCAAAAACTAAGCAAGCTATTGAAATGCGCTCAACGGCATCGAATTTCTCGTACTTCAGTTAACTTATAAGCATATTTTCAGCGATTTTTATTTTTTTCAAATTTCCGCCAAAATTTTCTATAAAAAAACTGTTTTTTAACAGTATCTCCAAAACTAGAATACATATGCACTTAAAACTTTTACCACTGGATCCAGTGGGTGAAAATACATATGTATGTAAATTTTCATTACAATATTCTTACGATTAAGGATTTTAGAGAAAATTGGCTTAAAATCTGAAAAAACCCAAGGGGTATCCCTTGGGAAATAATTAAAAAAAAATAATTGCTTCAAATTAGATGAAAATTAACTTATAAGTCAATTCGGTCGCGGGAAATTTGTCGGAAAGTAAAACATGTAGAAATATTTATTTTCGTTCCCATCGAATCATGGAATTTTTACGACAAGTCCGTCCAACCACAATAAGTCAATATCTCAATCAGCCAAAACCCATCATCAAAATTAAAAATTCATAGCACATCCTGAGCGCTAACAATCATAATTCCCGCCAAAAAACAAAAACCAAAGCTCGCAAAAAGCTGAAACCACGACAACGGCAAGTCAACACATTAACTTCAACGATACATCGATATGTTTCTATTGTTTCACTGTCAGCCATTTGTAATTAATTAATGATTTTGACGTCACGGAACAATTAAAAAGATAGCAATTTAATATAATGTTCCTCTGCGAATATGGCTTGGTGTAATATATATAGGTGAGGTGTGTATATTGGTATTATTCTTTTTAATGGGAGTAATTGCTGCACCAATGGAATTTTCGCATTAAAGCGAGAAGGAGATATGAGTTATGTGTTCGACGGAGACAACGTTATGCCGGATGTACGTTTAAAACTTACCATCTCGCTCACACTTATTGCACGAGTCTACAATAGACGATGACAGAATATTAAATATTTTGTATGTATGATTTTATGTAGGTTTAAACCTTCTGATTTCAGATTTCGATTTCTAGAATCAAATTATTGTATGTTAATTATTTTTAGAAATTTTACGTCAAGGTTCAGACACATATTAATTTTTTTTTGTCGTTTGACTAATCTTTTGTTTGTCGGTTTTCTTGTCATATGGAAAAGGATTCAGTTTTATTTCTTTTTCTACCACGTCATCTTCAAATTCAAATGCAATTTTTTGGTTTAATTTACTTATATACACAACAAAACCTTACGCTACGTCAACAGGAATTTGTCCCAATGGACTTTAATGTCGTTTAGTTTTTAAGATATAGCCTCCAGAAAAATTCCTCATTTTCTTCAGATTTTCAACTTTCCCGAGTCTGTACCTTTCTTAAAAACATGTTTAAAAGTCAATTTGGAAACGAAAAATTCACTGCGATTTAGTTTTAATTAGAGATGGGCGAATATCAAATTTCTCGAATTCGAATATCGAATACGAATATTAATCAGATCTCGAATATTCGAATACTCCTAAAAGTTAATTAATTTATTATTAATAATTATTTAATTATGTCCTTTTCATTATTTGAATGAAATTGTTAAGATAAAATAAAATTAAAACAAAAAGTACAAACGAAAAAGAAAAAGACGAAAACTTCAAATTTAAGGTGAAACGTACGGGCTGATTGAAATATGGTACATCTTTATGGTTTTGAAACAAAATATCTTTGTTATTAATAACTTCAAAGTATTGTAATAGCTTTAAGTTTATGTACAGATGATAAAGAAAAACATAGTCAAAAATTGAGGTCAACATATAGCGCGATATTCGAGGTATTCGAATGTTCGCTATACTGACGTTAATATTCGAAAATCGCGAATATCGAATAATGTCAATATTCGCGGATGATATTCGCCCATCTCTAATTTTAATTATAGCGAGACTGTCGCACTTAATTTTTTTTAATTCCGCGAGAAATCTACAATGTCATCTTAGAAACATACGATTGCAGAAGAGTTTAGAATAAATTGATAGAATCCCACCAAGTCTCTAAATCTTGCCACAAAATTCCTTTAGAAAATATGATTGCCATTCCTCTCTGACTGTCCGCAAGACAAGTCTAGGGGGGTGCAAGTGGTGTGCGGGGGTGTGTAGGACAGCTTGGACCGCGTGTCCATAAACGTCAGGGCCCCGTAAATCTCACGCGAGCACTTTACGCGCAGACGGCCAATCGGGACCTTAGAGGCTTCTGACTGCTACATGCGAGCGCATAATGACTAGCCTGGTGCATTGGAGAATGTGGACTCGAACCAGCAAACTCAAAGACAGAGAACTTTATTTATTTATGATGCTACATACTCAACGTTCAATCAAAACCCATGCGTTAAAATCTCTAAATTATATAATCATTTTATAATTATTTAGGCAGAGTGCTACACTCAGTAATGGGTAAAAGGCGTGATGATATATTTATTTATTTTTATTTATATAATCATTTTTCCAACAAGATCAAACTCTTTTGCACTAATATGCAGGGTGTTTCAGGACTAGTGTAACAAACTTTAACAGCTTATTCCTGAGGTCATTTTGAGCCAAAAATGTCATATGAACATAGGTTCTATTCCTTCTAGTTACCAAAATACAAGAGGTTGAAGTTCTATAAATAACACGAAATTTTCAAATTTGTAATCAAGATACTTTCGGAAAACAAGAGTTTTAGTGAAAAATTATACCTTATTTGTCTTAATTAATTTTATTTATTAATATTAACATGCATACGAGTTGAAGGCGCTCATTTTGAACACTTGCTCTAATTTTTTTTAAATTTGTTATCTTATTTCATATCGTGTTAACCTATTCCATGTTTGGTTATGTTGTTCTGTGTCTATTTAATTGTGTCATTTTATGTTTTGTTCTCTAAATCGTATTCGTTAATATTAATAAATAAAATTTATTAAGACAAATAAGGTATGACTTTTCAATAAAACTCTTGTTTTCCAAACTTATCTTGATTACAAAAATTTGAAAATTTCGTGTTATTTATAGAACTTTAACCTCTTGTATTTTGGTAACTAGAAGGAATAGGACCTATGTTCATATGACATTTTTGGCTCAAAATGACCTCAGGAATAAGCTGTTAAAGTTTGTTACACTAGTCCTGAAACACCCTGTATTTTTTGTTCAAGAATATATCATCACGCCTTTTACCCATTACTGGGGTAGCTACTCTGCCAAAGCCGATCTTGGTAAGTGATATATTGTGACAATTTTGGTCACTCTGTATTTTATTTTATTTGTAAAAAAACTATTAATAATTTTAAAATTAATAAATGTGACAAAAAATTACATATCTATTTTGAAAATGGGCTGCGATAAGATAGGAATTGTTCAAGTAGAAATTCCTCGTCGACTTCCGCATCCGGAACTCTCATCTAGCCCGAGGAGTCTCCGACTAACTACCGGTTACACGACGAGCTGTAACATCTCCGCTACTAGCAGTGAGCCACGTCCACGGCTTGCTTCGATTGTATCGCGGTATCGCGAGCCGCCACTTTGATTTATTAAATGGCTAATGCCTCGTTTTGCCAACACTGAGGACTGAACCACTGAAGGAGTGTTTCAGTTTGGAGGATATTGTTGCTATGGTTACAGGCCGTGTTGTTTACAGAGATGATGGCAAGGCGGGACTGAATGAGTTATTGAAGTTCAGATGCAAGGATATTGTTTTCAATTGTTTGTAGTAGCTGAGGATTTAGAACGTATGGTTGCTGATACTTCAGATATTTACTCATACATTTTACCCATTACTGGGTGTGCTACTGCACCGTACCAGATCTCGGTAAGTGATATATTAATGCACACAAGGACATGGGTAATTTTAGTGTGGCGAAAATTGTTTGTCGCCTGTTGGAATCGAACTAGATAATAATAAAAAAAAGTAATCATTAAAATGTATCGATCAAATACTGATAATGATCCATTGATCCAGTTATACAAAATGGAGGAATGTTATGATCAAAACAATCCTATTGGCCTTGACTGAATTAGTAAGAATAAATCACATCTCAAGAGAGGTGAAGGGGGCTTGCATTCTTCCCTCCTTGTTCCGTCCCTGCACACATTGTTGTTTTTCCATAAATTCGTTAGAATCTGCCTACACGTTAAAATACTGTATTTATAATTATAATTGCGCATACCGAACGTGTCCCATCTTCAATATTTCCAAGAAATATGAATTTATAATTTCACCTTATCGCTCCTTATCCTTAGAATGGGATTCTAAGAACTTTCACATAGCAAGCCTTGACTTCCTTGCCCAAGCTAAGATGATGTGTTTGACAATTGTCACTCGGTCTGATAAATTATGAGTATTCTAGAATTGAGATCATAGCAAACGCAAAAAGTTTCACATTTTCAAACTTGTTTTTGATTTCATGTCATTGTTTATGCTACTCAATACAACAGGAACTTGATCCTAATTATTGTACAGGGTCCGGATATAATTTGTGATCACACGAATAATAGCTTCTATTATTAAACTGTTTTCAGATTATTATTGGACCGACTGTCGACGCAAAATATAATCAAAAAATTGTTTGGTTAAGTTGTTATATTTTGTATATCTATCGTAAACACCCAATTGCACTGAAATTATAAAAAAATAAATAAATAAATATATCATCACGCCTTGTACCCATTACTGGGTGTGGCACTCTGCCTAAGTAGATCTCGGTAAGTGATATATTTAGTCGCGTGAAATGCAGTTACCAGCGTCAAATCACGGCCCTCAAAGATATTAGTGGAGAGGGAGCCACAGGGGTAGATTTAAATTGGTGAAAATTGTTTGTCAGCTGTGGGGATCGAACCAGGGTTCTCAAGATCCACAGGCCGACTCGATACCGCTGAGCCACCTACTCCATTAAAAAAATTAAAAATTAATTTAAATTAATTATAAAAAATATATATATATACAGGATGTGCCTGTTTAGTAGCTTGATAGAATCATAAAAATGAATAAATATTTGACAGCAGAAAATATATAGCAACTGTTGAAGATAATTTGAAACTAGTAAAGTTATTTCGTCGAATAATAATTAAATTTCCAAACAACTCAACAAATAGAACATTTACAAACAACAAACAAAAATATTTATTGGTACATAGCGGTCCACACATGTGCCGCAACACATAAATTACATTTCCCGACCGCGATTCAAATGTTTAATAAACAGGTCTCATAGCAACACAGTGACAAAATAACAAAATCAATTATATTCTTTATATCGCAGTATGCCCATAACTGTTCCTGTCATTTAATTCGTATTTATATGGAATCAGAAAGCTAAATAAAAGCGAAGAAGTCAGCTAATACAACGAATTAGAATGCCAATCACTAGCTTGCAGGAAGTGACGAAAGTGCGGAATCGTGCGCAATGAATTTCAACTATTTATAGAATATTTTAACATTAAAAATATTATTATGAATCTATGACTACGCCTGTTCATATACAGACTACTGTTTTGAATATTGATTGTTTGTTTGCAGCGATAAAATCGGCTTTTGCTTTTTAAGCTTTCTTATTTTCTGTCATTGAACGGTTGACACGAAATGCGTTATTCGTTTCTTACTAAATCTATTCCTCCGAGGAACAGGAAGTCGACACCAGCGAATTGCTAATTTGATGCTACGAATTTTAATTCTTCATTATCCTTTTGCAGTTTGGCCAACTTTAAATTGTTTATATCTAACCAAAACTTATTAAATTAAATTAAATGAGGTAACACAAACCCTTGAAACATCCATTCATCAGATTCATCCTAACATACAAGCTCATTTATTCATCACGCAACCAACCTCCAATCACATACATCCATTCACTCATATACACCTGTTTCATAAATCTTTTATTAAATAAACGTTCTTCTTCTTCTTCAAATCAGGCCTGGGCCTACCGGACACACCGAGTCGCAGTTTTACACTGCCGTACTGCCGGTTTTCGTAGTCGAATGCTACATTATTTAAGGCGTATAAGTGACTAGTTTATAGCGCCCGAGTGTGATAAATACATGTAACTGTATTTTATATTTTACGACAAATCACACATTGTCGACAGGCGGATTCTAACCGACGAACCTTGGTTTGGGTGACGTCACAGTATGTTAAGAGATGTGCCTCAACACGCTCGGCCACCGCGTCTGTCGCTGTTTTATGAAAACCAATAAATTTTCGCTAATAAAATAACAGTGAACAATTAACAATTATATCATTTATATTGTATGAAATATAGGAGAGTAAATGCGAAAATAAATGCAATAAACGTTCAATATACTTAAATCATTTCAACTTAGTCACGCACACTCCCCTAAAAACTAATTTTTCTACAACTGTAAAAAATGTTCACTTTTTTCACTAATATCAATACGCGAAATACGTGATTTTCTCATCATTTACTTTACCATGACAGTGCGTAATTTGCGCAGTTATAGTGCAAAATGAGTATTTCGCACACCCTCCCAAATTAATTTTTCATATTATTTTTGATTGTTTTCTTTTAACTCATTTGAATAAATCAAAAATTATTGTATTATTTTGTTTTAAAATAGATACAGATATATCATCACGCCTTTTACCCATTACTGGATGTGGTACTCTGACATAAGTAGATCTCGGTAAGTGATATATTTCTTCCCGTGAAGTGCGTTTACTAACCGTCAAATCACGGCCCCCAAAGATGTTAATGGAGAGAGAGCCACAGGGGTAGATTTAAATTGGTGAAAATAATAATTTAAAATAATTTAAGAAGTATATATTCGACATCTCTGTCTGTCTAGTAAATATGTTAGAATTTATGAAAAATCATGAGCATGCTCAAAAATTCTAACATATTTACTAGACAGACAGAGATGTCGAATATATACTTCTTAAACTATTTCTTCCTTGGCTATTGGCCGCTGCATACTACAGTTGTTGATTTGTAACGAATTGACATATTGATGTCACTTTACAATTTACTTAACAACTAAATTATAATGCACGAAAAATCATGAATACTCGCCGAGTATTTGTAGCTCAAGTGGTAGAGCAGTCACCTAGCGAGTGAAAGGTTCTGGGTTCAAAACCGGCGAATGCTCATGATTTTTCAAAAATTCTAACAAATTTAAAATAATGTTTGTAAAAGTGAAAAAGATCTTGAAAATGAGTAGGCAGCATGAAATAGAAGTAACAGATGCCTGTAAATAGAGAGAAGAAACTGCGAAGGGTGTAATAGAAGTAGATAAAATAAATATGCAATGGCGAGTGTCAGTCCATTAAAATATGGAGTCTGGAGTCAATTCCAACGAATAGTAAAAAGGCCGAGCAAGTTTTTTGGCGAAAAAAACAGCAAGTTTTTGACATTATAAATTCTCGCAAGTGTCAGAAGCGAATTTGTAGAAAACTGTTAAAATTATGCAAATAAGTATGTTAATTACGTGAAGGGTACAGCGTTAGGGTCGGCCAGGCCTTGTTGGCAACCCTGCGGGTGACACAATGACGAATTGGCAACGCTGTGTATTTAAATGGCGCAAGTTTTTGGTCATTAGACCACGCTGCCTCACTGCTGCCATCTGGCAACCGTGTAATTCCCCTAGTTCAGGCTCTTCGCGTCACTCCAGAGGGATGGTAGCCCTGACACCCCCGCAGTTAACACGGATTATTTGCTTGTTAGGTTGGCTATTCTGCTGTGAAATGTCTGCTTTGGTTTATGAGCAGTGAGCTCTACAGCGATTTTTATGTTATCACCCTAAACTGCTGCCAACATTGCCGTATTGCCATGTTATCTCACCGATTAAACTGTTATTTACCGGCTTCTTCAATTCATAAATTTGCTTACTTGATGCTACATTCTTTTCGATTAATGATTTAGCAGTCGATTGAAATCAATCTAATCAGTGAATATGATTGAAACAAAATATGAAAATATCTCTTAACAATATTATTATTTACCGTATTAATTTCAAATTCTCAGAGTAAGTAATAGTAACACAATATTTACTTCTTATTAAAAATACGCAGTAGCATTTCTTGATATCAAGAAAACCTGATACACACAGAATAACTGCGCTATCTGAACTATGGAAACTATTAATCGCACGCTTCTAGTATTACAGTTTAAACACGGCTTCCCCCTGCGTCTCTTTGCCTCTTGCCTTGGGTTAGGAACACCGCGATCATGTAATCTAGTACTTTATAAATTTATAAAAAGGGGAAAATTCCAACTTTTCGATTTAAATTTGTAATTGCTCTATTCACAGTTGGAATAAATTAACAATTTGAATTTTTGAAATTTGGTTCTTTTTAAGAAATACGTCGTGTTGAGTTACAGGAATAATAAATCTTTTTTTTTTTGGAATTCAAATAAAATTTTAGATTGACTTACCCATTTAGCCGTTTCCGGAAAATTGAGGTTCCCAGGATACTCAAATTCTGAAATTAACAAAATATATATTAATTTAAATATCAAAATATACTATTACGACTTGGTGTGGCACTCTGCCGAAGAAAATCTCAGTAAGTGATATAATAATTATTAATATGATGCAAAAGGAATTAAAATAATCAATTTTTAATTGTAATTAATAATATGACATGATGGGGTAGGTGGCTCAATGGTATCGAGTCGACCTGTGAATCTTGAGAACCCTAGTTCGATCCCCACAGTCGAAAAACAAATTTCACCAATTTAAATCTACCCCTGTGGCTCTCCCTCCACTAATATCTTTGGGGGCCGTGATTTGACGGCTAGTAACTACACTTCATGTGAAAAAATATATCACTTACCGAGATCTGCTTAGGCAGAGTGCCACACTCAATAATGGGTAAAAGGCGTGATGATATATTTATTTATTTATTTATATTAATAATATGGATTTTCACCACATTAAAATTACCCCTTAAGGGTTGTGATTTGACGACTGGTAACCACACTTTACTTGCATAGATCTGCTACGGCAGAGTGCCACATCCAGTAATGGGCACAAGACGTGATGATATATTTATTTTGAATAAGAATGATTTATTTATTACTTCTCAATAATTAATCCAAATTTTAATATTATTTATACATAAGTTGAATGTTTTAAAATGTATTTCAATACTTTTAATTAGAGATGGGCGAATATCATCCGCGAATAGTCAAATGCCGCGAATAGTGACATTATTCGATATTCGCGATTTTCGAATATTAACGTCAGTATAGCGAACATTCGAATACCTCGAATATCGTGCCATATGTTGACCTCAATTTTTGACTATGTTTTTCTTTATCATTTGTACATAAACTTAAAGCTATTACAATACTTTGAAGTTATTAATAACAAAGATATTTTGTTTCAAAACCATGAAGACGTAACATATTTCAAATTTGCATCAGCCCGTACGTTTCACCTTAAATTTGAAGTTTTCGTCTTTTACTTTTTTGTTTGTACTTTTTGTTTTATTTTTATTTTATCTTAACAATTTCATTCAAATAATGAAAAGGACAATTAATAATTATTAATAATTTTAGGAGTATTCCAATATTCGAGTACCTCGAATATTCGAGATCTGGTTAATATTCGGATTCGATATTCGAATTCGAGAAATTTGATATTCGCCCATCTCTACTTTTAATATTTAACTTAAACAAGACACAAAATATGTTTTATTTATGGTTGGTTTAATTTGTTTCAGTAAATAAAATTCATTCAATGACAGTCGAAGTTTTGATAGTAATTTTATATATGTCATAAAATAGATAAAATGGATTTTTTCGTTACAGAAACAATAGTATGTTATTTCAAAAAGATAAATGTTGAAATGTCAACATCAGACCTTCTTATGTGAAATGCTAGAATGAAGTGACTGATAAATCATCTGTTAGATAAGTAAATAAATGAAATATGATAATTGTAACGGCAAGGACTTAAAACTAACATCACCATTCGTGTTGAATTCACTTAAATTCCGAAAAAAACCGCTAAAGTGTTTATCTCTTTAGCTAAACGTTAAACGATTGGAGTCCATCTCGTTAGTAATTCGACAGCTTCCGTATAATTCCCTACAATTTGAAGTCACCCATTACTTAAACTTTTAGTTCGCCAAACGAAAACCACCCGATTCAAACACGCAACATCACCGCGTTCAAAATCTCGCCCAACGAATCGGTTCAAAAACGCACGACTCATTTTTTACCTGACCCCGTCTGGCCAATCTCACAAGTCAAATACTCAAAATAAACCGCAGTTTTAAGGGGAATAGTTTACTGGGTGATTGAGAGGTGTATATTTCAGTAATCCCAAAAAATCACAAAAAATCTTTTTCTTCAAAATTTTTAACACTTTGTATAAATAGAAAAAAATGGATATCTTTAGAAATGAAATAGTGGAATAGGTTTTCTATACTTTTATAAAGATTGTGTGGGTTTTGTGTTAAATTGTTTTGTTGGATAAACGGGTAAATCGGGTTTGAAAAATCGATTTTATCTAGGTCTTTCGTAACTGATAATGATTTATTTTTTTCTTTGATGTCAATAAGAAACAAGATTATTTTTGCCACACAGACCAGAAACATATGTTGAGTTTTCATTCATCTTCCTCACACTGTTATTCTTAAATACCATCATATTTTTATGGGGTAGGTGGCTCAGTGGTATCGAGTCGGCCTGTGGATCTTGAGAACTCTGGTTCGATCCCCACAGCCGACCAACAATTTTCACCAATTTAAATCTACACCTGTGGCTCCCTCTCCACTAATATCTTTGAGGGCCGTGATTTGACGGCTGGAAACCGCACTTCACGCGAAAAAATTTATCACTTACCGAGATCTGCTTAGGCAGAGTGCCACACCCAGTAATGGGTAAATGGCGTGATGATATATTTATTTATTTTTATTTTATAATATTTTTACCTAGCAACGTTGAAGTTGCAGCAAAAAATTAGAATGTACCAAAAGATCGATCTGCTGCGGCATAATGCTTCACCCAGTAATGGGTAGAAGGTATAATAATATATTTATTTTTTTTTTTAAATAGTCCTGTACTTTAGTAACATCTTCAGGACCGTGATTTGACGGCTGGTAATCGCACATCACGTGCATAAATTAATTTAGTTGTTAGGCACGTAAAATTAAAGTTTAATAATGACTACCAGCCGTCAAATTACGACCCTAAAATGTTAGTGAATAATAATAATAGGAATAAAATAAATAAATATATGATCACGCTTGATACCCAATACTAGGAGTGGCATTCAGCCATAGCAGATCTCGATAAGTGGTATATTTATGCGGCTACCAACCGTAAAATCACGGTCCCCAAGTATAGCAACGTTTAAATGTGGTAAAAATTGTTTGTAGTCTGTAGGAATTAAACCGGGAGCTCAAATCCACAGGCCATACTTATATAATGGGGTAGGTGGCTCAGTGGTATCGAGTCGGCCTGTGGATCTTGAGAACCCTGGTTCGATCCCCACAACCGACAAACAATTTTCACCAATTTAAAAAATCTACCCCTGTGGCTCCTTCACCACTAATATCTTTGGAGGCCGTGATTTGACTGCTGGTAACCGCACTTCACGCGAAAAAATATATCACTTACCGAGATCTGTTTAGGCAGAGTGCCACACCCAGTGATGGGTAAAAGGCGTGATGATATATTTATATATTTATTCAACACCCACTACTTATAAAGTCATTATTGTTGTCATTTTAGATAAGTAAAGTAGTTTATAAGTCACACGTGAGTTATAAGTCATAAGTCATAAAAAGGTTGCAGCTGTAGTATTCGAAATGGAAGACGAGAATTTTATTCCCGAAATAATCATTAAGGAAGCGGAAAAAGCGGTTGTTGATATTTTACCAACAAAGTCTAGAAGTTCTTCTTCATAGGAACTTCTAGACTTTTTTGGTAAAATATCAACAACCACTTTTTCCGCTTCCTTAATGATTATTTCGGGAATAAAATTCTCGTCTTCCACTTCAAATACTACAGCTGCAACCTTTTTTCAACTTTGTTTATTTAAAAAATTTGAGTAACCTAGACAACAAAACAAGAAAGTATGGCTAACTAGAATATTATTTGAAATGTAGACAATTGTGTCAAAATTTATATTTTAATGTTTTAATTGTAGTTGTTGGATAAAATTTCGTATGCCACTCGTGTTATTACAAATAAGTCACTTCAGAAAATTATTCCCCTGGGCCTAACGGCCTCGTGGACTAATACTTTTCTCGCGTGACTTATTTGTAATATAACACACTTGTACCATAAATAACTATTATTTATTTATACTTATATAATAATATTTAAAATATGTTTTAAAATTCTAACCTACAGCAACGGGATCCATCTTCCCGGAGACCTCCACATGAATTTCTTCCTTCTCTTCCACATTTTGATCACTTATTCACTCACTTCACAACTACACTGGCACTATAAAAACTCACACACATATTCACAACACTCTGTACACATTTAGCAATACTTTTATAATGTTGTAGTAAACGATAGAAAAGACGCCGTTTATCTCAAAAACATGATTGAAATGGTTGAGATTGCTGCGTGACGTCACGGATACGTCACTGCTCTTAATGAACGAACAGACTTGTCGAATACCGAAATTTATTTAGAGCTACTAAAATTTATATTGAAATGCTTTATATATTAGTACAAAATGTTCAAAATATTTTGATATTAGTAGGAAATATTTCTGCATATATAGAATATTATTTTGTTCTCTATATTTTTTATTTAAAATATTTTTCCGCAATCAACAACTATTATAAAATTACTGTAATATCTCCGGGGTTCTGATTTGACGCCTGGTAATATAATTATATATTTATGTTCTATAATAATTTTGAAATATATGACAAAGAAAAATATATGAACAATCTTGATACCAAAAGTTTGAGTTGACAAGATCTATTGAAAATACTGTATTTAGAAAATATTGACATATTGTTCATTTAAATTGTTCTAAGGAAAATACGATGTATATTATAACACCATTTACCCATTACTGGGAGTAACACTCTGTCGAAGCAGATCTTAGTAAGTGATAAATTTATGCAAGTGATGTGCGATTAGAAAATAAAATAAATAAATAAAATATATCATCACGCCTGTTACCCATCACTGGATGTGGCACTCTGCCTAAGCAGATCTCGGTAAATGATATATTTTTTCGCGTGAAGTGCGGTTACCAGTCGTCAACTCACGGCCTCCAAAGATATTAATGGTGGAGGAGCCACAGAGGTAGATTTTTTCAAATTGGTGAAAATAGTTTGTCGGCTGTGGGGATCGAACCAGAGTTCTCAAGATCCACAGGCCGACTCGATACCACTGAGCCACCTACCCCATATGTGCGATTAGCAGTCGTCAAATCACGATCCCCAAAGATGTAAGTTACGGAAAAGCCCCAAGGGGTAGTAAAATGTGGGAATCGAACTCAGGTTCTCAAATCAATTAAGTCACCACAAAATTGTAATAATTGAATAATAAATAAAATTGCAATAATAATAATAATAATTATGAAGCAAAGAAAATGATATAATTTTGATTGAATAATTAAAATACAACAGCAATAATAAAGTAAATATTTTGATAAAATCGTGCGCTTAAATATTTAAACGATGAAAAGTTATTGGCGTCTTCCTTGATTATGAATCTGAATTATTTCTGACATAAGTGAGTCACTAATTGAAGCATATTCATAAATAGCGATTTAAAGAAAAATAAGCAATACGAAACGTGTTTATTTCCTTAAATAATGACTAATTATTATCACAAGTCAAGTTGGCTGTTTACCGTAAATTGAGTCGACCTTGAGACAGAATATCGCCATTTTAACACTTTCAATCATCAATTATTAATTTTATTTAATCAGGTGTGCAGAAACTTAATCTGTTGATGCTTTTTTTTTGTTATCAACAACCACATTATTCTACAAAATTATCATTTTTATATGTAATTAGATATTTCATTATTTAATAAATTATCTTCAAGTTAACTATCGTACATTAAAAGCTTGAGCTTTTCAGTGGCATTATCTAGCGACATTTACAATGTATCATCACGCCTTTTACCCATTACTAGCTGCCGTACCAGATCCTAGTAAGTAATTTATTTATGCGCATAAAATCTAATCACGGCCTCCAAAGCTGTTGATGGAGGGAGGGCCACAGGGGTAATTTTTATGTGGTGAAAATTAATTGTTTGCAAAGTTCAATAAACATATAAAAATTAATATATCATCACCCCTTTTACCCATTATTAGGTGTGGTATTCTGCTGTAGCAGATCTCGGTAAGTGATATATTTATGCAAAACAAAGATGTTAGTGGAAGGGCAGCTACAGGAGTAATTTTTTTGTGGTGAGAATTAATTGTTTGTAAAGATCAATAAACACATAAAAATTAATATATCATCACCCCTTTTACCCATTATTGGGTGTGGTATTCTGCTGTAGCAGATCTCGATAAGTGATATATTTATGCAAAACAAAGATGTTAGTGGAAGGGCAGCTATAGGAGTAATTTTTTTGTGGTGAAAATTAATTGTTTGTAAAGATCAATAAACACATAAAAATTAATATATCATCATCCCTTTTACCCATTATTGGGTGTGGTATTCTGCTGTAGCAGATATCGGCAAGTGATATATTTATGCAAAACAAAGATGTTAGTCGAAAATGAGCCACAGGGGTAATTTTTATTGTTTGTCGGATGTGAGAATCAAACCCGGGTTCTCAAATACTACTGACCCACTTACCCCATACTTAAATATTAGTTAATTTAGTTTGTAAAAAATAAATAAATAAATATATCATCCCGCCTTTTACCCATTACCGGGTGTGGCACTCTGCCTAAGCAGATCTCGGTAAGTGATATATTTTTTCGCATGAAGTGCGGTTATCAGCCGTCAAATCACGGCCCCCCAAATATATTAGTGGAGGGGGAGCCACAGGGATAGATTTAAATTGGTGAAAATTGTTTGTCGTCTGGGGGATCGAACCAGGGTTCTCAAGATCCACAGGCCGACTCGATACCACTGAGCCACCTACCCCATATAAACATATAAAAATAAATATATCATCACGCCTTTTACCTATTATTGGGTGTGGTACTCTTCTGTATCAGATCTCGATAAGTGATATATTTATGCAAAACAAAGATGTTAGTCGAAAGGGAGCCACAGGGGTAATTTTTATTGTTTGTCGGATGTGAGAATCAAACCCGGATTTTCAAATACGACTGATCCACCTACCCCATACTTAAATATTAGTTAATTTTGTTTGTAATCTTTTAATTTTGTGATATTTATAGTTTGATACTATCCATCAAAATCGGCAACTTAAGAATAAAAGCAAAGACGATATGTAAAGTTTCTAAAAAATAATTGTTAAAAAATGTAACCGTTAATCTATTAACATTTTTTGTTGCATTCCTTTCAAGATAAGAAACTTTCTGACAGCCAAAATAATCGTAAATTTATCAAAGTGAATAAACAAAATTTTGCACGATTCAAGACTTGAACTAATCGGTGAAGTTTTCTTTATGACTCTTAAACATCCGGTCTTGGTGGCAAAGACGAAGAAATTATCAGCAGTTTCTACACACATAAGAATTCGTTGTCTTGGTAATGTTTTACTGCTACTTTGTTAATAATAATCGGCAGAGCCGTATCACACTTTTCCGGGAATATCAGAAAGTAAGATACGAATTTCTAATATATATTTAAAAAGGATTCAATTTATGATATATTAAATAAATAAAATTTTGTGAGACTTAGCCAAGTGTTAAGTTTATATTTTATTAAACCTAGTTTCACCAAGTGTATGGATGACAATTAATTTTGTCTTTGTTGTTAAATAAAAGACTTCAGAATCCAATGTTTATTTTTTTTAAATATTTATTTTTGGGACGTTTCGAGCATAAATATTTGTTCATCATCAGCTCCTTTAAAATATATAAAACCTTTTATTTAAGAATAAAAGCAAAGATATAAGATACGAATTATTAATTTATTTATTTATGCTACTCTGTACAACAGGAACTTACTTTCAATTAGAGTACAGAGTTCGGACTCATGTGGTAGTTCATATATATGAGATTCGTGTGAAGTGCGGTTACCAGCCGTCAAATTACAGTCCTCGGAGATGTTAGCAGATTGTGATATGTTTGGAAATCTAGTGTTATATATAAGAAAGATGATTCATCGGCAATCTGTCCAGGTAAGTATTAAGGAACAATTAAGGGTTTGATTTCCTTGCGTGGGTGAAAATTTGATGAATACAGTCCTGCACATACGTGATCCGGGGAATTTCACATCTTATCAAATGTTTTACTCGGCAAAAATCGAAGTAAGGCAAGCCGTGTGAGACAAAGTTTGTATTATATTCACAAGCTGATAATCTAGAAATGCAGACGAAAACTTCACTTTTAATCTTTGTAGAAATGTGTCTCGAGCATTGTGCATATCCATGCTGTTAGTCATCAAAACAATCGAGGATCGATTAATTCATGGAATTCTTTACCGAACAAAACACTTTCGTCTAGTTGCCATTCAACCAACGCGATTTAATAGATGTTTATATTTCAATATATTTTTCTCAAATCATTACATCTCTTGTTTTTATTAACTGTTTACTTATTTATTTGTTACTCTGCTCAACAGGAAACTTATCTCAATTATAATAGATTATAGACGAATCTGAGCCACTCAAATGTACTTACATTTTTTAGATATTAAATTGAAGTTCGCGAGATTTGAACGCACGAATTCTTGCTAAACGCAAAATATATCAATTGAAATTAAATTGCTTAAATTTAGCTAAAACTTTGCTTATAAGTCAATTCGGACACGAAGTATTTAATGCTTCATATTTTGTTTAATTTTTAAGATGAGTAGAATTTTATTAAAAACTCAAAATTTGAAAAAAATTAAAAGTTCTGAAAGTTTGTTTATAAGATAATTGAGGTTACGAGAAATTCAATGGCGTTGAGGGCATCTCAATAACTTGCTTAGTTTTTGAGATATATCCTTGGAAAAGTTGGAAATCTGAAGGAAATAAGTAATTTAACTTTTCCAGAGGCTATATCTTAAAAACTAAACAAGATATGGAAATGCGGTCAACGGCATTGAATTCCCCGTGTTCGAATTAACTTATAAGCAAATTTTCATGTAATTTGAAGCAATTTTAATTTTTTAATTATTTCCTAAGGGGTACCCCTTTGGTTTTTTCAGATTTTAGACCAATTTTCTCTAAAATCTTTAATCGTAGGAATATTATAACGAAAATTTACATACATATATATTTTGACCCACTGAATTCAATGGTGAAATCCATATCTTAAAAACTAAATAAAATCATCACTTCTTTTACCCATTACTGAGTGTGGCACTCGGCCGAGACAGATCTCGGTAAGTGATATATTTCTTCGCATGAAATGCGGTTACCAGTCGTCAAATCACGCCTCCCAAAGATGTTAGTGGTGTGGAAGCCACAGGGGTAGTTTTAAGTAAAATTGTTTGTTGTCTGTGGGAATTGAACCCTTAATTTTTTTTTGCAATAATTTCATTGATTCTTTCATTATTTGAGTCTTCAAACAGGCTACAAATTTGTAAGAAAGTCTTGTAATTTTTTCTGTAATTTCTGACGCCAGCAACAAAAACAGCGCTTCAAATGAACCACCGACTAAAGTAAAAACCACTAAGCAAACCAAAAAAGCAGAGATCACGTAGACTATGACACGCGCAATGCGCGTGCTTATTATGTGCTGGAATGTACTGTACAGTCTGTGACACAATACAATGTCTCGGCTATCACTGTATTCATGTACTCCTGTACTCGTTCTTTGTACATTGAGTACAATTGTTCGAGAGTAATAACGTTACAATGCCTTTAGGACTGGTAAACAAACTGACTTACACTGTCGACTCAATTGTTTTTTGTTGAATAAGTGACTATATTTTTAAACATGATAAATTTGAATTTAACTTCTTTTTGGGTAATTAATTATATTTAAATACTTATTTGCTGGGTGACCGTCCCGAGAAACCCGCGTTGCTGTTGACTAAAAAGACCTAAAAACGCGGATCAGGGCGTAATGGCGGCATATGACCTGAGTAGTTGGTCCGCCAAAGAAGCCACAATAAAAAAAAAAAAATACTTATTTGCTAACTTGTACACAGGAAATTTCATTCTTGGGGTTGATCCAATATATAAGATCAACATTTTGAAACGCAAAGAGATTAATTTTAAAATAAAAATAAATAAATATATCATCACGCCTTTTACCCATCACTGGGTGTGGCACTCTGCCTAAGCAGATCTCGGTAAGTGATATATTTTTTCGCGTGAAGTGCGGTTACCAGCCGTCAAATCACGGCCTGCAAAAATATTAGTGGAGAAGGAGCCACAGGAGTAGATTTTTTTAAATTGGTGAAAATTGTTTGTCGGCTGTGGGGATCGAACCAAGGTTCTCAAGAAATACAGGCCGACTCGATACCACTGAGCAACCTACCCCATTAATTAATTTTAAAATTTGTCTTATTTTTTTCCAAGTTTACTATAAACATATAAAGGGATAACATTACACTATATCCCATTAAATGGGGTAGCACGAACTCTTGGAACATTCACGAAACATCCACGAATCAGTCTTTGGCTTGGTGGTATTTGAGGACCCGAGTTCAAATCCAATAGCTGACAAACAATTTTCTACACATTAAAATTACCCCTGTGGCTCCCTCACCACATACATTTTCAGAGACTAAGATCTGCTATGGCAGAATGCCACGCCCAGTACTGACATATTTATAATTTTGTATTTACTGATTTCATTTTGTAATAACTGTATTTTATTATTCGTTAATAAATAAATAAATCTAAATGGAAGCCATCATAATTTTATGTCAAATTGCTTAACTGCTCGTAAGTTAGATACAATAATATATATTACAAAGATATTTCAAACAGATATTCAATTTCATTTCAAAGTTAAATTAGTTTTATTATTTATCAGGAATCAGTCAAGTCCCAATCCAATCATAGTAAATCCGGGATTACTGTACCAGCCAGGCTCAATATCCAGTCAATCAGATAGCTACCAATCAATCAGAAACATACACTGATATGTTCCTATCTTCTTCTATACCTCATTGCATCCATTCTCATCTCACGTATTTGTTGCAGTTCTATTGTGATTTGACTTCATGCGCATTAATATATCACTGACGGAAATCTGCTACAGCGAGTGCCACATTCAGGGGCTTGAGTAAAATTTAAATTAAATAAAAAATAAATGTATCATCACGCTTTTTACCCATGTATGTATGTATGTGTGTATGTAATGAAAATTAGTGAAAAAATTAATTAAAAATAAGGTCAACAATCAAAATATCTGATGTGGACACCACATGACTTCCTTGTACACGTATTAAAACTATAGATATTTTTTTAATTGCACATATTTGACATTAAATCTTTTATTTTTTGTTCTAATCCATAGCAAACTTAATTTAAAAAAAATCAAAAAATATATAATATTTAAATTTAGATATCTCGTTTATGCAAAAAGCTAATTTAAACATTCTGAATGTGCTAGACGCAGAATTTAATTCTCTAACTTTTATTTGCAGCATTCATTTCTAAAATTAAAATAATACCATTTTTTTCAAGGAAAACTGTTAGCAGCTTCATGTAATGTGCCACTTCCGGTTAGTCTATTTTAACCAAAATCTATTATGTTATTTCCATTGATATAGTAGTCTTATATACCAAATTTGGAAAGTTTTAAATTATATTTGAATATAGTTTTTCATGAAAATCTATTATAGGCTTCAAGTAAAGTACCACTTCCGGTAGTTGTATAATGACCAAAAAGGGAGGTGCACAACTAGATGTTATAACAGTCCTAAATATAAAGTTTCAATTTTCTACGGTTTACCGTTTTTGAGTTATGCGAGATACGTACGTACAAACGTACGTACAGACGGCATGACGAAATTAGTCAAAATGGATTCAGGGAGGGCCAAAACATCTATTTCCGTTGAAATCTGAGAACCGAAAATTTTCGCGATTACAATACTTCCTTTACTTCGTACAAGGAAGTAAAAAACAATTTGATATAAATAAATAAATTAAATAAATAAATTAAATAAATAAATCATCACGCTTTTTACCCATCACTGTGTGTGGAACTCTGCCTAAGCAGATCTTGGTAAGTGATATATTTCATCGTGTGAAGTGCGGTTACCCGCCGTCAAATCACGGCCCCCAAAGATATTAGTGGTGGGGGAGTCACAGGGGTAGATTTAAATTGGTGAAAATTGTTTGTCGACTGTGGGGATCGGACCAGGGTTCTCAAGATCCACAGGCCGACTCGATACCACTGAGCCACTTACCCCATAAGTTCTCGTTTCATGATTTATATCTAGAATATGATATAAAAGATATGGCTCGCTTATATAGCGAGTACAATTCTCCAACATCAATAACTTAAATTTAAAATGATTATTTCCTTCGTTACTATTATAAGCCAATCAGAATGCTTCATTTGCACCAAAAGAACGATTTTACAGCAATTATATTTTGATAAAATCATTTTCGTTAAAAAATGCAATATACAAAAAATTTATATTTAAAAAATATGAGTTAATTTGGTAAAGTGAGTGAGTCGGTTCAAAGTTCGCTATGCATGGTTTTGTCAGGGAGTGTACAAGTGAAGTGGGCCCACAATGAGACAATGCCACTCCCCGGTCACTTCACCTGTCACGAGTTACAAGTCCACTACATTTACATACGGGAACGACATGCCACTTCGTACCTCAATTGGGACAGTTTTGTGAAATATGTACAATTGACAAAAATAAACTTAGACATAAATATATCATCACACATTTTACCTATTACTAGAACCGTAGCAGATCTCGGTAAATGATATATTTATGTTTGTGACTCCCAAAGATGTAAGTGGAGGGGAAGCCACAGGGGTAGTTTTAGCGTGGTGAAAACTGTTTGTCGGTTATGGGAATCGAACACAAAATAAAATAAATATATCATCACGCCTTTTACCCATTACTGGATGTGGCACTCTGCTTAAGCAGATCTCGGTAACTTAAATATTTTGTCGCTTGAAATGCGGTTACCAGCCGTCAAATCACGGCCCTCAAAGATATTAGTGGAGAACACAAGTTCTCAAATAATGTAGATACTTGAAGATTTTCCACATTGTGGCAGGATGGTTAGTACAATAGCTTGAAAACAGGGGCGGATCCAGCGGGGGGGTCAAGGGGGTTATGACCCCCCCCTAAGCATGGACTTTTTTTTTAAATGTTGGTCCTAATACATAATAATGATGTCATTATTTACGATAACTCAAGTTGTCAAACAAATTATATAGAAAATATTATCTAAGAAATTAAAATTCTAAGATAATTAAGAACTATTGTTTGATTTATTATTCTAATAAATAGCCAAAAACCAATATTTTGTGGGGATATTATTTCGACCCGCAAATGGAAGAGGTATTTTATTTAAGACCTAGTCAAGTATGTGACTGCCAACATTTACACTTCTAATTCAATAATTTTTGTATTCTATCGAAGAACCGTTTAGATATTGAAACTTTATTATTTAAGTGTTGGCGTTCTTAGGAAAAATTTTTTAGGTGAAAAAAAACCCCTGCCTCTCCCCCCAGAGACATAATTCACTCCATGACCCCCTCCCCCCCCCCCCCTAATTCGAAGTCTGGATTCGCCCCAGCTTGAAAAAGAAGAGTTCAATTCTTAGGTACAGTAGAAAATAGAGATGGGCGAATATCATCCGCGAATAGTCGAATGCCGCGAATATTGACATTATTCGATATTCGAGATTTTCGAATATTAACGTCAGTATAGCGAACATTCGAATACCTCGAATATCGCGCCATATGTTGACCTCAATTTTTGACTATGTTTTTCTTTATCATCTGTACATAAACTTAAAGCTATTACAATATTTTGAAGTTATTAATAACAAAGATATTTTGTTTCAAAACCATGTATACGTACCATATTTCAAATTTGTTTTTCGTCAAATTTTAAGTTTTCGTCTTTTTCTGTTTTGTTGTACTTTTTGTTTTAATTTTATTTTATCTTAACAATTTCATTCAAATAATGAAAAGGACATAATTAAATAATTATTACTAATAAATAAATTTACTTTTAGGAGTATTCGAATATTCGAGATCTGATTAATATTCGTATTCGTATTCGAATTCGAGAAATTTGATATTCGCCCATCTCTACTTATTATACAAAAGAGATTGATTCCACAAAAATAAATAAATATATCATCACGCCTTTTACACATCACTGGGCGTGTGGCACTCTGCCTAAGCAGATCTCGCTAAGTGATATATTTTTTAGCGTGAAACAGGATGTTCCATTTAAAAAAGCAAAGTTAAATAGTCTTACATTTAAGTCTAGTTTCTAGTAGAAAATTTAGTAATTGTTTAGTGAACTGTTTATAATCAAATAGGTAATAATATTTAAGTATTATAAGTACTGTAATATTTCCAATTACAACAAGAATAAAACAATACAAGTTAGCAAAACATAAAGTTGTTGGCAAACACAACAAACATATATCAATATATTTCATTCGGAATAAGTATTATTAAATTCTAGTACCAATTACTGCAATATAATATCCAACAGCAGCATACCAGTATCAGCAATGCAGCCAGCAGCCAGCAGCCAGCAGCCAGCGTCTAACATACTGCAGGCAAATTAGATGCTACATATAAGTTTACGATCATGTATGTTACTGTTAGAACTACCGATAAACACTTTTCATTCTGATAAACACAATAATGCCATTGACAATGAAATACGTGGTGTATTGGTGCCTGTAATTGCCGATGCAGGGCCGTAGTTCGGGGTGCAAACTGCACTAACAACCCTGACGATAAAGTCATTCCCTCTTCTACATTTATTTGTAAATCAATCAAATTTAAAGATTAATTCATTAGAATTTACTAATATCTTTGGGGGGCGTAACTTGACTGCTGGTAACCGCACTTCACGCATAAAAATATATCGCTTACCGAGATCTACTTAGACAGAGTGCCACACTCAGTAATGGGTAAAAGGCGTGATGATATATTTATTTTATTTATTAGAACTTGTTCAATAACAATGAATTTTGAATGTAGGTAATTAACCCAATACCCGCCACAATTCAATAAAAGAATACCTTTTCAGTAAAAATATCTTTATTTGAGTTCTAAAAAACAAGTTTTTGATAATAAAAGTTATACATACTTAAGTGTTAAAATATATCTGACCTTGAAATATAATTGTTAAAAACACCGAAATTAAGTAACTTTGAATATTTTTAAATTATTGGTTTTGCAAATATTTGAAAATTGGTTGTGACTGGCTGTCATAACATAACTAATTAATATATTCATTAAAAAAAATATACATTTTAAATGTAAAAAAAATTATTACATCCAAATATTTAAGCGTCCCAAAAATGGGACGTTGGCGGTTAATGGGTTAAGAACAATAAACAAAACAAAAATTACAATTGTTCACTTTATGACGGTCGAAAAATCTACTTTTTTACTATGACTAATATGTGTGTTTAGGAGCGAATGAATGAATGTGATTTAAAATTTTGTTGCGTGATGAAAGATATCGAGTTTGAAAACTAAATGAGCTGGTAAGAAGGGAATGTGAATATGCTTGAAGCGAGGATGATATATCTGATGAGTGAATGTTCTGTGAATGTTTCAGGGGTTTCTGCTACCCTATTTAATGGGTTATAGTATGATTTTAAGTATGTATAATTCTTGTATCAAAGTAATTCATAAGTCAATTAATAATTAAGCCTCCACATCTTTGAGGACCATGATTTGACGTCTGGTAACCGCACTTCACACGTATTAATATATCACTTATCAAGATCTGCTACGACAGAGTGCCACGCCCAGTAATGTATAAAAGGAGTGATGATATATTTATTAACATTGTATTTATTACAAGTTAATGAAAAATTAATACGGCCCAATTATAGTACAGAGGAACCTACAAAATATAGTTGAATCCGAACCACTCAGACACAATCATATTTATTTATTTATGCTACTCTGGACAACAGGAATTTAATCGCTAACAGGATCCCATTTCACCGAACTGCAATGTAATAGTTCCTTCAATACGGTGGTGTGCATAGCATTACGGAATTCGAATCCGGAGATCCCGAGTTCGAATCGCACTCAAGCTAAAAATTATATAAACTGTCACACTGCGGCTCGGTGAGTGCGGACCCTGTACTGTAATTGGGATTAAATTCCTGTTGTGCAGCGTAACATAAATAAATAAATAAATATTATAACTTAAATAGAAATGTGAATAAAATTTTAAGATGAATTTAATAATTTTAAAGGTTTTTTAAAAGCGTAAATTAGTGTAGTTACGATGAAAATGTTTGAAGAACCTGCTGAGTGGATGTCCTGTAAATGTTTCAAGGGTTTGTGCCACCCTATTTAATGGGACATCTGATTAAAACACCCGAACATTTTTTTCCTATCTTACTATTTGTGTAAGACTGTGAAATTATTGTTTGTACGCGACAAAGCAAAACTTTAGAGGATGAAGTAGACTATTTTCTAAGCACATCAAATCATTTAGTGGTTGAGGTTCATTTACAAAAATTCAAAATTTATTACAAATTTACTTTTGAAATGATGCCAAATAAATGTGTTATTATAAACGTGAATATGTTTTGGAACAACCCGCCAAAGTAACTGACAACTCATTTTTGTTGGACTGTTTAAAAAAAAGCTAAATTTCGCGGGATGAATTGTGCGCGTAAATGTCAACTTCTTTTGACAGTTACGTGAATTAAAAATTAATTGATGTATGTATGTATATATTTGATATGTTTTTTTTTATGTGAAGGGCCTAAAATGAACTAGTTCCCGCTCTGACTAATTATAAGCATGAAGGTATGTGTATGTTTTTATATTATTAAAAACAATATTATATTTACAGTATTATTAAATGTGCAATGCCGGGAATGAACAACAATAAAAGTGAAAATTAGTTCGTACTAAATATTTTCGATTAACGTTAAGTTGCATTATGTTGTTGTTTGTTATTTGTTTCTTTGTTTAGATTTTATGTATTTGTTTCAATAGTGTAATGACTACCTATAATGTACAACTCTAAATAGAATGTTTGGTGCTTACCTACACTACACTAATTCATGTTATTATGTTGGTACTTGTATTTGTATTCATATTTTTTATGGACATTACCTTTAAAGATACTTCAAAAATATTTTATTACAAATCAACTTTATTTTTCTGTTGTATTTTAAATATAAATACTTAATTTTCACCACATTAACATCTGTGGAGGCCGTGATTTTACTGGCATAAATATATCACTAACTGAGATCTGCTACGGCAGAGTGCCACATCATCTGAAATTGCGGGTTTGGAACGTTTAATTAATTTTATAAATGCTTTCAAAAGACATTTCTAATTATTGCAGGGGGTCTACTCATTCACTATAAACCAGGGTTCGTAAATATCATGATATTTATAATAAATATCAAAATATCTGATATATAGGATATATATATCAGATAAATATCACTTTTTGGATATTTATTTTTTAATTTTAGTTTTTGTACACATTTAGAAAAACTGAAAAATTAGAAAAATTTCCGGAGGCTATATCTCAAAAACTAAACAAGATATGGAAATGCGCTCAACGGCGTTGAATTCCCCGTGTCCGAATTAACTTATAAGCAAATTTTCATACAATTTTATGCAATTTAATATTTTTAATTATTTCCTAAGGGGTACCCCTTTGGTTTTTTCAGATTTTAATTCAATTTTCCCAAAAATCCTTAATCGTAGGATTATTAAAACGAAAATTTACATACATATGTATTTTGACCCACTGAATCCAGTGGTGCAATCTTCAAATGCATATGACTTCTGGTTTTCGAGGAAATGTTAAAAAACCGCTTTTTGCGATTTTTTTTGGCGGAAAATTGAAAAAAAATAAAAATCGCTGAAACTATGTTTATAAGTTAACTGAAGCACGAGAAAATTAATGCCGTTGAGCGCGTTTTAATATCACATTTAGTTTTCGAGATATAGCCTCGGAAAAGTAGAAAAACTGTAAAATTCGATAAATTTCACTTTTCCGGAGGCTATATCTCAAAAACTAAACAAGATATGGAAATGCGCTCAACGACGTTGAATTCCCCGTGTCCGAATTGACTTATAAGCAAATTTTCATACAATTTTATGCAATTTAATATTTTTAATTATTTCCTAAGGGGTACCCCTTTGGTTTTTTCAGATTTTAATTCAATTTTCCCAAAAATCCTTAATCGTAGGATTATTAAAACGAAAATTTACATACATATGTATTTTGACCCACTGAATCCAGTGGTGCAATCTACAAATGCATATGACTTCTGGTTGTCGAGAAAATGTTAAAAAACAGCTTTTTGCGATTTTTTTTGGCGGAAAATAGAAAAAAAATCAAAATTGCTGAAACTATGTTTATAAGTTAACTGAAGCACGAGAAAATTAATGCCGTTGAGCGCGTTTTCATATCACATTTAGTTTTCGAGATATAGCCTCGGAAAAGTAGAAAAACTGAAAAATTCGAAAAATTTCACTTCTCCGGAGGCTATATCTCAAAAACTATTTCATATTTTTATATAATGGATATATATCATTGCAAAAATATGACGATATATATCAAAATAAATATCATGATATATATCGATCGATATATATCTTCGAACCCTGCTATAAACCACTTGAAAAAAAAATATATTTCTTGTGAGGTTTGAACCTCCTTACACCTCCCTATGAAGCAAGTGTGCTAACTATTATGCCACAACAGAGATCATTCAGTAATGAACAAATACATTCTGATATTATAGTTCACCCCTATTTAAATTAAAATTCAGGGCTATACCTTTTAAAAATAATAACTATTTCAGTTGCACAGGGTAGAACTCAAGAATATTTATGTATACTTCCAAAATTATTACAAATTTAATTTAATTAGTTAGATTTTCCAAATGTTTAGCTACAATTATGTGAAATTCATTTCTAAAACAAGCACAATGCGATGCTTCCTTCATTTCTTTATAGATTCGTTATTAGAGGAATGGACGTAAAAGAAAGATTTATGAAACAGGTGTACAGGAGCGAATGGATGGATGTGATTGTGGGTTTCGGGTGTGAGGAATGAATGAGCTTGTATGGTTGAAGTAAGAATCGTCTGTCAGGATGAGAATGATAGTTTTATGAATTTGTTAGGGATGTTTCAGGGGTTCATGTTACCCAATTTAATGGGATATATTATAAATATGAATGAGGTGATTTCAGGAAAACTATCAATTTGTTTGTTTATCGGCAGCTTATTGTAATCGTGTTTTTGATTGGTTTAGAATAATAATAATGGTAACTAATTTTTATTGAACTGTTTACAAAAAAGTTAAATGTCAACTTTGACAGTTGTGAGAGAAGTTTCTATAAATTATTCTCACATATGATTAGCATATTAAAATTCGATACTTTTATAAAGTTCTCTTAAATAAAATATTGACAATCAACCCCCCCCCCCTCGTACCCCCGTAAATTATATAAATTCTAATCGAACCCTTATTCGAAAAAATATCCTTTCAATCTGTTTAATATGCAAATATATCAACGACAAAATCGGTAAAAATTAGCATAAAAAATAGCGATTTTAATTCTGAATATTAATATCACCCTGTTTGAAATGGGGTGTTTTTTAAAAGGGTAACAGTGAATAAATATAGGATTACGAAATGTGAATGCGATATTAAGCGAAAGCAGTAATTTATTTCTGAAATTTAAATATGAAAAGAGTAGGTTTTGATTGTGTGCCCATGTGGGATAGATCGGTATGTTCGCATTTCATTCTAGGAATTAGAATATCAATGAACTATGATTATTTTGAAATATCGCTATTGACAGATGTTTAAGGAACTGGATCGATCTCACACCAGGACAACAAGAAGCCGTGATCTCATTCGATCTTTAGAATCAAATTCTTTTTCCATTTTCCACGACCGGGATAAAATCTATTTGAATACGCCTTGCTAATTACGACGGACGTAAAGTATTTTAATCCCGGAGCTAAGGAAATTTAAATAAAAAACAACAAAGACAAAATTAATTGTCTTTGAATGCTCACTTGGTGAAACTAGGTTTAATAATAAAATATCAAACTAAACACTTGTCTAAGTCTCACAAAATTCAGCCTCTAAGTCAACTTATGAGGTCCTCGTCAGAGGCTGGTCAGCACAGTTACTAAGGAAATTATTGATGTTTTTTAAATATAAATATATCATCACGACTTTTACCCATTACTGGCTGAAGCAAATTATGCCCTTCCCTCCAAAGATCTAAAGAGATGCTAACAGGAATAATTTTAGCTGCGACTATAGGAATTGAAAAATGCAAAACAATTGATTATTTAACCAATAAACACAGTGCTATACTGTTAATAAGGTAAAATCCTGTTATCAACAGTGTGTGCTATCAATTTGACAGAAAATTCTTATTTTTTGTTTGATACATAATAGTATTTTATTTGTTTCGGAAAATTCTATTATCAAATAATACTACGTCTTAGATTTTCTTTAAATAAATCAATTAATCTACGAATTATTTAAGGGCTGACAAATATTTTTAATATGCAAGTATTAGCCTGGCTTCGAACCAAAGATGTCGTGGTATAAAAATGTTCGCCTTAAATAAATGCATTAATAAATTGTAAAAATTAAAAAATTGAATAAAAAAAATAATGTTTCATAGCGCCATTTTATATTGTGATAAAGTATGGATTACAAGCCGTCAAATTATGTCTTTCAAAGATTAAGTTAATATGTTAAACTATTTTTTGAAAGTAAATCTTATTTAAAAAAAAAATACAAATAGAAAATATTCAAAGAAAATTACAAGTATCTATTGTCTATCAAACCAATATGATATCTAATTAGCGGCAACAATAAGTATTAAACAATTATAGGTAGAAAAATCTCCTATCGTTAAATAAAATATCCTACTCGAAATTGTTTCCGAGAGTATACATAAAAATACACAATTCAAAGTATGTATAGAATGTAAGGAACATAGAGCCGTCGGCCAATGAAAGCGAAGAAAGGCGTGGCTTAAATAAGCCCCAGCCAATGACGTAAGCAGCGCGCGTGCAGGTTGTGGGAAATACTGGGCATGCGGAAAATAGCGACAGTCAAAGTAAAATGGATTTTCACGCGAAATTACGGAAAATTACAGAAAGTTTGGGACATATCCTACCTAATATATTTGTAGCTTGCCTATTTGCATGTTTAATTAGTATATTTTTGTCTATATTTTGTTAACAATACAATATATAATAGCTATTTAAGAAATGGAGGTACAAAATTGTTACAATTATAAACCGATGTACATAAATGTATTAATTACGGAATTTAAAATTAAAATAAAAGAAGTTTCTTATAAATTAAATAAACACCATTTCCGCCATTTTTAGCAGACCCTAATATTAAGTAAATATAGTACTATGAAATGTAGTTACCAGTCGTCAATCAACGGCACTTAAAGCTATTAACAAATAAAGAAGCATAATACTAATTTGAATTAGGCAAAAATTTTAACCATTTAAATACCATTTTATGTAAATAAATAATCCACCATATTCTGTGAGTCTTAGCTCTGCAATTGCAGATGTAGATGTCACATACATACATAGTGTATTAATTACAAATAGTTGTAGCATCACGCAAGTGCAGTTTCTTCAAATGCAAGAGTTCGTTTAAAAAGTAACTTCGTCCGAATTAGTCGGAGTTGACTTACAACTGTTCATTTCCCTTATTATATTTTTGGATATTAGTTGAAATCAGCGAGATATGAACTCAAGGATCTCGTGTTTGTTTTTCTTTGATTTCCTCTTATAAATAAGCAATTCTTGTCAATCAACGATTTATGAAACAAATCTATTAATTTTGATGAAAATTGTTAATTAATGTTTCACGATTTAGTTACGTCTTATGTCCCGGAAAATTCAATTAGTACTTCATTTTGAAGGAAAATTTATGAAAATGTAGTTATTTAAAATAAACGATAGAATAATGTAATTGTAGACATGAAGGAAAATTGGGGAGAAATGTTTTGTATTTTTTACTTATTTCTTAGTTCCTTATTTTTCAGCTCAGTGGTTTCGAGTCGGTCTGTGAATTTAAAAACTCGGGTTTGATTCCTACAGTCGACAAACAATTTTCAACACATTAAAACTATCTTTGTAGCTTTTTTCCATTAACATCTTTGGTGGCCGTAATTTGACGGTACGTGCATAAATATATCATCTGCCTCTTCTAGTAATGGGTAAAAAGCATGATAATATATTTATTTATTTATATTTTTACTTTAAAGTTTTGATTTCCCGAGGTTAATATGGTCGAATCGAGTATCGTGTGTCAGGATGAGAATGTTAACGGGTTCGTGCTACCCCATTTAATGGGATATAGCGTGATGTTATGTATGTATGTATGTATGTATGTATTTCCCGAGGTCTTTTAGATTGATAAACGAGACATAATTGCAGTTTTGTATTTCAGAAAATCGTTTAGTAAACTAACCATAGAACAGATAAAACAATATGTAATTATCGTCCAAACTAATTTGAAACCGGAGATAGCTAATTACGAATCATCCTGTACATATGAAATCTACCTAATAATAACAATTATTTTAGATAAAACCGAGAATAAACATAATCAAAGTTTGCTTCGCTCGTGACAATAGATTGAGCAAATACAATGGACTGTATATCAGTTCAAATTGCTCAAATTTAGAATTACTCAAGCTTTAAAACGGACGCGAGCATATTTCCATATCCAGTGGAGAATACACGTTAGTTTGTGTGTGTGCTCGTTGTTATTTTCAAGTTGCATAGACGAGGGTATATGATGTGTATAATTGAGGAAGGGTGTGTACAGTTTATAGGTTGGTATCACTGATGAAGACTGCGGTTCGGTGGACCCAACAAACCAGTTACACCCAACATGTTATTATTATTAGCTCAATCATTCTATTTCAGCGAAAACACAAACTTCATATCTCAGCAAATAATTCAAAATTATAAATAAATAAATATATAAATAAATAAATATATCATCACGCCTTTTACCCATCACTGGATGTGGCACTCTGCCTACGCAGATTTCGGTAAGTGATATATTTTTTCGCGTGAAGTGCGGTTACCAGTCGTCAAATCACGGCCTCCAAAGATATTAGTGGTGAAGGAGCCACAGGGGTAGATTTTTTTAAATTGGTGAAAATTGTTTGTCGGCTGTGGGGATCGAACCAAGGTTCTCAAGATCCACAGGCCGACTCGATACCACTGAGCCACCTACCCCATAAATATATCATCACGTCTTTTACCCATTACTGGGTGTGGCACTCTGCCTATGCAGATTTCGGTAAGTGATATATTTCTTCGAGTGAAGTGCGGTTACCAGCCGTCAAATAGCGGCCCCCAAAGATATTAGTGGAGGAGGAGCCACAGAAGTAGATTTAAATTTAATTTAAATGGGGTAGGTGGCTCAGTGGTATATTTCAAAATTAAAATTGTTTTTATTGATTTATTTATGTTACGCTGTACAACAGGAACTTAATCAAAATTACGGTACAGGGACTCACCCAGCCGCAGTGTGATACTTTATTTTTAGCTTGAGTGGGATTCGAACTCGGGGTCTCCAGATTCAAATTCCGTATTGCTATCCACACAACTGTACTGACAGATAATAATTCATTGTTTCTATTTTCTGCAGGAATTTTATGATACATATATGTAACATAATTAAAGGGTGGACCTTTAACTTTAGAGATCCTGGACTAACATTGTTTGGGGGTCTACCTAAGTAACATATTTTGTCAAAAAACCCTTTTTTAAATTGCAAAAAATGTATTTGATCTAAAAATGTTTAATTTAAACTTTTTTCACGAATTTGAAATTAGGTGGAGCCAAAGTACAATATCAAATGAATGAAAAAAAAATGTTTTCATTAGGTGTTGCACACGCATTTTTTGTGTATTAATATTAGATTGAGTTTACGGAGGATATTTCCTTCATTACATTATAAGCCAATCAGAATGTTCCATTTTCTCTAAGAGGGCAATTTTGCAACGATATAATTCCTGCACCATAACCTAGGCAACCGTTTGTTGATTTTGATATTAAAACAATGCTTTAAAATGTAAATACAGGAAATAATCATATATAATATAACAAGTAGTATGAAAATTGCTGAAAATATTTTGACATAAATTATGAGTTGTTATGGAAATGGAAACATAACGAATGCGAAGCACGAGTTGTGTTTCCTATTTCCGTAACAACGAATGTATATTTATGTCAAAATATTATCTGTCAATTTTCATACTACAAGTTGTATTCGGCTTGAGAATTTACCAAACAAGAGTTAATTAACAAGAATAGTTAGGTATTTATTTGCACATTATTAATTAGGTATTACAGTGATGAAAATTTGGAATATTAAATGTACACTGAACAAATGTAGAATTGACATTTATGAAAATATTGAAAATATCATTTATTTTATTCGTAACCAAGGATATTAATAACAGTGGTATTTGCGATGTAATTTCACTAGTGATGAATTTCCGACGAAATGTACATTTCATTGGTTCATTTTCAAACAAATTCGTGATCCTATTGGTTGACAGTGACGTGTGGTGAATTCTCAACTGAATATAACTTGAATCATGAATTTATCAAAAATGACAGTTTCGCCGGGATCTACTTATGTCATTTTTGACACTTTTATTTGTAATTTTACCGATTTATTACAGTTGGTATTTTTTTTAAAGAAATCAATAACATGTTTTTAAATTTAGATTTTCAAATACAATGTAGTATTTAGTTTTCCACGATTTTAAAAACAGTTGAAAAATGAATCATTTTCTACATGTTTGTCATTGTCACAGATATAATTGAATACTTTGAAACGGTACACATATTCTAGTTTTGAATAGAAATTTGTGATTGTTAAAGATAGGAGTTGAAAATTGTGGCTTGTGAGAAGGTTGTTTCAACCATGATGCAACTACATGTATAATGCATTTATGTGTGACAAATGGATAAAGACAGTCACAATAAAAAGTATATTTATTAGTGCCCCAACTAGCATATCGACTCAATATAAAAGATTAGTAAAAGAAAAGCAGAATTTCTTTTATCAAGTTTTGAAATATTTTCAAAGACTTTTATGAAACTATTAATTAAAATTTTAGTGCTTAATAACTAAATGTATTTATTAAAAACTAATTGATTACCAATAAATAATAAGTAACCGTATATAAGAATTTATGAGAATATAGAATTTTATTTTATTTTGAACTCTCGAATTCCAAGAACTATTAGAAACACATTATCTTGAGAAATATTCCATAAATTTTAATTATAAATAAAAGCAATTCAAACTGAATGTTTAATATCCGTGTAGAAAACTACCCTTCTCTAACACTTGCACGTGTTAATACCGAGATTTAACAAATATGCTTTTAAAACAGAAACAGAATATAGTTTGTCTTATTTTTGTAAATTACAAATTCCAATTTATTTTGTATTTGTTTCTAATACGAACGAAGTTTGAGAAGTGCTGGTATAGGGGAAATGCATTTCAAATGGGCTTGGAGCGTTCACAGGAAGTAAATAAATGAAAGACAATTGACGCTATTAAAAACAGAAGACAATCTTTGTAACCATAGTTACACATTCCTCACACATGTGAACAACAGAACAACGAAAGAGAATAGAACAGTTGAAGATCTGAAACAACTCAGCGTGATCGTATTTTGTTTTGTGAACCCTGCCGAGAGCATCGGGTTTAACTGGGTCCGATATTCAACTGTTGGCGAGGCGACTGTTGACTGTTTCACTGCAGCGTAATGAGGAAGAATGCTTAATATAATTACGTTTTAAACGAGATCTAAATTAGCTCTAATTACTGAGAACTGATTTTTATAATAAGTTACAATATTCTACGCATGTATGCGAGCTTACATGACAATTGAATTAAACCATTTCATACTTTTTAAATGAACAAAAACAACTTTTTTTAATTTCTATTTTATTCTTTTACTTTGAACAGTAAAAATTCGTATTAACTAAATATATTACCACCTTCAAAAATAGGGAAGAGATATCAAAATATATTTCACTAACAATCATTTTAAAGTGTTGAATATTAGTTTGTCAGTTGTGGAAATCGAACTCGAGTTCTCAAATCCACATTTAGAAAATGAGAAAAGTGTTAATGATATTTTAGTTGGTAGAAGTGGGTTAAACAGTTGCAGGTGCATAATAACATAATTATAGACACGGAGTCTATTTTTACCATTGATTGTCAATTTCCTAAAAATACGAAAATAGCCATCCGTCGAAACAAAAATCTGAAAATAAATAAAAACGCATCGAGCCCGCGTTGAAATACCAGCAGGCCGTGAAGTAATCTGGTTTCGTTAATGGACTTTAAGATAGTACCAACTTGTAAAAAATAAAAGACCCCAGAACACCAGAGACCATATGTTTTTAACAGAATATTTCTACTCAGATAAAATGTTATTTTAGTAAATTACTTGCGTACTAAATATATCCGATGTGGATGAGTTTGACGTGCGTTTGACATGTAAAAATAAATAACACGTCTTCGGCGTGATCAGGGCTGCCACAGCACGCACACAAATAAACAAATTCCCCTAGCGCTAACTCAATCAATCGACCAACTATATGATATCGTGTTCCCAACGCTGCTCTCTAAATTATTAAGTTATTACCGCGGGAATCTGGGGATTTTCTGACTGTCAAGTTGCGACCACTGAAGTGGGGAATATTTTTGAATGGATCGAGTCAATAACCTTCTGTTCTAATGCTGAATAATATTGGACAACACCACTTCAAACTTTTTTGGTAATTACAAGCACTTGAAAAAAACAGATATTTTTTCAACTTTTGGTATTGATATATCATCACACCTTTTACCCATTACTGGGTGTGGCGCTCTGCCGTAACAGATCTCGGTATATATTTGAAGTCAAACCACGGCCCCCAAAGGGATAATTTTAATTGCTGGTCGGCTGTGGGGAGTCGAACCCGAGTTCTGAAATCCACAGTTGTGCATTTAAATCTCGCTGATTTATATTATAAGAATGTAAATAAGAGGAGACGAATTTCTGAATCTGCGTCTCGATAGAGCACGAGACAAAAAAAGTTGAATGAGAAAAAATGCGAAAGAACAAAAACGCACAAATATACTCGAGCACTCGGTACGTTGAGAACGAGACACAAAATGAGAGTAGTAAATTGCTCGAATGAGCTAGACAGAGACACAGATAAAATCAGCGATCACAAACCGTCTCACTAGAGCGAGAAAACAAACCTACCCTCCCAGTTAGTAAGAAAGAGATCGCAACATAGACATCGGTAGAGAATTTGCATCCGGACTTCATTTAACAAGAGTAACAAGGATAGCTACATACTCGCGTGGGCGTCTCAGACAAAGAAAGACATACAAAAATCACAAAATCTGTAGCCTCACGACACAAACAAGGCAGAGTGAGACAGCATGATTGTTATCCTTTCCCAGTAGAAGAAGACGGAATGATACGCAGAAGAATTTGCATTTGCCATAGGGTACAATGTGCGAGACGGAGATAATGAGAGGGTGACTTACTGGCAGGAGAGAGAGATAGATGTATGTGACCACCTATGGAGTCTTGCATTTAAAACTATGGTAAATGATTATTTAAATTTGAACAAGTTTAATGAATCTGGCGATTTTTAGCGAATTAAATGTTAATTATAAGGGTAGTCCAGGATTTTACTTATCTCTGAATAGCAATGAGAACACCAGGCCCACGTCACACCAACAATCACATTCATTTCACTACACTATTTAATTGTTACCAAAACATCTTGTTAATTAACAAAGAATTTACATTTTAAATCGAATTTAACAAACATTTCACCCAGTTTAGGGTGTTTCAGTGGTTAATAGTCAAATTACGACCCCTAAATAAAGGGTGACTTATGAAAATTTACGTATTTTACTCATTAATTAAACCTTGATCTTTTCGCTCACAAAAACTATCATCTAAATCTATTTCTACAATTATAATAAACATTCAAATAATTATGGGGTAGTGGCTCAGTGGTATCGAGTCGGCCTGTGGATCTTGAGAACCCTGGTTCGATCCCCACAGCCGACATTTGACGGCTGGTATCCGCACTTTAAACGAAAAAATATATCACTTACCGAGATCTGCTTAGGCAGAGTGCCACACTCAGTAATGGGTAAAAGGCGTGATGATATATTTATTTATTTTATTTTTATTCAAATAATTATTTTTGCCTGTGTATCTGAGATTTCGGGTTTCACCAAATATTAGAAGGGCGTGATTTATTTACAAAGATCTGCTACGGCAAAGTGCCACACTCAATAATGGGTAAAAGGCGTGATGATATATTTATGTTATTTGTAATTTAAATTTCAGATATTTATGTTTTCACGCACCTAAAATAATATTTTTAATTTATTGATCTAATAAAATCTTGGCACATAATTTTGTAAAACGATGTTAAAAATATGTCACCAGAAACCCAGAAAAAACTATGATATATCGACCAGAAAATTATGTCTGTTAGATTCATTCATAAATGTTAAATAACCAAAAAACATATTTTTCCGTTATATATATTTCGGTATTTTAGTCAACAAGTCATTTTTTCTTGCCAAATTTTTTTGATATATTATTGAAGTAGTATTCGAGCGTGTATTTAATATCACAGTAATTTTTCCACGTTACTTTAATTCTTGTATTAACCACGGGGGCTCTGTAATATTTTTATTTTGAATTTGAAATTGAAAAACTGGTTGTATACGACTTTATAATAGCATAATTTCATTTGACTTTGTCACAGTTTTAAACGAAAAAAAAAATGCTTGAGCGTTATAATTTAAGACTTTTCGGACGAAACAATTAATAATAATTAATGGGGTAGGCCTGTGGATCTTGAGAACCTTGGTTCGATTCCTACAGGCGACAAACAATTTTCACCAATTTAAATCTACCCCTGTGGCTCCTCCTCCACTAACATCTTTGGGGGCCGTGATTTGACGGCTGGTAACCGCACTTCACGCGAAAATATATATTACTTACCGACATCTGCTTAGGCAGAGTGCCACACCCAGTAATGGGTAAAAGGCGTGATGATATATTTATTTTATTTATTTATTTAAACGCAATGCGAACTACTTATACCAAATTGTTTTTTGATTGTTAACATTATTTTTAAGTAATTTTTTCACTAATTTTCATTACATACATGCATACATAGATAGGTGGCTCAGTGGTATCGAGTCGGACTGTGGATATAAGAACCCGGGTTCAATTTCCACAGCCGACAAACAATTTTCACCACGTTAAAACTACCCATGTGGCTCTATCTCTACTAACATCTTTGAGGGCCATGATTTGACGGCTGGTTTACCACACCTAGTAATAGTTAAAAGGCGTGATGATATTTTTATTTTATACAAACATACATACATACATACATACATAACATCACGCTATATCCCATTAAATGGGGTAGCACGAACCCGTCAACATTCTCATCCTGACACACGATACTCGATTCGACCACATTAACACTTCCTCCATACAAACTCTTTCTTTTCACAATAAACATTCATCCATTCGCTAGCGTACACTGCGCTTGTTTCTGAAGATGGTCTCCACACAATTGCAGGTAAACACTCGAAACATCTAACCTATGAATCTAAAATCAAGAATCATACGCTTGTCTTCATTCATCATATTTATCCCGCAATTAATTTTCTCCAAACATTCCTATCCTGACACACCACTTTTGCTTCAACCACATTCATAATTCTTTTCATACAAGCTCGTTTATTCTTCACGCTCAGAATCTTTCGCTCACGCAACAACCCTTCAATCATATTCATCCACTTGTTCCTAGGCCGTCCACAAACATTACGGTATATCCCATTAAATGAGGTAGCTTCAAACATTCACAGAACATCCATTAACAGATTCATCCAAATCCACATGTAACACATGATACTAGTTTCAATGCTCATTTATTCCTCACACCCGAAATCCTCCATCACACAACAAACCTTCAATCACATCCATCCATTCGTTCTTGTACACCTGTTTCATATATCTTTCATTTATGCCCACTCCTCTAACGACGAATCTATAAAAATATGAAATGATAGAAGCATTTAAAATGTGTCGGAAAGAAGTGTCGCTCTGCTTTTGTTTTTGAAAGTGAATTTCACAAAATTTCAGTTGAATAAAAAGATATTGAAATATTTTGTAAAGTTGTCATGTAAAATTAATGAAAAACAAAACAAAAAGTTGTTGAACAAAATTGTATTCATTGATTGTAGAGAAAAAATGCACCCCAAACGAGATATTTATCTCGAATGCTAAAGAAATCAAATTTTTAATTTATTTTTCCAAGCATTTTGAATAACTTAACAAGTTAAAAACCACCAAAATAATCCTTAATGAATGAATGAATAAGTTTCATGTTTCCTTGTAGCAATCAAGTCATCTCTCTCATCTTGGTATGGAGCCTATTGTTTAAAATAATTATTGTAATTCACCTAGACTGTGAGCATCTTCACTCAAGGGTCAAATGAGAAGTCACAGTCTAACAGATGCAGGTTAAAAAATGAGCCTAGTCATTCAAATTGAATTTGAAAAATCATTCCGTTTTATTTTACAAGATTCCTATGTCATCACAGACATACGTTCTTGTAATTACCACATACAGCCCATTCACCACTGACAGACACACACGTTGTGCGCTTGTCGTTGATTGATTCAAACAACACGCATACAAAGAATGATATTTAATTTTTTCTACAAAACCGTTTTTTATGGTTTTATTTTCTTTGGACATTCAAAGAGTTTTTAAGTTCCAACATTCCATATTTGAACGTATTATCTTCAAGTTTGAAGTTGAAAAATGATATCTCACGACTGACAGAGATGGATGCGACGTGTATATGGGTTACAGGTGAGATGAACAAAGATAGATAGATGAGAATACTAAAAAAAGGATTCTTCGTGGTATTTAAGGTGTGGTCATTTTTTTCCTACTTTTAAATCATTTAGAAAACGACCGTTTTCATGATATTGTGTATGATATTTGGTTACAGGCAGTATTAAACTATTAAACGCGGTTCTAGGTTGAAACTGGTTCTTAAATCACCGGCTAGAGATAAATTTTTAGTGGGTTTTAAAGAATTCTTCGACTAAATGGAGATATAAACATTTTAATTTCTCTTATTTCAATCAGGACTCAGAGAAATAAATAAGATGTTTTAGGATTTTATTTTATTACCAGATTTAAATAATTTTATGAAGGTTTTATCAAGATGAAGAAAAACTTACAGAATTGGATGAGACGAGACGCCGGGCGCGTTCAATCCATGGACAGTGCTCCAAGCAGCCCCGGGTTCCAACTGTCAAAAATATATTTATTTTAATATGATTGTATCGAGTTGGCAAACATCTTTGCCACTTCCATTAATTAGTAAAAAACATGATAAAATATTTATTTATTTTATTTCTGCAAATAACAATAATTAGATATTTCATGATATAAAATATTTTCTACCAGGATCTGCAATTGCAGTACAGTACATCATATGTCGTCTTTTGTATCATTGCTGTTTTTAATTATATAACAAAATTATATTTTATAAATTAATTAACTTCAGCAGGTAATAGTTGATGCCGCCATTATTATTCCGAGGAAAATAAAATTTTATTAATTATCGCAATGTTTGTTGCGTGTTGATGGATTTTGGTTGTGAGAAAAGAAAGAGTTTGTATGGAGGAAGTGTTAATGTGGTCGAATCGAGTATCGTGTGTCAGGATGAGAATGTTGACGGGTCCGTGCTACCCCATTTAATGGGATATAGCGTGATGTTATGTATGTATGTATGTATGTATCAGAAATATATTCTGATTCAGTCTTTACCATAAAACCCGAGTATGACGGCTAGAGTACTTTTATAAACACTTATTTTATTTGCAGGAACTTAATCTGAATTAAAGTAAATTGTAATGGAAACAATTTTTTCAAGAAATTTTGTAGATACTATTGAAAATGAAGTGTAATAAATAATAAAAAATGAAATGTTGAAAAGTTGAATTTATAATTGAATTTTAATTTGTTAATAATGTAATTCAGATCTTATTTTAGATTTCCACGTGCAAAATAGTTAGAGTAAAAGAAAGAAAAAGGTCTGTAAATAAATAATTAAAATTGATCTAAATTTATGAATCAAGTCTGAAACACAGCAGGCGAGAATCCCGACCGAAAAGCGACGTAGCAAGTCACTGTGAACGAACTGGGCACACAACTAACATGAAATATGGAATGTGGTTTTCAAGTGTTACTGAATAAGACGAATTATTATTAATATTTCTTATTCAAAGATGTTAAAAACGCGCGTGCGAGAAAGAGACAACACTAGTCTCAGTTCATGACTTGACATTTAGGCAAAGGAAAATAATATGCGGCCGCGTGTAAAAAGAGCAAAACGGAGAAAAAAACACGGGCGCGACAAAGACAGAGCGAGAAAAAAGACGATCACCGATGGTTCGAAGATTTAAAATGATTGGAAGCCATTTTGACTGGCAGGAATTTGTATCTGATAATTTTTTAAATTGTATTTTGTATGAGTATTGTTCACTATGTGGATATGTATGCTTATGCCGCCGATCCCTCTTATTTCACAGCCTTCTTTCATGGATCTACTCACCCATGAATTCAACTGTTTCCAAATGCATTTGTATGCTGTCCAAAAACACAAGTAATATATACGCTGGAAATAGAACTTAATTTTTAAGTGCTGCACAACTAAAAAGTTACCTCAATTACACTACAAGGGACCTACAGCTTATACTGACATTCGAACCACTCGAACACATTTTTACTTCCTTGTACGAAGTAAAGGAAGTATTGTAATCGCGAAAATTTTCGTTTCTCAGATTTCAACGGAAATAGGTATTTTGGCCCTCCCTGAATCCATTTGGACTAATTTCGTCGTGCCGTCTGTACGTACGTACGTATCTCGCATAACTCAAAAACGGTAAGACGTAGAAAATTGAAACTTTATATTTAGGACTGTTATAACATCTAGTTGTGCACCTCCCTTTTTGGTCATTATACAACTACCGGAAGTGGTACTTTACTTGAAGCCTATAATAGATTTTCATGAAAAACTATATTCAAATATAATTTAAAACTTTCCAAATTTGGTATATAAGACTACTATATCAATGGAAATAACATAATAGATTTTGGTTAAATAGACTAACCGGAAGTGGTACATTACATGAAGCTGCTAACAGTTTTCCTTGAAAAAATGGTATTATTTTAATTTTAGAAATAAATGCTGCAAATAAAAGTTTTAGAGAATTAAATTCTGCGTCTAGCACATTAAGAATTTTTAAATTAGCTTTTTGCATAAACGAGATATCGAAATTTAAATATTATATATTTTCTGATTTAAAAAAAGTAAGTTTGCTATGGATTAGAACAAAAAATAAAAGATTTAATGTCAAATATGTGCAATTAAAAAAATATCTATAGTTTAATACGCGTACAAGGAAGTCATGTGGTGTCCACATCAGATTTTTATCTTTGGTTATTACCTGAATAATACAACCTCTAAACTCTCAAGCAACTTATAAAACACGAATTAGACAGCTCATTTGTAATGGGGTGCGCTGTCATCATATCAGCAATTGCTCAAACTTAATTTCCAAATTCAATAAATAATAACAAAATTTAACATTTATTTATGCTAACATATTCTGTACAACAGGAACTTAATCCCAATTATTTATTTATTTATTTATGTTACACTGTACAACAGGAATTTAATCCCAATTACAGTACAGGGTCCGCACTCACCGAGCCGCAGTGTGATAGTTTATATAATTTTTAGCTTGAGTGCGATTCGAACTCGGGATCTCCGAATTCGAATTCCGTGTCGCTATCCACACCACCGTACTGACGGACAAGGTCCGGACTCAAATGTCATTTCGCTGGACATGTTTGCTGCACTCATAAACCCGAACCGAAATCTGCACCGATATTTACGAAACCATTAATTTCTGTTTAGAATTATGGGAACCAAAAACCGATTCGAAACCTATATTACTTCGAATCTGAAACCGTTAATTTAAACCGGCAAAAAACCTATTAATGAGTATAGCACTCTCCTGGTAAATGATATATTTACCAGCCGTCAAATCGCAGCCACCAAAGCTATAGGGATAAATTAGGAATTGAACCTGGTTACTAAAATGCACAGTCCGACTCGATACCACTAAACCATCCATTACTGTTTCATTAAATATAAAACTCTTTTTACCCATTATTGGGTGTGCCACTTATAAAGTTGTTTAAGAAGAAATTATAATTTTACAAATATAAAAACCGTTAATCGTAACCGAACTAGAAAATTTTGCAGTTCAAATTTCGTGTTACGAACGTAGTACATTGAAACTGACAACAAAAGAACAAATGATATCCGATGTAGCTTTCCTGAGATATATTGGAAATAGAAATAGTTACGCTTGGCTGTAAGAAGTACCGAATTTGTTCCGGATTTACCACAGATAAACCGACAGGAAACGTAATCTTAGGCGTTTTAATCAAATGATGATTACATTTTGTTCATACATTTTATGCATCTTGTACAAATACACAAAAACCTTTAAAATATAATATTATGAAACAGTAGAACATACAGTGTGTCTCAAAAAATGTTGGCATAAGAAAAACAGTTCTTTTTACGGTATCAAATTACACATGGCTGGAATGAGAGTTAACATATTTTGTAAAAATTCAGAATTTAAATTTTGCACTTTCCAACAAATTTTATTAAATGGTATTGTTTTCGAGTGAAATGCGATTACTAACCGTCAAGTTACGACCCCCAAAGATGTTTAGTAGAGGAGGAGCCATAAGGGTAGTTTTAATGTGGTGAATCGAACCTGGGTTGATAAATCTACAAACCGACTCGATACCACTGAATTTTAATATCTCTTTGTGCTGTTGAGGAAATGTTTTGCAGTGAGTGTACCTCAAAGTATAGTCAAATGAGAACACTCATTATCATTTGATAAGTTTAACATATTTTAAAAAGTTTCCGATAAAGATATAATTAGTATTTTTCTGTTTTTGTTAATTGCGCGGTATTTGTCGTTGAGAAAATAAGATGCAATGAAGTATTTAATGGAGTGTACCTCGAAGTACAGTCAAATGATGCTGGTACTTATTGCAATTGGGTGCGCGTATGGCCGATATCCTTCCTAAGAAGGCTGCAGCAATTTCAGAGTGAATCTTCATCAATTACAGAGAATGATTGGTTAAAATTTCGATATGGAAAATATCGAACAAGATGATCCAATCCGTATATCTTCATGTATCGATAGAAGTGATCAATAGCTGGGGATCGCGTATGCCGTGATGACTGGCGCATTTCAATACTTAATACTAATTATAAACTAGAATCAGATAAAAGCGAGATTGCTATTCATGGAAGAAAATGAAAAACAACAGAATTACGACGGCAAAAAGAGCATCAGGGGAGCGATGGACAGACAGAGATGAAGAAAAAATGTGAATAACTATGTTGGTGAAACAAAAAACTTAGATGCTCAATTCTTCTCCGGGTTTTTGTCTTCATTTTTTTATTTTGTATAATCGATTTGAACCCATGTCATATCTGTCAAAAATGATATTTCTGAACGATACGATCTATTTAGAAATCTGTCATTTTGAACCGAATTATTATTAACATGTGATTCATCTCAACCTTAATCCAGCCCTGATATGTTATTGCAAATCTGTGCCGAATTAATTTGTCCTATGTAAATTATCATGATTTTGAATCTAACAAATTGTCACTTTCTAATTTTTATTTTCGCCAAACATCAACGTAGGTACTTATAAATATTTGTTCAACTATTAGGTACACCTGTCCAAAATAAGCACTTCAAATTCAAGCAAAATTCAACCCTATGCTACTAACAATAAAGAAACAATCGTTTGAATTTTGTTTTGAAGAAGTGTACGTTCATCACAGACCGGTATTTGTTTATCGATGGCCTACTTTAACGGAAAAGTTTAGCGATTCTAAAAGCATTTACCCATTGTTTCCATACCTCACTACAGAAAGGTGTTTGCGAATTCATTTCTTAGAAATTTGTCTACTTCTTATATTTTTTAAACAAAAAAATGGTAGATGTATATTAAAGATCAAAAGTTGTTTGACTATTTAACAACACTTTACTACGATCTGCAATTGCAGAAGTCCATGAATATTAAAGGAAAATAATCTATATTTACTTTAAAAAATCAATCATATTTAATATCATTTTATCCTTGTTTGTACTTAAAAGAGATAAAAAAAACTAATGATTAAAAATAAGTATAAACACATTTTAGTATTTTTCCTAAAAATTCGTGGTACAATTTTCTTTTAAATATTAGGAAGAATCCTATTTATTTTGTGTAAAAGTTATAACATTCTTGTAGTGATTTCGCTCCGAGTGTACTCTCGTCGAAGTTGTAATCCACGATTTTTTTCGTTTTTGATTCAACAATAATTCAAAATTTGAAATAAAGAATTATAGAGGCCGCTCTAATAATTAGAAGAACTGTTTTGTCAGATATGAAATATACGATTGCTCCTCTGGCATTGTGCGAGAGAGATAGCCACAACTGACACACCAGCCACGAGAGAGAGACAGAAGAGATTGGGATTTCATCTTAGGGTTTTATAGAATTTTGGGTGTGTACCTTCTCTTTGTGAGAACTCAAAGATTCGAACGATTTTTTGTTCTTTTAATAAAAGATATTTTAATAAGTTTTTGTCTTTCTTTATTTATCGTTGTATTATGAAATGTAAGAGGAGAATTAAAATTAACTCGAGATATCTGTCTATTCATCTTCGCTTGGGTATTGTTTCGAATGTTTTTTTGTTCCACGCTTTTCTTTCGTTAAAAGATGAAGAATATTGTTATAATAACTCTTTGATTGCTACACGTAATCTGTTTTTAATTATAATTGCTTGATTAATATTTTGTTTCTAAATAAGAACACACAAAATTTTTAAATTATCTAGAACACACCAACTTTGTTTATAGTAAAAGAATTTACTAAAGTTTACTGAAAATTTGCTTATAAGTCAATTCATACACAGCTTTATAACTTGTTTAGTTTTTAAGATATAGTCTCTGGAAAAGTGAAATACCTCATTTTCTTCAGATTTTCAACTTTTCCGAGGCTATATCTCAAAAACTAAGCAAGCTATTAAGATGCGCTCAACGGCATTGAGTTTCTCGTGCTTCAGTTAACTTATAAACATATTTTCAGCGATTTTCATTTTTTTCAAATTTCAACAAAAATTTTCACAAAAAAACGGTTTTTTAACATTATCTCCAAAACGAGAAGACATATGCACTTGAAGATTTTACCACTGGATTCAGTGGGTCAAAATACATATGTATGTAAGTTTTCGTTCCAATATGCCTACGATTAAGGATTTTAGAGAAAATTGGTTTAAAATCTGTAAAAACCAAAGGGGTACCCCTTAGGAAATAATTAAAAAAATAAAATTGCTTCAAATTGGATGAAAATTTGCTTATAAGTCAATTCGGACACGGGGAATTCAATGCCGTTGAGAGCATTTTCATATCTTGTTTTGTTTTTAGGATATAGTCTCTGGAAAAGTGAAATACCTCATTTTCTTCAGATTTTCAACTTTTCCGAGGCTATATCTCAAAAACTAAGCAAGCTATTGAGATGCGCTCAACGGCATTGAATTTCTCGTGCTTCAGTTAACTTATAAACAATGTTTCAGCCATTTATTATTCTTACTTGTCAAATTATTGACAATATTAATCATGTGACATCTGTTTCTTCCATGTTCACATTTTCGTCTTAAGGATACAACCAAGTATAGAATTTCTTTTAGCATTGTCATAATTTAAAAATTAACCTAATTGTTAAACTATTTACCATGACGTGTAAACAAGTGCATCAACCTCATCATCATCACCAGCAGATCACCATAGCAACGAAAACAAAAGTCATCTAAAAGTATAGTTGATTTGCTTGTAGTCGGCGAGTATTCGCTTCTTACTGCTTCGATAGCTCGTCCATTAATTAAGCAACACGGGACAATCACGATTAAATGGTGCAGTTAACCTCCCTCCCCTCCTGTTGAGTACCGCTGGACTCGCACTGGAGGTAGCAAGACGCACACCACGCTTCGATGCGATTTTAACGATTCCAAGTACAAGACGTTTTGCATATTTGCTATCTAAATGGGGTCTGGAGAGTAAAGCTCACGTTAAGCTCGCTTTTCGTTAGATTAACACATTTTAAAGAAGAATTAAAAATACATATATCACGCTTGTTACCCATTACTGGATGTGGCAGATCTCGGTAAGTGATATACATTTATGACAGCTACAGCCACATGGGTAATTTTAATGTGGTAAAAATTGTGGAAATCGAACCCGGGTTTCTAAATCTACAGTCGGACTGAGACACCGACCTCATATACAAGGTGTTCAATTTAAGTGGAAAATTACAAAACAATTTGTATTTTGTAACATTACTTTAATGAGCGAAACAAGATATTTTTGTGTGGTTATCAAATTACGGGGGTGAAACTTTTTAAATTTTAAATGAGAACCTATTTTAGAGAAAGAAGCAAATGAACAAACCAAAATTAAACTATTAAAAATAAAGGTTGATATTCTTGAGTATTATAGAATTTTAAAAATAATAAGAAAGGAATACACGTGTCATGAAAGACGCACAGAGAATTTTAAATAACTTATGAGGAAGAATTGATGTCAACGTACAACACTGAATACTGCAAAAATGAATGAAACCGTGATTCGTGAAAGAATTTAAACATTTACGGAAAATAATCACGAATTTAGAGAAAACGATTCTTTGGAATTAAAAATTACAAAAGAATTTAAAAAAGCACATATAGCACATGGTCAAGTATAGTTACGAGTAGGTGTGGCATCCTGATTAGAACACTAGCCTCAAAAGCGAGCCTTGATTCATACCTTAGAAATTTGTGTCCCTTTGAATACGGAACAATTTCCTGTTTTATGGCCCAAAATTATAGACTATACAATTAATCAAAATTAAAATATGTAGTTTTTTCGCCACAAGATTTAAAATCTCAGCATTTAGACTTCTTTTCTTTATTTATTGTTCAATTTGAAAATACACTTTGATGTATATCTACTTAAAATTGTCATTGTAATATATTTTTTCTGCTTCTATTCTATTGCTATGAAAAGATGACAATTACGCTCTCATTTGTCATCGTAAAGTTGACGTTTTCTGTGGAACAATCGAAAAATATCTTTTTTGCGCGTCTCCAGGGATACAAACAAAACAGAAACTTGTCATATTGACAGTTAACAAAACGAATTTAGTTTTAGACGTATACCTACGTTTTTTAATAACTTTAAGATGCAATCGTAGAAAAAATTGTGTGTGTATCACGCCTTCGGCTCGCGCTGCAATTACCGTGCTCGAGTAACAAAGAATCACTTTACGCTCTTAATACACAAATAACTATTTTCTCATTTTTGTATCTTTGTTCCTCTTCTCTTCTTGAACTTATTATTGTAAAACGTGGAAGCCTGTTATTGGGTAACTCTATAGCTTCCCTAATATCCAAAATAAATAAATAAATAAATAAACAATTTGTAAATGGGGTAGCTGATTCAGTGGCATTTTCATTATGTTAAAATTACCCCGGTGGCTCCCCCTCCACTAACATCTTAGGTTAAATTTGTATTAAACAGTTCTAGGATGGACAGTTATGGGTGAACCCCACTTCCGACGCCACTGATATACTGAGTATATCTCTCCGAAATATTTAATGCCTTTTGCCGTTTAACATATGATTCGACGATTGTTTTGTCTATTAAGGAGTGGTATTTACATTAACAGTTCATTGCGTGTGACGTCACATCCGCTATACTGTTCCCTCTCCTCTCTCAGTACGATCTCGTCTCGGAGAGTGCATGCGTGCACGCAGTTATACGTGCGGGTGTGTGTACGCGTGTTATTACAACAAACTTGTCACATTGTAACATTGCACGTTTACAGGATTGTAATGTAGAATATGAATTCAGCAAAACGGAAAACGAGGGAATTGGGGCAGGACTGGCTTCAGGAGGAACTCATCTATTTAGTGGTAAGAGTAACATTTGGAATGAGTAGATATCTAAGTATCTATTGAGTAGTAAGAACAATAAATTCTCATAGTAAAACCTCCTCATCCTGATTCAAATTCCATATCACTCAGTCGAGCCTCAGTGAGTTCTTCTTTCTTCAGCTTACCAGATCTCGACGATAACTGCTAAAAGTATTCATCCTTCGGCAACGCGGATCGCTGCGGCTCGGTATTCATAAAGAGATTACCAACAATGATTTAGAAGAATTTTTCTCAGCTACAAACGTTGATACGGGCTGTCCGATTCCAAATCTGGCGAGTCATGGCGCTTTACGATTTCTAGGGACTTTCAGCGGGTTAGAGGCAAGGAGGTTGGCTCCCCTGCTACGAACTAAGAGTAGTCGACCTGAACTAATGATGGAGCAGATTGGAGAACTTTTAACAGGATTTGGGAATACTGAATGCTTTGTTTTAGAAGAGACACACAATTGTTTCAATTTTTTAATATCATTTAGCAAGAGTAATATTAGATTCAAAATGCAGATTAAATATGAGCTATAAGTGTACTTCCTTCTCGAGACTGAAAGCTGAAGCAGACTATTTTCTAAATCCAAGTGCATACAAAATTCTTGTCGCAACTTCATTATATTCATTAAAAACCTTAATTATTTTAATGTGGTGAAAATTGTTTGTCAGCTGTGGGAATCAACCCCGGGTTTTTTGGATGCCAACTTGAAGGAATAATAGGGAAATTATTAAATAAAATAAATAAATATATCATCACGCCTTTTACCCATTATTAGGTGTGGCACTCTGTCTAAGCAGATCTCGGAAAGTGATATATTTTTTCGCGTGAAGTGCGGTTACTAGTCGTCAAATCACGGCCCATAAAGATATTAGTGAAGGGGGAGCCACAGGGGTAGATTTTAAATTGGTGAAAATTGTTTGTCGGCTGTGGGGATCAAACCAGAGTTCTCAAGATCCACAGGCCGACTCGATACCATTGAGCCACCTACCCCATTATTAATTATTAATTTTCTATTGTGCAGCGTAGTAAAATAATAATAAATAAATAAATAAATAAATATATCATCACGCCTTTTACCCATTACTGGGTGTGGCACTCTGCCTAAGCAGATCTCGGTAAGTGATATATTTTGTCGCGTGAAGTGCGGTTACCAGCCGTCAAATCACGGTCCTCAAAGATATTAGTGGAAAGGGAGCCACAGGGGTAGATTTTTAAATTGGTGAAAATTGTTTGTCGACTGTGGGGATCGAACAAGAGTTCTCAAGGTCCACAGGCCGACTCGATACCACTGAGCCACCTACCCCATTATTAATTTTTAATTTTCTATTGTGTAGCGTAGTAAAATAATAATAAATAAATAAATAAATAAATATATCATCACGCCTTTTACCCATTACTGGGTGTGGCACTCTGCCTAAGCAGATCTCGGTAAGTGATATATATTTTCGCGTGAAGTGTGGTTACTAGTCGTCAAATCACGGCCCATAAAGATATTAGTGAAGGGGGAGCCACAGGGGTAGATTTTAAATTGGTGAAAATTGTTTATCGACTGTGGGGATCGAACCAGAGTTCTCAAGATCCACAGGTCGACTCGATACCACTGAGCCACCTACCCCATTATTAATTATTAATTTTCTATTGTGCAGCGTAGCAAAATAATAATAAAATGTAAAAAGCTAAATTCTAGTAAACAGAAATAGAAACAATTCCTTACACCGCATGATTCTCAATCTTTATATTCCAGCTTTCTGTCTTACACTTACACATACATACAGCACATGTGGGGTACATGATTGAAGACACACACACACACATTCAGGTACAGAGCGTCGCGCAATATCGGGTGCGGCCCTTTGGTTGCTCACAAGTCTTGCGATCTCCACGAGAAAAAATAGATTTATAGAGCTATAAAGTAGTTGAGTAGTGCTGCAGGCATTACTACTCTACCCTACACACACATATATATATATATACGTACACAGTAATGTACAGTGTGGCCAAGATCGAATGAACCATAAACGAAAATAAACATATATACATTACTGGCTGTAGCAGATTCTAGTAAGAGTTATATTTATGTACATCACAGCCCTTCTAGATATTAGTGGTGGAGGAACCACAGGATGTAAAATCGAACTCGAGTACTAAAAGCTACAGGCCACGTGATGAAATATAATAGACCTGAATATCTGCAATAAATTGCCAGAATTAATTAAAACTAAACGTACTTCTACTAGTTTTAAAAAAGCATCCAAAAATTATTTAATTGAGAAATTTTTTTATACACTCAATGAATTTTTATAAGACTAAACTGGATATGTACCATATACCTATATTATTAATAATATCTACCGGACTATTTTTTATACATATTTGTGTAAAAAGAAATGTATATATATATATATATATATATATATATATATAAATACATTCTACTGAGTCCCGAACAGAACACAAAATGATTTGATTTAATATGATAACTTATAAGAAATGAGAAGAATTATGAATGTGGATGAAGTGGTGCATAAAAATAGAAATGTTTACAATGTTCGTGCAATCCCATTTAATGTAATTCTGGTCAATTTGCTGAATCAGTTTACATTCGTCATAATTAGATAAATAAAATAAAATATTGTCCTGCGTGATGGTCGCGCGGGTTGAGGGCCTGACTCACAACCAGGGTTCGAAGATATATATCGATCGATATATATCATGATATTTATTTTGATATATATCGTCATATTTTTGCAATGATATATATACATTATATAAAAATATCAAATAGTTTTTGTGATATAGCCTCCGGAGAAGTGAAATTTTTCGAATTTTTCAGTTTTTCTACTTTTCCGAGGCTATATCTCGAAAACTAAATGTGATATGAAAACGCGCTCAACGGCATTAATTTTCTCGTGCTTCAGTTAACTTATAAACATAGTTTCAGCGATTTTTATTTTTTTTCTATTTTCCGCCAAAAAAATCGCAAAAAGCGGTTTTTTAACATTTTCTCGAAAACCAGAAGTCATATGCATTTGAAGATTGCACCACTGGATTCAGTGGGTCAAAATACATATGTATGTAAATTTTCGTTTTAATAATCCTACGATTAAGGATTTTTGGTAAAATTGAATTAAAATCTGAAAAAACCAAAGGGGTACCCCTTAGGAAATAATTAAAAATATTAAATTGCATAAAATTGTATGAAAATTTGCTTACAAGTCAATTCGGACACGGGGAATTCAACGCCGTTGAGCGCATTTCCATATCTTGTTTAGTTTTTGAGATATAGCCTCCGGAAAAGTGAAATTTTTCGAATTTTTCAGTTCTTCTACTTTTCCGAAGCTATATCTCAAAAACTAAATGTGATATGACAACGCGGTCAACGGCATTAATTTTCTCGTGCTTCAGTTAACTTATAAACATAGTTTCAGCGATTTTTATTTTTTTTCAATTTTCCGCCAAAAAAATCGCAAATAGCGGTTTTTTAACATTTTTTCGAAAACCAGAAGTCATATGCATTTGAAGATTGCACCACTGGATTCAGTGGGTCAAAATACATATGTATGTAAATTTTCGGTTTAATAATCCTACGATTAAGGATTTTTGGGAAAATTGAATTAAAATCTGAAAAAACCAAAGGGGTACCCCTTAGGAAATAATTAAAAATATTAAATTGCATAAAATTGTATGAAAATTTGCTTATAAGTCAATTCGGACACGGGGAATTCAACGCCGTTGAGCGCATTTCCATATCTTGTTTAGTTTTTGAGATATAGCCTCCGGAGAAGTGAAATTTTTCTAAATGTGTACAAAAACTAAAATTAAAAAATAAATATCCAAAAAGTGATATTTATCTGATATATATCCTATATATCAGATATTTTGATATTTATTATAAATATCATGATATTTACGAACCCTGCTCACAACCATAAGGTCGTGGGTTCGGGTCCCGCCCGTGGCGACCATACAAAGGACATATCGGCATATGAGCTTAGTAGTTGGTCCGATATATAAATTAAAAAAATAAAAATAAATAAAATAAATATATCATCACGCCTTTTTCCTCAGCCGTAGGATATCTCGGTAAATGATATATTTAAGCGAGTAAAGTCACGCCCCCCAAAGATGTTAGTAAAGGGGGAGCCACAGAGGTAATTTTAATGTGATGAAAATTGTTTGCTGGTTGTGAAGCTATCAAAATACCCTCATTTACCAATAGTGCGAATAAAAGTAAAATTAAAAAATACATGTTTTTGTTGTAATTTAAAATTAAATATTATTATGTTATTGTAAATATACAAATTTTATTCCATGGCCGACAAACAATTTTTATCACATTACACCTGTGGCTCCCGCACTACAAATATCTTTGGATTTGACTTTACGCGTATAAATATATCACTTACCGAGATCTGCTACTGCAGAGTTCCACATCCAGTAATAAGTAAAAGGCGTGACGATATATTTATTTATATAAAAATTAGAAAAGTTTATTCCAAAAAATGAGTTGAATAAACATATTGAATTGATTGACTAGAGAATATATGAGGCCAAGTGATGTTTGTCGAACAATACCTATACATACCAAAGTTAATGATTGCACGAACACACTGACAAATAACTAACACATAAGAAAAGTGCAATGAAAAGAGATCAACCACTATAAGAACGTACGTCGTGGATTGTGTGTTACGTAGTTAATTCTTAGTGGTTGTGGTGGCTTGGTGGTTGATGGTTGGATGGTTCGATGGTTTATTGAGGCTTCTACAAGATAAAATTTATGATATTCGTTCATTTGTTTTGAATTTATTGATAGGTAATATAAAATAAAAACAAAAGATTGGAGTGGATGTTATTATTGTGCTGTAAATTTATTTTTAATGAGGTTTTCAACTTTGATACAATGTAGATCATCTTACATGGATATTTTTGAGGATTCTCTTCATTTATTTCTCTCTACAAATTTAATAAACTTTATGTTTGTTGTCAAATAAAATAAATCAAAACAACGTAGCAACTTCCAAAGTTAATTAAATAAAAAAAGATAGAAATCCTTCCGTTCGTTTTCCAAAAAAGATGCAGCTGAATTATTGGTTCCCTCCCACACGTATTGGCCCCAAAATCGGGCTCCAATAAATAAACCCTCAAAAAGGCTGTTATTAAAAATACACCTCCAGGGGACAACCCCATTTTAATTCCAAAAACAAAACAAAAATCAAATCGAAAACCTGAGTTCAATAAATTTGGATTCTCACATCGCGGACTATACTTAAGCAATAAAATATTGTGGCTTGTACAGTCGGAATGAAAAGCGGTGGTCGAGTACTAATTACGGAATTCTAGAGATATCCATCTGGGATGGATGAGCATGACTTGGAGTATGGCCACCCCATACTGCTTTCAATAATGTAAACTGCTTTTCGATATGGCGGCGGCTGCCCGACTAGCTGCTTTAATAAGACAATCTTATATAGAAATAAAACACAGATTTCATTGTTCAACTCAATGCATATGATTTAAAAATGATTCATTTTCACTGTTTTCATTAAAAAAATATACTTTTTATTTTCTTCGGCATGCAATTATTGTAATAAATATTGATTTGATATTCAGGACAATTCTGTAAAAGAGTTATTAAAACAAAATTACCACTTAAATTTTCAAAAATAAACCGTTTTGTAACTAAAAAGTAAAAATGAATTGTTTATTGAAACAAAAGAAGTAAATTTTGGTCGATTATTTGTAAAAATAGTTTAGTAAAGGTTGTGCAGAAATTTGAGAAGATCATAGTTCATTACCAACTAAAAACAACAAAGCAGAAAAAATAACTAGAATGAAGTTGGAATAATGTAATGGTTGGAAATTCTCGTTTCACAAATATCCACGGCTGGCCATGATTATACGGTCGTTTTTTCAACGGACATCTTCTGTCTCTGTCCAACACATTCATCTCTAAGCCCTCTAGATGGTTTGTCCTGTTCGAATACGTGGACACTATATAATTTTTGAAATTCGATTTTTAAAAATTCTTACACTATGTTTAATATCGTACGTGATAGTATTTTCTTTCATATTTCGTTTCTGTCTGTGTGTTTGTGGGTTCTTTTGTGTTGATTCTCATTTGTTTGGGTGTTTCGATTATTCTTTTGTTTTTAGCGGGAGATGATCTTTTATTTGTTTATTTTTTTCTTGTAGGATTTTTTACCGAAAACAAAAACGAAATAACATTATTTATTTATTTATGCTACTCTGTACAACAGTAATTGAATCCCAATTACAGTTTTAGCTGGAGTGGGATTCGAACTCGGGATGTCCGGATTCAAATTCCGTAACGCTTTATATACCACCGTGCTGACGGCCATATTGTCCGACATAAATAAATAAAAGCAAATCCAAATAACACACAGTTACCAATTGTCAAAGTATACAACCCAAGATTGAAGAATATTTTAAATTTTGTTGTTTTGCGGCATAAAATAATAAAAATTCTCCATAGGTGAGAATAAAGGAAATTGGTATTGATTGTATATTATTAAATAATTTTAAAAAGGATCCAGATTATTAAAAAAGTATAGTATTAGAGTTGAAATGTCCAAAATTATACTTTTTGTTAGATCCAGAAACAAATTAACAGGAAATAAACAATTTCGAATTTTTGTAGTTATTATTTTTATTGCCGACTTCTCGATAAAAAACTTGATATTTTGTGTCAAAAAACTTGTATTATTTAAAATTTATGATATGAACTGGCCAATGTCCTATTGCTTTTCGATTCTGTATAATGGTAGAAAATTATACCTTATCGTTTCTTTAATAATGGACCTCTTTTGTTTTTCCGTTCTTACAGTCGATTCTGTCTTGTCTTTTCCTTTTTTAATCATATGTGCACTGTGATATTCAATTTTTATTTCGTAGACAATTATCTGTATCTGTTATAAAAACAGTTACATTTGTTTACAACGAACTCGCTATAGTAACAATCCTAAATACATAAAATTAAATCATTACGCCTTTTACCCATTATTGAGTGTGGCACTCTATCGTAGCAGATCTCAGTACGTAATATATTTCTTGGCGTGAAGTGCCGTCAAATAACGTCCCCAAAGATGTTAGTGGATGAGAAGCCACAGGGGTATTTTTAACGTGGTGAAAATTATTATTAAACTCTAATATGCTAAAATTTGCGATATAAACGTGTATATTATATAGTAATGTAACGAGCATTGACTATAACGAATAAATATGGCGGATTCCGTGAAACATATTTTAAATATAATTGAGTTTGATTATAAATAATATTTTGAAAATAAGAGCATTTTTTGCAAATAAATCGGCACATTCTTTTATCTTATCTTTTTGATAATTTTATTTAAAGTATTGGCAAAAAAGAGAATTTTTATATAAACAGAACTGCGCTATCAATTTTTTTTTACTTTGCAATAGTTTTATTTAGGTCGCAGAATTTTGATAAAATAACGACAAAATACATAAAAACATCGCGAATTTAAAAATTACACAAATTTTAAAATAGTCTGCTTATCATCATTATTATTACGCAAGTTTTTTGTCCAGTTTCAAATAATGTTGTTCCGAGTTCAACAAAGTTGCTCTATATTAAATCAAACTAAAAATTTAAACCATTCGAATCATTTGTCATCCAGAGACAGAAACAAGAACAGAAAACATTTTACAAGTCAGACAAAGACAGAAAATTCGTGTTAAAATACCATTTATATTTTTTTAATCTGTCTTTGTATCTTATTAAAGTTCATCGATTTATTATAACTGTATAATATTTTAAATGTTGTCTTTTTGAAACGAATACAAAAATAGAACCAGACAAATTAAAAACTTTTCAACTAAAAACATTCAAAATGATTTCTACTTATTTCTAACACATTTTAAGTTTGTTAAATTTGAAAAATGTTATAAATATAAGTACCATATAAATGATAAATTAACTATAGTTAAAATACGAAATCAGTCGAACTCACACGAAGAAATCTGCTCTTAAGATGCTGTAGTTATGTAGACAATTGTATACAATGAAACCGGTTGACTTGTAATTGACAAAAAAATGTTTTAAGGCTTAATATACATACAAGGAGTACAATACTGAAATTTAACTTGCGATTCAAACGGTTTAACATTCTTTATACTGTTTCGAATAGACAAATAATTCAATAAATATATATATATATATATATTATAATGGTTTGTCAATTTAATGTCGTTTCTTTGTTTATTTCTTGATTGATTGAAGGATTGAGTGATTGAGCGATTTAGATTTTTATGGTCAATTGAATTAACTTGTTTCCGACTGTCAAATTTTTCTCGAAAATAATTTAATAACGCGAGAAATTAAACAATTACAAATTAATTAACTATTCAAAATGAACATTCGTTGCGAAAATAACAAGAAAAAACATTTGGTCATTATAGCGGTCAATTCAGTTTGTTTATTTAATTAAAAAGTAATTTTCCATTATTAATTAAAACTAAAAAAGTCCAGATAGTGACAATTATTAAAAGATAAATTTGATTAAATTATACTTGAAATATTTATTATAACAAATATAGATATGAATCTAATTTGTTTGAACTTTATACTTATGTTTAAAATAGTTATATTATTACTTAATTCTCAGAAAAACCCGACAATCATTTAAATATTATCTGTGAAACAATTGCCGGTGAAAATTCGATCGACGCCGGGATTTGAACTTGGATCCAATTAACATAAATGTAAACCTCAATAAAGTTCTAAACATATAAAAATAAGTAGTAATTAGATCAAGTTAACACGCAATTTAAAAAAAATAAACAATAACCTATTAACAAATGAATTAACATATGGTAGTAAATATAAATAATAACAAACATGTTTCTTTGATTAAGTGGAAAAAATAATTTATAATAACAAGTATAATTATCGAGCCAGCTGTTGCACGTAATAATTAATATTTGACAAATCGGTCAATCAATTGTTTATAAAATAACTGACCTACCCAAAGTTGTCCTCGCTCCACCCACACTCACAAGTCACAAAATAAAAGAAGATCACAAAACAAGTCACATTTGTGTCAGAAAACAAACACAACTGGGAACACACAGAGATCAAAGTCACCTTTGGGCGCTTAAAACTGGGCCATTGCATTCTCCCAATCTTTATCAAAATTTATATAAAAATAATTTATCGTTTTCCCTAAAAGAGAAACATACATACGCATCTACATTGGAAGAAAATATTGATAAGAAACTGTGCTAAAAATCGTTGAAAAAAATTCGCAAATTTCAGCTAAATTAATCGAAATTTTTTTCTAATCTTATCGCAAATTTATTAGTAGAAGAGAGGCATTTTTATCAATATTTTAATATTTTTTAGTGCTAGATATTAGAGGGGGACCTTGATAAAATTTTATCAAATAATATCATTTTATATAAATTTATAAATGCATTAATGCATAGCAACAGATTTATTTAACATTTGAACTGCGTTTTAAATAAAAACGACATTAAATTCTTTTTCTTTTTTCGCAATTTTTTATCGAAATTTAAACAATTTTTTGTGTCTGCAATAATTAATATATTCATTAAAATTGCAATCAGTTTATTATAGAATAATGTTATTTCATTTATCATAAACAAACAATTTTAGTGTGTCAGTTAGAGCGCATTGGTAACACTGCCGTTTTACAAGAGATAGTTCCGAATTCAAACGAAATCTATATAGAAATACTGCGAGAGTCTCGCATGTATATAAATATGTACAAAATATTATGTTAATTTAATTTTGTTTGTATTTAATGTTTCATAATTAAATATATTTGCTTAAAAGTCAATTCGGATATGAGGAATTCAATGCCGTTGAGTTATTTTACTTCTCATATCCAGTAATGGTTTGACGATATATTTATTTAAATTCTGTATTAAAAATAGTTTCTAATAAGAAAAGACAGATAAGTTTAAATATTTTGAAAGTGTAGCAAATCACCTTAGAATAACAAAAGAATACTTGTTTTTTTTCTGTTCAAGTGTTATTAAAATATGTTCCATTTTTCTGTGTTATTCTACTGTCAAAAATTATGACAGATTTTTGACGCTCCTAAATTAAGAGACCAAATGTCTATTCTCACACATAAACCTTCAAAATTAAAAATAAATACAGTTTCTGACAATTCGCTCAAAAAAAATATATCGTTACACAACGTGTCTTTCCTAATACCTTGAAAATCACTTCCAATTAATTTTGAAAAATGGTGTAAATAGTAAAAAACAACTGAATGCAGACGAAACCATAATCATTCATTCTATTTTCGCGATGATTCAAAGTTCACAATTTTCAACGATTATTCAGTGTTTAGGATTTAATTGCAAACGGAACTTTAGTATTTAAAGAACATTTTTAAACAGGGATTCTTCAGGAGAAGGAAGTAGAAAAAAGAACATATGAAGATCATTTATATCTGCTTCTTTCACAGCTTACCTTGATGTTTCAACACATGTTCTTCTTTAAAAAAAAACACTGCTCAAAATTGTACACGAATATTTTAAAATTCAAACCATATATTATATTCACATATTTGTAAGAATACCTAAGGCATTAAAGAAATATTTCGATATAATTTGTATTAATTTTTATATTGAACCCTTCGTAAATACATATTTATAATTTAAAGTTTTAATTTTTATGGGGTAGGTGGCTCAGTGGTATCGAGTCGGCCTGTGGATCTTGAGAACCCTGGTTCGATCCCCACAGCCGACAAACAATTTTCACCAATTTAAATCTACTCCTGTGGCTCCTTTTCCACTAATATCTTTGAGGGCCGTGATTTGACGGTTGGTAATCGCTCTTCACGCGAAAAAATATATCACTTACCGAGATCTGTTTAGGCAGAGTGCCACACCCAGTAATGGGTAAAAGGCGTGATGATATATTTATTTTATTTAGTTTTTAATTTTACATTTAATTTTTAAAATCTCTGTGTACAATTTTAAGCAGTGCATGACAAGAACAAAAATAATTCTAATAAATATTATTTCAGATATACTGTATTTTTTGAGTCCACGTACTCTCGCCTGTGAGGCGACAGTCCTACCATCTTCATCAATACTATAACTTCTTATTTATAATATTACATTAATTAATAATTCTTCCTTAAATATTCTTTCAAATCTGGGACAGACATAGTCCATTTGCCACATAGTTATGATACGATCATCAGGTATAGAACGGAAGCCTAACTAAGTCACGTACTAGCGCTGTCTCTCTCACTCACGTATAGACACATATACACACGCACAGAACAGATATAGCTGTATAATATACCGGGCGTTCACGAAAGAGCGACGCATTGACGAATAATCACGCCGACTCGATATCACTAAAATAAAATAAATAAATAAATATATCATCACGCCTTTTACTCGTTACTGGGTGTAGCACTCTGCCTAAGCAGATCTCGGTAACTGATATATTTTTCGGGTGAAGTGCGATTACCAGCCGTCAAATCACGGCCCCCAAATATATTAGTGGAGGGGGAGCCACAGAGGTAGATTTAAATTGGTGAAATATTGTTTGTCGGCTGTGGGAATCGAACCAGGGTTCTGAAGATCCACAGGCCGTCTCTATACCACTGAGCCACCTACCCCATTTATTTATTTGTGACTTGTGGATTTGAGAACCTGGGTTGTTAACATTTTTGACAGCTGGTAACCGTACTTCACGCGCATAAATATATCATGTATAGTGATCTGCTACAGCAGAATGCCACAAATAAATAAATAAAACTGCGTCATTTCAGATTCCTGTCTCATTTTTGAATGTGGAAGTTCTGTATTTGCAGCGCACATAATTATACTAGATTTGGAGAGTTGTAGCACCATGGTAACGCGTCGGTTTCACAAGCGAGAGTTACTTAAAATTAGAGATGGGCGAATATCATTCGCGAATAGTCGAATGCCGCGAATATTGACATTATTCGATATTCGAGATTTTCGAATATTAACGTCAGTATAGCGAACATTCGAATACCTCGAATATTCCGCTATATGTTGACCTCCATTTTTGACTATATTTTCCTTTATCATTTGTACATAAACTTAAAGCTATTACAATACTTTGAAGTTATTAATAACAAAGATATTTTGTTTCAAAACCATGAAGACATACCATATTTCAAATCAGCCCGTACGTTTCACCTTAAATTTGAAGTTTTCGTCTTTTTCTTTTTTGTTTGTACTTTTTGTTTTAATTTTATTTTATCTTAACAATTTCATTCAAATAATGAAAAGGACATAATTAAATAATTATTAATAATAAATATATTAACTTTTAGGAGTATTCGAATATTCGAGATCTGATTAATATTCGTATTCGATATTCGAATTCGAGAAATTTGATATTCGCCCATCTCTACTTAAAATAAAAAATAAAATTGCATGCAAGTAATCCGAGTTCAACTTTAGGCTGTAGGTTATTTGCCCGTCGCCCTGTACTTTCCAAATGAAGATACACTCACACATAAAAGTAAGAGATACTTTTACAGAGTTATTTCAAGACGTTGGGCGCTAGTCTTGGCTTTCGATAGCTTCAGGCAAATTGTTACAGTTCCTCCACATCAGCTATGAACCACTTGATTATTACGGAATTCAGAATTTCCAAGTGGCCCGTTGGTCATTACCTAAATTATATATACGCATACATACGCTTCTAACAAATATGTGAAGATTCTACTGAAATTACTGTAGTGTGTGTCTGATTTGATATATGGCGTTGCAGATTAAATTGGAAATTAATTTATTTTGAAAGCTCAGCACTTGTAAATTTTAAAAATAAATAAATAAATATATCATCACGCCTTTTACCTATTATTGAGTGTGGCACTTTACCGTAGCAGATCACGGTAAGTGATATATTTATACAAGTCACACACTCAGTAATGGGTAAAAGGCTCGATCATATATTTATTATTTTGACTCTCGCTTCCTTTTTACTTCCTTGTACGAAGTAAAGGAAAATTTTCGGTTCTCCGATTTCAACGGAAATAGGTATTTTGGCCCTTCCTGAATCCATTTTGACTAATTTCGTCGTGCCGTCTGTACGTACGTACGTATCTCGCATAACTCAAAAACGTTGAAAATTGAAACTTTATATTTAGGACTGTTATAACATCTAGTTGTGCACCTCCCTTTTTGGTCATTATACAATTACCGGAAGTGGTACTTTACTTGAAGCCTATAATAGATTTTCATGAAAAACTATATTCAAATATAATTTAAAACTTTCCAAATTTGGTATATAAGACTACTATATCAATGGAAATAATATAATAGATTTTGGTTAAAATAGACTAACCGGAAGTGACACATTACATGAAGCTGCTAACAGTTTTCCATGAAAGAAATGGTATTATTTTAATTTTAGAAATAAATGCTGTAAATAAAAGTTTTAGAGAATTAAATTCTGCGTCTAGTATATTAAAAAAATTTAAATTAGCCTTTTGCATAAGCGAGATATCTAAATTTAAATATTATATATTTTTGGTTTTTAAAAAAAATTAAGTTTGCTATGGATTAGAACAAAAAATAAAAAATAAAAGATTTTATGTCAAAAATATGTGCAATTAAAAAAATATCTATAGTTTAATACGCGTACAAGGAAGTCATGTGATGTCCACATCAGATTTTTTAATTTAGTTCAAATATTTCTGTTTTGAAAGGGAAGGCAGTATACCTATATCATTGTGTGATGTACGTATAAGACGGGTGTTCTATACGGAAGATGATTAAAAAAATTATAGAGAAACGTAATAAAAGAAAATAATAATTTAACCTTTTATATTGAATACACATGCTATAGATTCTTATATTGCTAAAAGAACTAAAATTATTCTATTTAATACTCTGCATGACTGCTAAACAAAAATAGTTTTGACATGTTTTCAAATTAAGTTTGAAACATAAATATAAATTAAAAATACTGAAGGCGTAAAAATTAAGTATTTTCAGTATTTAAGCTGCCAGGGTGTGCAACGCAATAAATCTAATTATTTTTTAGTTTCTCAGATGTGGGAGAGTTGGCACCCCTTTACAGGATGTGAAACATAACACACATAAAATTTCATTTCTCATTTAAATGAAACTTTCGTATTTGGGAAGAAAAACTTCCCCTAGATGTAAGTAAATATGTAGATGACTTTCTCACGGCCTCCCCCGATGTAGTGTGAGGTTTTTACTGTGAATTCCAAAACATTTGAAACACGAAACAAGTGCTCTAGTGCTACCCACGACACGGTGGAGGAATTTGTTACGTTTGGCAGTTGTTTTGGATCGTAAAACTTCCGAAAGAAAACAAAGAAAAAATCTGCATTTTCCCAAGCACACTATCAGAATGTATTTGTTTCGAAAATTATAATAAGTTACAATTTCTTTAAATACAGAGTGATTCAAAATAAATGGCATCAAATCGTACCATGAAAAACAAAGATATATATATATATATATATATATATATATATATATATATATATATATATCTTTCGTTGTCAATTATGACAGATAATTAATTTCAAATTTATGATTTTAAATCTTATTGATTATTGTAACATTTAAACGGTATGGCATTCATCGACCACCAAAATTGAACCAATTACATTTATTTCATTAAATTCAGACATACTTTTACATGGCACAATTTGATGCCTGGTTTTTTGAATCACCCGGTATTGTATTATGTAACAAGTTTTATAAACAACTCTTTAGTAACGAGTCTATAAAATTAAGACAACAAAAAAATATGAAGTTATAAACTATTTGAAAAGAGCTAACTTTAGTCCGTGCTTAATACGTCAGTTATTAACTTCAAGTCGTGACTAAAAGGTTCAAATCTACGGCTTGTTAACATCTGATTAAGATATTATTTAGCGCCATGGAAACCAGTACGTTAAATGACATTTTAATAACATATAGTGAAATGCAGAATATTCGGACACAATTGTATTTTTAATTATGTTTTTTAATGTGGTACCACTGAGGCATCTACCCCCTATTCATCTTGTATTTTTAAAATAATATCCGTATTGTCTTTTGTGCGTGAACGTCAAAGAACATCAAAGAAATAATGAGCAAAAATACTTGAAATAATTTCTCTTCAAATGACAAGATTAAAATTTTTGTTGTTAATTCCAAGTTTTAAATAACTTAGAACCCTTCTTCCGTTTTTAGATGGCGTCTATAACGTTTCCGGTAAAAAAATACAACCCTTTTTAAAAGCATATGGATTTAAAATTGAGCACAAAAAACACCCATATGAAATTTAACATATGTCTGAGATACATCTGAGTTTCAAACAAAACTATTCTTTAGTTCTGATGGTGATAGAGGCTGGAATAGTGTGGCGATTTCTACACACTTTTATAAAAATATAATTGGCAGAAGGTTAGGTTAGTTCTTTTTATATACACTGTATGAGTTATTTTCGGGTGTAGATATGAAAAGAGAATTCAAGAAGGGTTAAAAATGAATGTATGGATGTTTTTAATGACAATTTTTTGTTTCGTATTTTAATTTTACCCTTTTAACTGTTGCTGACAGCTTTTTAAAATGATGCTTCGCTCTTTGAAGAAGCTTTCTGAATAATTGTCATTGTTCTGGTATGTTAAATATATAACTTTTGAATTCTCACAACTAAACTCGTTTTGGAAGAATGGTAGATACTCTTTTATGGTGAATTATGCGTTTCTTATAAAGGAAGAAAGAGTTTTTCAGCTTTTATTGTTGCGTTTGATCTATTTAACAGTGGTTGCACACAATTTTCACATAGACACAAGAAGGGGGAACTGCTTTATCATAACTTATATTTTAAATACATAAAAAGATAGAGATACGGTTGATATTTTAAATATAACAAAAATACTCCTGTGGCTTTCCTTTCATTAACATCTTTGGGGTCCGTGATTTAACAACTGGTAACCGCATAAATATATTACTTATTGAGATCTGCTTCGGCAGAATGTCACACCCGGTAATCGGTAAAAGGTGTGATGATATATTTAAATAAATAAATAAATATATCATTCACACCTTTTACCCAATACTGGGTGTGGCACTCTGCCTAAGCAGATCTCAGTAAGTAATATATTTTTTCACGTGAAGTGTGGTTACCAGTCGTCAATTCACACCCCCCAAAGATATTAGTGTTGGGGGAGCCACAGAGGTAGATTTAAATTGGTGAAAATTGTTTGTCGGCTGTGGGGATCGAACCAGGGTTCTCAAGATCCACAGGATGACTCGATACCACTGAGCCACCTACCCCATATTTGATATATTTATTGTTTTTATTTTATTTATAATAGCAATAATATTATGTTACGAAATGTTTAATGTTCAAATGCCAACTGTATAGATATATCACTTACTGAGATCTGCTTCGGCAGAATGTCACACCCGGTAATGGGTAAAAGCCGAGATATTTTGTTTTAAAATAATTTCAACTTTTCGTTATTCTCAAAATTCAATCAAAATTACTTTCCAAGAAATGTATCCTCATTTCTTCTCTTAAACCAACAGACATAAACTTTTACAACTAAAATATGTTCTCATGTTTTTATAAGATGTTTTAAATTACTGTGGCTGAAAACGGATGCATAAATTTTTTGTCGCAAATCTTGGATCATAGTAACGTGTGAAAATAATTTCAAATTTTCATATGACATTCAATAGACAGCTTCACCGATTACCCTTATTTTACCGTTTAATTTACCGCTAATTCACTCTAATGTCTACCGATTCGGAGGAAGATGAGATTCCAGGAGAGGGATTGAAGTAAGTATGGAAATAATGAAAATAACTTTTATATTTTTAGGGGTTACAGATCATCTGTCATGTTCTTCACCCTCAGATATACGTGGAGGGTGAACTATTGGGTGATGATTGTGCTGTTTATCTTATATTTATTTGATTATTTGCTACTTTGACAATAGCAAATTTAATTAAATTGCAACTCAAAGAAAGTTATTGCTCGAACATGATCACTAAAGCCCGGATTTTTAGGCAATTGCCTAGATTCAAATTTTAATATACTTCAGGCAATGTCGTTTTTCTATACATAGGTAATATGTTTACGTGTAATGGAAGGTTTTTTTTTCGTGCCTTAGAACCTATTTTTTCTATATTTTGGTTATTGTGTCTATTCTAACTTTTATTGAGCAGGCAAGGTTTATCATCTACTTCGTTGACTAATTCAGCACTCGACAAAGTGTTTCAACCTAACCTATAATATTTAAATTACTACTTTAATCAAGTTTTTGTGTGTGAATTGAAATGCCGAAAGAAAAAACGTTTTTTAGTCAAAATGTTACGTGGCAATTCAATTGTGTCTTTGCCATTAATCAATGAAGCTGAGGTAACTTTAGACGATATGGCTAAATATAAGAATGCTCTTGTCACATTTTGTGATGTCGAACAAAGTTTTCAACTTACAAGCAAGTGCTGACAGACCGAAGACAGTCCCTTTCCGAAAATTTCATAGAGCAATTGCTCGTAATATTTTATGAAGTAAAGTATACTACATAATTTGAATTTGCATAATAGTTAATAAAATGAGAACCCTACATTATTATTTTTCAGATTGCGTTAATTTTTGTTTAAAATGATTATTTTTTCTAACGAAGGATAGATACGAGTACCAATATTAGAAAAAGGATTCGTTTATTTTTTTTTAAACAAATTATTTACATTTAGGCTACCTAAAATCCCGCCTATTTTAGAGTAATTACCGACCTATATGCCTACTTATTTGGGAGTCTTTAAGAGCCTAAATATCCGGGCTTTAATAATCACTGTTAGTGAGAGTACTATCGCTTAAAATGCGAGCTTTAACTAGGGATATATTTTGTGATTTTAAGATCGGAGAAGGGCGAAGGAGGCGATCACTTATCCTACAAGGATCTACAAGTGGAAGAAGTTATAGTAGAGAAACATATGACGTTTAAGGAGGCTTCTAGTTGTCTTCATATGCTTGGGAAGGATGAAAGTGGTATGCGATACGCGTATCTAATGATTACTTGCACTGACAGGTCCGTACTTCATTATTTTCAAATTGCATCTTTCTTTTCAAATATAATTATGATTTATATTATGTTATAACTCACTTAGATGAATAGTTTAATTTCATTATTAATTAAAAACACAATTAGATAATATTTATTATCGATTTAAATATATTTATATTTTCTCACATGATGGTGAAATATTTGTTTTATTATGCGGGTACCAGTTAAATTTATTTAAAAATAAATATATCATCACGCTTCTTATGCATTACTGGGTGTGGTACTCTGCCGAAGCAGATCATTGATATATTTATGCGGTACCAGCTGTTAAATTAATAAGAGTAGCTTTAACGCAATAAAACCTGAGTTTTCAAATACATTAAGCTCAATTAGTTTAAAATTTTATGTTTTTTATATTCATTACTTCAAGCTGAATTCAAATCAGTAAATCTAATACTGGAATGAATCTGATCAAAGTTAGCCAATCAAATAACTCAACTGTTTAATCTAAAAATGTTTCACATAAATATATATGTCGTGCAAACAAAAATATGACATCAAATTATGAAACAGTATATTGAAAAATAAGTCTAAAAATTGGTCATCGTATCGGATACATTTAAATGTTTTATTACAAAAATAGTAATAAAATTTCAAGGTGGTACCACTGACAAATAAATAAATATTAGAAATGTTTGTAAGTGTGATGAAGTACACCGATAACTAATTTGAACTAAAAGTGTCTATTTAAAGTAAAATATGCCGGTGTTATTCTATGACGAAACAACTGTAGATGTATATATGTCTTTGACAATCCAAGCCATTATTCCGTCCATCATTCACAAACCCCCAAAAACAAAAGAAAATCAGCTCGGTTATAATGATGACATCCGTTATAGTTACCACGATGTGGCACGTGGTTCAGAACGATTAGTGTTTTATTTTTCCATGGGCAGTGCGACCGAAACTCGAGCGTTAACTGCTAACGATAAGTACATTGTAATACTGGTTCCAGGAAACTCACCGAAATATCCGTTCTTCTCCAGTTTGTCCACGTTCTATTCCTGGATCTCGCCGGAAATAAGATCAACCTGGAAGGATTCAATGTTCTCGAAGCCATGCCGTATTTGTTGTTCCTGAAAGCAGATAGGAATATTGTTGAAAGTGCCACACTTCATTCCTGCAGTTTATTACAGGTGTATTTATCATCTACACACATATACTCCATACCAAATGACAACACAATTGTTTTTTCTACGATTGTTATGAAAAGTTGACAATTACGCTCTTATTTGTTATTGTAAAGTTGACGTTTTCTATGGAACAATCGAATTGATATTAAATGTAATTTGACATGGTCACCATGGAAACGTGATGTGCATTTACAACTACAATTCCTTTGATTTATATAAAATAATTATTAAATTTCCTGCATTCGAGAATGCAAAAGCAAATTACGCTCTTATTTGTCATTGTAAAGTTGACGTTTTCCATGGAACAATCGAATTGATATTAAATGTAATTTGACATGGTCACCATGGAAACGTGATGTGCATTTACAACTACAACTCCTTTGATTTATATAAAATAATTATTAAATTTCCTGCATTCGAGAATGCAAAAGCAAATTACGCTCTTATTTGTCATTGTAAAGTTGACGTTTTCCATGGAACAATCGAATTGATATTAAATGTAATTTGACATGGTCACCATGGAAACGTGATGTGCATTTACAACTACAACTCCTTTGATTTATATAAAATAATTATTAAATTTCCTGTATCGCAAACGTAAATAGTTATTTTTGATTCTAGATTGCGAAATGTTACTTTTGCATTCGAGAATGCAAAAGCATTTCGCAATTGAGTATCAAACAACGTTTTTTCGAAAACTATGTCTCAAAATTAGTAATAATGTAATGAGAAAATTTTGACGTTTAGGATTAATTAATGTGACATCTAATGTCTCCATGACAACAATGTATATAATATAATTGCTATCAAATCTGGTATTCTCTGACCAGCAATTGACAGCTGGTTGGCAATAGAAACCAAACAAACGTTCTAATTTTTTTCTGCGATTTATTGGGATTCGCATTGCATTTCTCAAGAAACTATTCCAGTACACCAGTTAGCTTCCTCAAGCGGGATAAATATGAATAATTCCTCAATTGGAACATTAAATATAAATTTTGTTAAAGAATAGAAGTATTGTTTCTAAGCAAAAAAATAAAGTGACACATTTTATTAAATTGTGAGCCTTTCTTCTATCAAAAAATTGCATCCTGCATGCAAAAGTCTTTTGCGTTCTGTAGACAAAAAACACTCATTTCGCGTGTAAATTTTAACTTTATATGTATTTTCAAGTTTAATGTTGAAAAAAATCTGTTGATAAAATGTAGAAATTGAAGATATTTTTTGTTTAGAAAAGTAAATGATTTCTGGGAATGTGGAAGTAAGTCCACATAATTGGCAAATTAGAAATAATTATTCATAAATGAGCCTAATTAAAATTACATATCATTAAAGAACACAAAAATCAACCCAACTGACAGACTGTCAAAAATAATTATTGAAAATTAATTAATTGATTGGTTCTACAATTCCAGATATTAAATTTCAGCCGAAATAAAATAATTAGTACGCAAGGAATCAAGCAACCCATGATGGAGTGTCTGGATCTGAACTGTACGTATAAATTAGAAATAACAAAAAAACACAAATAGCAGAATTTTCGACACTCATCAACTTTTTTTGTGTAGAATTTTTGTCAGTTTTTGACAGCGCCTTTAAACAAAAAATTAATTAGTATGAATTAAATTTACAAGTTTTACAAATACCGTTGCTTGGAATTAAGTCGTTTCTAAAGAAACTTGTTTTTATTACCATGACTACAAACTATTAAATTTTGGAGAAACCGGAAAATTATTTTATAGTTCCTGTATCGCTAATTTTCCTAAATCAGGAAATGTTGTTCATAATTTATGTTTCCTAAAATTCTTATTGAAATATGGAAACCAGTTTTGATGCTATTTAACACCTTACTAAATCAACTACTAAATCAGAATAATAACCATATATCAAACCCGAATAATAATATTTTATTTATTCAGGAACTTAATCCTAATTACAGTACAGGACCCGCTTTACCGAGCTGCGTATATATATATATATATATATATATATATATATATATATATAACGTCAAACGTTATGTTTTGACAGATAAAACGTCAAGCATTTATTTTTTTTTTGTTCAATTCCATGGCTAGCAATATTTTTAACGTAATTTTCAACATTTTCATATTTAATTTCTGTCGTTCAAAGCACGTAAAAGTAATTCTGTTTATTGATTTAGATGCAGAATTTGTTGCCCTAAAACTTTTATTTGACGCGTTTTTGCTTAAAATAATGAGAGAAGCAGGAAATTGCGAAAAACTGATTTCCCATGTCCAAGTCCAAGTCCTATGACCGGCTGGGCGAGTCACCACCCTGTATATATATATTTAACTTTAAGATCTGGAGTTCGAATTCTACATGTTTCATAATTCAAAATTTTGGTTTTCCAAAGCTTATGTCATTTATAACTCAACAATATATTCGATCCCTTTTACTTTCTATAAATTTCTACCTGCCTTTAACCTCACTACCCTGTGTCTTCACAACCCCAAGATCCCTTTCCCCTTTGGGCAGACGGCAGACATAATTTTTTATGAAACTGTAACCCAATCCGGCAAAATTTCTGTAATTTGAAGTTTTTATAAGAAAAAATTCGACATTTCACCCTTTACCTACTGTGAGAAAAAGTGCGAAAAGTGTAAATATGACACCACGTTTTTTAGGGTAACTTGATACCTAAAGGGTTCGTAAACAGAGACACAGGTAGAGGAAGTAACGATTTTTGCCGGAAATTAGAAAAAAGAATATTTTTTTGCAGATGTAACTACTTAAGATTTTTTTAGCGACATTATTATTTTTGTAAACTCACAAATTCAGGTACTTATTTCTCACATTTTCTCATACCATAAATGATCAAACATTTACAAATATTTATTTCTTATTTATAAAATGAATATTTTTTGATTCGCTCGTAAACAAGTTTTGAATAATTTCTTACTTTTTGTTATATAAATATTTTAATAAATTTTATTAGTTGCTCTGTTTTATTAATGTTAATATTTATTCAAGGTTAGTACATTTTTTTGTTTTAATTAATAGATTTTAGATCAATGTTCCTGTGTATAGTTTTCTAAATTATTACATTTTTTAAGATATCTTAATTAGAAATAAATTATAAATATTTACATAACGCCTACATGAATTTTTATAAACTAGACAACTTTTCTTGTAAGTTATCCTAACGAAGGCAAGGCTCGCTTCAGTTGTATTTTAATATAATACTCCCTTCCTTCCTCATCTTTTTTTTTTACTTCATTTTAAGTTTTACTATACAGTGTCTAACTGCAATTGAGTTAAACAAGCGCAGGGGATGCTGCCTTCATTACTTATAGATTCGTTGTTACAGAAGTGGGATTTGCGAAACTGGTGTACAGGAGCGAATGGATGAATGTTTGTTGCGTGTTGATGGATTTTGGTTGTGAGAAATGAAAGAGTTCGTATGGAGGAAGTGTTAATGTGGTCGAATCGAGTATCGTGTGTCAGGATGAGAATGTTGACGGGTTCGTGCTACCCCATTTAATGGGATATAGCGTGATGTTATGTATGTATGTATGTATGTATGTATTTATGTATTTATATAAACAACTAACAATTAATACTAACCAATGACAAAAGTAATAGAACCTAAGCTACCTAAGTAACTTATTATCATTGATTATTTTAGTTGATATATTTCCCGGGCTTTGCTTATGTTGGTAGTGCTGTAATTCAAAACTGCAAATTAAAATAACGTTTTAAAACTACAAAAGTACGAATTTTATACGGAAGTATATCTACAGGATGTTTAAAAATTCACGGAAGTAGAATATAAACCTAACACCTTTTCAATCACCCGTCACCTTTCTTATTCTCAAAGAAAAAAAAACCGTTCACCGTGCTACATCTAGCCCGCCAGGCGTTTCCTATCCAGGGGTGTTTTTTTTTTGCAACCCCACGCTGAGTATTTCAACCCGTACACGTATTTTGCAATTTTTACTAGCAGCTGTGTTTATTTTCGTTTGGAAAGGGTTTAAAATATAGATAGGGTTACACAGCTTTTTATTTAGAAAGGGTAAAAAATTCGACGCGCCCGAAGAAAAGGGTGGAAAGAGAAAAAATTGCTGATTTTCTCATGGCTTGCTGAGAATCGCACACCTTGAAGTTTGGGATATTTTTTTAGCTTTTAATAAGGTAAAGCTTGCTTTACCCCTTTATGAGAATTCGTTCGGGAGTTTTCAAGCCGTTTTTGACTAAAACATCGTTTAGGGATTAATTTTGTCCTAAATGTAACGGTTAAAAATATTGATGAGTAGAATAGCGTCCAGTAATTAGTCGTTAAATTAAAATTTGGACAAGGGAGTAAATAAAACCATTTCAAATCCTCTAACGTTTCGGTAATAATATTACCATTCACGGAAGAACTACAATAGAGAAACGTTAAGATATATTTAATACACACATACCTCGCTATACGGCCGCTCTTTATACGACATTTCGCTATAACGGCCCTTTTCAATTAAGGCACTTTTTCAATTTAAGAGTTTGTATGAATTTGAATTAGAATAATTGATTCCTTATACGGCTTTTCGTTTTGCGGCCAAGTTTCGTGGAACGCATCTAGGCCGTAAAGCGAGGTATGGGTGTACATATAATATAACAATGTCTCAGAAAAAAAATAACATAATTTATAAAAATTTAAGTAAACTAAAACAATAACACAATAAATACGTACCATTAGGTAGAAGTACATTGAGTAAATAAATTAGCAATCGTAAAAAATATTGCAACAAAATCAGAAAAATACAATATTTTAATAATACAATATAATAATAATAATAAAGTTAAAAATATTGTATGTCCCAAATAAATAAAATAAATAAATAATTAAATAAATATATCATCACGCCTTTTACCCATTACTGGGTGTGGCACTCTGCCTAAGCAGATCTCGGTAAGTGATATATTTCTTCGCGTGAAGTGCGGTTACCAGCCGTCAAATCACGGCCCCCAAATATGTTAGTAGAGGGAGAGCAACAGAGGTAGATTCAAATTGTTTGTCGGCTGTGGGGATCGAACCAGGGTTCTCAAGATCCACAGGCCGACTCGATACCACTGAGCCATCTACCCCATATAAATAAAGACAATTGTTAATTTAGTTATTTGTTAATTTAATTCATGGCGCTATGCTTATTACGGCTGTTTCATATGCCATTAAAATTCATGGTTCAAATTTACTAACGCCTTGGTGAGTTACGTCTATCTCTACAAATTATAATATTTGGTGGATACAGTTATTACTGTGACTGTCAAAATTGTAATAAATGTTAGAATGTTTTTAATAAATCTACCTTTTTTTAGTTTAGTAAATTTAATTGTAAAATTTAGTATTACTTTTAAAAATATCTGATGTGGACACCACATGACTTCCTTGTACACGTATTAAACTATAGATATTTTTTTAATTGCACATATTTGACATTAAATCTTTTATTTTTTGTTCTAATCCATAGCAAACTTAATTTATTTTATCCGGTTAGTCTATTTTAACCAAAATCTATTATGTTATTTCCATTGATATAGTAGTCTTATATACTAAATTTGGAAAGTTTTAAATTATATTTGAATATAGTTTTTCATGAAAATCTATTATAGGCTTCAAGTAAAGTACCACTTCCGGTAGTTGTATAATGACCAAAAAGGGAGGTGCACAACTAGATGTTATAACAGTCCTAAATATAAAGTTTCAATTTTCTACGGCTTACCGTTTTTGAGTTATGCGAGATACGTACCGTACGTACGTACGTACGTACGTACATACGGTACAGACGGCACGACGAAATTAGTTAAAATGGATTCAGGGAGGGCCAAAATACCTATTTCCGTTGAAATCTGAGAACCGAAAATTTTCGCGATTACAATACTTCCTTTACTTCGTACAAGGAAGTAAAAAGAGTTAACGGTTACGAGTGACGAAAATAATTTATATAAATCTCGAAAGCATATCAAAACTAGAAACCAGTTAAATATAATTCTTTCCCCACTATTCCAGACTGAAAAGCATTGTGGGAACGATATAAAAACCCACTATACCCTTTTCAGATATGCATGAATTTTTTCCGTGTAATTTTTTCCATAACCATTAGTATTAACCCTTCTGCATCACATCTTTTCCCATATGCGCAATTCATTTGTCAAAAATCTCCGCTAAAGGAGCAATGCACAAGTATACACAGACACATTTATACGAGTGTGTTTATAAACATAATCAATCAAGTTACTCCTGACAGCTGTAGAAAATCTGGTAAAATGACTGACTTTTTGTCAAAAAAATTCCCCGCTTTTTTAAACTCGAGTCTTTGGAGGAATATTAATGAGAGGAACTGAATATACTCGGTTGACGATTCGTTTTATGTGCTGTAATGGCCTAGAACGTAAAGTGCAGGATATGATCATTTTAAATAAATGTTTTTATTGTTTTCTCATTTTATAATTAGTTTTTCTTTGTGTAAACATACTTTAATCAAATATCATCATGCATATGGGGTAGATGGCTCAGTGATATCGAGTCGGCCTGTGGATCTTGAAAACCCTGGTTCGATCCCCACAGCCGACAAACAATTTTCACCAATTTAAAAATCTACCCCTGTGGCTCCCTCTTCACTAATATCTTTGAGGGCCGTGATTTGACGGCTGGTAACCGCACTTCACGCGACAAAATATATCACTTACCGAGATCTGCTTAGGCAGAGTGCCACACCCAGTAATGGGTAAAAGGCGTGATGATATATTTATTTATTTTATTTTATTTATTTTACTCATTATTATGTGTGGCACTCTGCCGTAGCAGATCTCGGTAAGTGTTATATTTATGTGTTTGTACAACTTTAAACCCGACTTTCTGCAATTTTAGAATCTAAAGCGAACTTTTGTCCTTTACTTGCTTATAAATAGCGATATTTTAAATATGTTTAAACAATTAAACATCATTAAAGTTATAAACATTTCGTAATAACTTTAAACCTAGTTTTTAATTTAGGTGAAATATTGACACTAGTCGTTTAACAATTTTAAACCCGACTTTCTGCGATTTTAGAAACTAAAGCGAACTTTTGTCTATTATGTATCTAAGTTGACAATTAAATTTCATTACTAAAAAATAAAGTGAAAAAATCGCATTAAAAAAAATATCATTGATTGATCTGCAATTGCAGAGCTACTGCTTACTAATTGGGATTAATTTCCTGTTGTGCAATGTGGTAAATGTACAACATTTTTTCATCTAAAGTTTTTTTTGTAAAATGTTGATTATCTTGAAAGTCATGCAGCAGAAATAATTGTATAAAAATGGCAAAAATCAAACAATCCGTTTGTGACTGTTCCCACCAGTTGAAAACGTAAAAATTTCACACTTTCTGCGTCGATAATTAAACATTTTTACCTTTAAAATCGATGAAAATAATCGATCAAACATATTCATCAATCATTCGACTCATATATCATTTCAAGAAACATTTTTTTACCCTAAGAAAAGATAAAAAACGTGTGTGTTGGATCGTGTTACCTGCGTCGAACCCTTCCTTAAAACATCCCCTAAAAAATACCCTCCTAGTGGACTACATGAAGGACATGTCCCCTTACGCCAAATGCGAGTTTCTTGTCTGTGGTATACAGCGGCATTCGGGAATTAATCAATCTTGTATTTCTAAAAAATTCTTCCAGGTTTTAATCGTTTCTTACAACCATTTAAGAATATAACTTTTTTTCAAAAAGAAAGGATATCGTGAGAATTTAAAATAACGTACGTTTAGTTGAAATACAAGATTTCCCTTATTTCCACAGAAAAGTTTCACATTTAAAAAGAAGATATTATAAGTTTTCATGGAAAATATTGACGCCTAATTATTATTTCAATAACTTTATTTTTCAGTCGATATACATTCCTTAATTATTTCAGATTTTAATTTATAAATAAATAAATATATCAGCACGCCTTGTACCCATTACCGGCTATGGCACTCTGCTGTAGCAGACTTTGATAAGTGATATATTTATGTCGTCAAATCACGGCCGTTAAACTTATTAGTGGAGAGAACCACAGGGGTAATTTTAATGTGGTGAAAATTATTTGTTGGCCACCTACCCCATTAATTAATTATATAAACAATTTTCACCAATTTAAATCTACCCCTGTGGCTCCTCCTCCACTAATATCTTTAAGGGCCGTTATTTGACTGGTCCCCGCATTTTACGCGAAAAAATATATCACCGAGATCTGCTTAGGCAGAGTACCACACCCAGTAATGAGTAAAAAGCGTGATGATATATTTATTTATTTATATTTAATTAGATAATAATACATCAGTTTAAATCTTACAAGAAATTAACGATGAACAATAAGAATTAAAATCTCAGTCAAACTAAAATTATGTGGCTCATTGAATCCCTGTACTGTAATTAGAATTCTGTAGCATAAATAAATAAATTTAATGCAATATTTTGCAGACAATTATATAGACGAAGTGGAATTTGTACAAGAGGACATACCAAATTTGAAACTTTTGGAACTCAGAGGAAATCTACTAAACACTTTAAGAGGCATCTATCCACCGAGTCTAGATAGCTTATACTTGGTAAGTTTTCTAGCGCCCTTTTAACCCACAAACTATTCTTCATTTAATTTATGTACCAAAATATTATCTTAAATAAATACATATTTAAAACAACAACCTTTAATGTTAAAACAGTCAAAGATGGCTTAAAAGTATATGTAATTTAAAGGCAACTGTTATATAATAGTTCGAGCTTATCGATTCGTTGATAGATGGCAGCATCTGCTCAAAACAATTTTGAAACTTTTCATCCCTTGTACAGGGGAGTGAGTTAAAAAACGAGTGTCATTTCCATAACCCACAGAATACTAATAACTTTTTATGACTTCATTTTGTTACCAATGACACACTTTTATGTTGTTGTAAATTAAATAATGAATATTCATATGTTTTAAGTAACCCTTTACATTCCAGCTTTATAAACATATAGCCTTATCTATGTTTATATAGAAATGCATATTTATAACATATAAAAGACAGTGTCTCTCTGAAAGATACGAGATATTATTTTTATTCGCGCATAAAATAACATTATATGACGGAACAGTAAAATTTATGATATTTTTCATGTTTTATCAATTTTATCTGTTAATATAACAACACTAAAGGCCAACTGGCATGCGGTAGAATATGGCAGGAGCAAATTATAACCCTTGTTAGTTGGATAACTACCCATACATAGCTGGTTAGTTTGTAACAAACATTTTAAACATGTTTTATATGCAACCGCACGCAACAAGTATGTAGGACAAGTTGTTGTAATAGTTATTTACGTATCAAGTGCAGAAAGATGGGTTTTTTTGAATGAGTGGTTCGTTGCTGCATGAGCGAAGCGAATGCTGCAAGACCGTGAGTTAAAAAAAACCCTTTCTGCACGAGTTGCGTACACTATTGTTTTTACAACCATATTTTGATAAAAATAATAAAACAAATTTCAGTAATTGTAACATCTCTAAAATTTTGTATTAATTTAGAAACTTTAGAAAGATACCTGGTTTAATGTATCTATGACAACTGACAAAGAAAAACTCAATTATTTTATTAATAATGAGGAAAAATTTCTCCGTGCTTTCAATTTAAAAAATGTTTGAATCGAGTGGCGAACCCGTATTAGATTCTATAGACATTATAGAAGAAGCAAATGCTACAACATTAAATTTGCTTCCATAAATATTAATAGAAAGTATACTGTATAGAGTTTATTTATATTAAATTACTTTTCTGCACTAGTGCAGAAATAATTCACATTTTTTGCCCTAGTGCAAAAATCTGCTACTTTCATAATAAAAATAAGTTCAAAAACGCCTACTTGTTTTAATGGTTGTAGAAAAAATACTTTTCAGCTATCGAAATAATACTTCAAATTGTTACAATTTTAACGATTGAAATTATGCTACTAATTAGTAAAAACTATATTAAATATATCATCACTCCTCTGAACTATTAGTGGGTGAGGCACTCTGCTGTAGCAGATCTCGGTAAGTGATATATTTATGCGCGTGAAGTGTGTTTCCTAACTGATAAACCATGACCGCCAAAATAATAAATTGATCTATATTTAATTTAAATGAATTTTATTTATTTTTTATGGGGTAGGTGGCTCAGTGGTATCAAGTCGGCCTGTGGATCTTGAGAACTCTGGTTCAATCCCCACAGCCAACATACAATTTTCACCAATTTAAATCTACCCCTGTGGCTTCCCCTCCATTAACATCTTTGAAGGCCGTGATTTGACGGCTGGTAACCGCACTTCACGCGAAGAAATATATCACTTACCGAGATCTGCTTACGGCAGAGTGCCACACCCAGTAATGGGTAAACGGTGTGATGATATATTTATTTATTTATTTTGTATAATGAATAAATTAACTATTTGAGTGATTATAATTTTATTTTAATTGTTAATATATTAGAAATAATTCTCAAACCAGTGGCACTAAAATTGTTCACTTCATGTAAAGTGCAAATAATTTTAGGAATTTTAAAGTAAATCCTTTTGTTTTGTGAAACATTCTGTATAACATTAATGTCACTTGAATTAATAATTTTATTTTAACATTACTTGTGAAAATGACATTGCTCTCCGTCAATTGAAATAAAAGTAAATAACTTTCGTTACTAGTAAGGAAAACGGTTACTATCACAACTAAATTAAGTGAGGGAATAGCTATTTATGAAACTAGTAAGTAAATGAAGGTTATTACCTTACGCATGTGAAATTTGCAGGCGTAGCCGAGTTATGTAAACACATAAGTAAGGTAATAACCTATTTCCCTACTAGTTTCATACAATATTTTTTCTATTTCCGTTCTAATAAATACGAAAGAGCGTTTTTGAAATTATGAAATTTTTACATATTAATGACAGTTATAAATTCAGAAAATAAAAGAATAACACTTCAGAATTCGTCTACCAAGCTATCTGTTGCTATGTTACCTCATTATTTCACTAGTTAAATAATGCAGTTCATTACCTAACTCAAATAGGTGAAATAAAACGTCTATTTCCTAACGGAAGTAGATAAATATCATTTGACATGGTGATGTGCATTTGCAAATACAACTCCTTTGATTTATATAATTATTTGTTTGTATTATTGTGTGTAACGTAATATGAAAATAGTAATTTGACGAATGATTTGAAAGGCACAAAACCGCATCCAAACAATTGACGAGACATCCCTCGAGCCCTTGATAAACCTCCGCGTGCTGCACCTCCGCGAGAACCTCATCCACAAGTTAGACGGATTTACGCCATATTTAAACAAACTAAAATACTTGAACTTGCGCCGGAACCGAATCACGAAACTGCGGCAGTTTCGCAAACTATGCATGTTGCCCGCTCTAGAAATCCTCATCGTGTCGCAGAACCCCGTGGCGGGGGATGACGTGCAGCACGGAGAGGGTGGACCACCCGAACCGGAAGAGGATGAGATGGAAGGGGAGGCAGAGGAGAAGCTGGATCCTTTTAGGTATGACAGATAGATAATTGTACAAAGATTAACATTCATGATAAAATAGAATTATATTATTACGTCTGAAGAATAGGAAGAAAAATAAAGCATTTCACTTTCCCGAAGAATATATCTGAAAAACTAAACAAGATATGAAAATGTTCTCAATAAGCAAATTTTTATCCAATTTGAAACCTTTGCTTTTTCTCTAAAAGTCTTAATCGTGGAAATACTGTAATGAAAATTTACATACATACGTATTTTCATCCACTGAATTCAGTGGTAAGAGATATTGCCTCGGGAAAGTTGGAAAACTGAATAAAATGAACAATTTAACTTTTCCGTAGACTATTTCTCAAAATAAATAAGATATTCATGAATAACTTATAACTAATATGTAAAATAAATAAATATATCATCACGCCTTTTACCCATTACTGGGTGTGGCACTCTGCCTAAGCAGATCTCGGTAAGTGATATAACTATGTGCGTAAAACCGTCAAATCACGGCCCCCAAAGATATTAGTTAAGGGAGAGCCACAGGGGTAGATTTTAATTTGGTGAAAATTGTTTGTCGGCTGTGGGGATCGAACCAGGGTTCTCAAGATCCACAGGTCGACTCGATACCACTGAGTCACCTACCCCATTATAACTAATATGTAAAATGTGTAAAACTGCTACATAGTTATTTGTGTATTAAGAGCGTAAAGTGATTGTTTGTTACTCGAATACGGTAATTGCAGCGCGAGCTGAAGGCGAGAGCTGCAATAGTGCAAGAGGAACAAAGACACTTTACGCTCGTAATACACACATATTTTTTTCTACGATTGCATCTTAAAATTATTAAAAAAGTATACGTACTGAAAATAAATTCGTTCTGTCAACAGTCAATATGACAAGTTTCTGTTTTGTTTGTATCCCTGGTAACTATTGAAATAAGCGCGAATTTAATATCTTTTTCGCGCGTTGCCATTGGAAACGCGCGCATTTAACGCGCAAAAAATATATTTTTCGATTGTTCCACAGAAAACGTCAACATTACGATGACAAATGAGAGCGTAATTGCCAACTTTTCATAGCAATCGTTGAAAAAGGATTTCATGTATAATTTTAAATTATTTTGAACAGACTATAGGCTCAAAAAGACAACATATTATAGTCCATTGTCAGCCGACAGCACATCAAACATGTGTTGTTGTCTGCCTACCCCGCTCGTTCTTTCCTTCCCGTTCGTCCTGGTGAATTGCTGATTTGCATAACCGACGGGATTGCGGTTATATAACACCCGGTTACACTGGTAACACTGCTGCTGAATATGTTGCTACCGCTAGCACCGGTAACCAACCGGTAACGGCACTGGAACGGGGACAGCGAATACGACCGGAATTCGGGAAGAAGACAGTTCGGATGCTACGGTGACATTTGTCTAGGAGGGTGTGAGAAACAGGGTTGATATGTTGCTTGTGGTAGTTTTCAAGGGTTGAAAAGAATTTAGAATAAGGAAGTAAGGCTGGTCTTATTCTCAATCGTATTTTTGTATTTTTTACTTAAGGCCGCTCCGAAGTACAAGCGAAAAAGCTCAAAAATGCTATCAACTTATCTGCTCTTCTAACTGACTAAATTTATTTAAATTCTATGGTAACTACAGTTCACAAGCATAATTATATTATGTACTACAGCCGAGTGCCACTGCCAGTAATGGTTCAAAAGCATGATATATTTATTTTTTGTGAATTTTTGGTTGAACCGGTTCAAAATTCGAAATTTATTAAAATATGTTTCTATATAGTTCAGAGCACGAGAAATACACTCGTTCAAACCGCGTTTCAATATCTCTTTTAGTTTTTGAGTTATATCGATTATTGACTTTTTTTAAAACTCAACTTTGAGAGCCCATATCTCGAAAACTAAAAGAGATATTGAAATTCGGTTTCAACGAGCGTATTTCTGTTGGGCTGCTTTACTTATACCGAAATTTTATCATTTTTGAAAATTTTTCAACTTTTTTTCAAAATTTGTTTTTCTCAATATTTCAAAAAGTTGAAAAGATAATGAAAATCTGAAAACACCAGTGGATTCCTCGAGTGAAAATACATAGGTATGCTAATTTTTACAGCAAAATTCGCACGGATACATTTTTTATTACAAAAAATCAAAAAATAGCCTAAATCCGTAAAAACACCAAGGGGTACCCCTTAAGAAATTTCTAAAAAATGGCTATTTTCGATTTTTTGTAATAAAAAATGTATCCGTGCGAATTTTGCTGTAAAAATTTGCATACCTATGTATTTTCACGAGAGGAATTCACTGGTGTTTTCAGATTTTCATTATCTCGTCAACTTTTTGAAATATTGAGAAATTTTTTTGTTTTAAAAGTTGAAAAATTTTCAAAAATGATAAAATTTCGGTATAAGTAAAGCAGCCTAACAGGAATACGCTCGTTGAAACCGAATTTCAATATCTCTTTTAGTTTTCGAGATATGGGCTCTCAAAGTTGAGTTTTTAAAAAAGTCAAAAATCGATTTAACTCAAAAACTAAAAGAGATATTGAAATGCGGTTTGAACGAGTGCATCTCTCGTTCTCTGAACTATACAGAAACATAATTTAAAAATTTCGATTTTTGAACCGGTTCAACCAAAAATAAACATTCTTTCACCCATTCTGGCAGTGGCACTCTATCGTTGTAGATCTCAGTAAGTAATATATTTATGCTTGTGAACTGCAGTTACCAACCGTCAAATCGAGGTCCAATATGTCATCTCATAATTTGCATTTCCACTGAAATACTTCAATCAAATTCAACATAAACTCTTCGACAAACATTTTCACCAATTTAAAAAACCTACCCCTGTGGCTACTCCTCCACTAATATCTTTGGAGGCCGTGATTTGACGGCTGGTAACCGCACTTCACGCGAAAAAATATATCACTTACCGAGATCTGCTTACGGCAGAGTGCCACACCCAGTAATGGGTAAAAGGCGTAATGATATATTTATTTATTTTATTTATTTTAATCTTCGATTTAATATTTCAACCAAATATCACAGACACGTTTACTAGGTTCAGTAAGTTTAAATGTAGCAACGGTCGAGAAATTTGAATAGCAATGTAGCTTAAAATATGAAACACTTTACCACTTTACACAATTACAACTCTCAACTACATCCCAATTTGGAATTCAGAACCATGTACAACGAACTACAGGCTTATATTACAAAACCACATTTTCCATCTACCACTTTTGCCCTCTCGAAATCTCCTCGCTCCAATCTGGTGGCTGTGGAACAAGCGCGCATCGGAAATCTCACCACGCTTCTCTACACCTGATGAGGTTCCATCAATAATTAACATTCACGGCTAAAATATCCAAGCAAGCCATGCCACGTCAGGTATTTAATAATGAATAACGATTCTGTCCACGTCGTTGGTGACACTGGCGCTTCTAGAGGAGGTGAACACTCGAAAGCTGTGGGGTAACGACGTGCAACGGGAGAAGAGGGTGAGGTAGAGTTTGTTGAAAAGATAAATCAGGAAATTAATTCAATAGTTTTCAGTTTGAAGAAGAACGGAAACTTGTTTGACAATTTAATAAGTTTTAAATAACAACAAAGACAAAATTAATTGTCATCCAACACTTGGTGAAACAAGGTTTAATAAAAAGTATAAAATAAACACTTGGCTAAGTCTCACAAAATTCAGCCTCCAAGTCAACTTATGAGGGTATCGTCAGAGGCTGGCCAGCACAGTTAGAAACCATAGACGCGTTTCGCTCTTATTAGAGCTCATCAGTATGGTATAACTCACTTCTTCACCTAGAACAAAGTTCACGTGAAGAAGCTGGTGACGAAGAACTGTGCCAGCAGAGAATAAGATCTCTAACAACAGGTAAGATGACATGAGAAGTTCTGTGGAACAGATCATGCCATCTACCGAAAAAAAGGAAAAGCTACGCAATAGCAATTTAAATAACAACAAAGACAAAATTAATTGTCATCCAACACTTGGTGAAACAAGGTTTAATAAAAAGTATAAAATAAACACTTGGCTATGTTTCACAAAATTCAGCCTCCAAGTCACCTTATGAGGGCATCGTCAGAGGCTGGCCAGCACAGTTAGTAACCATAGACGCGTTTCGCTCTTATTAGAGCTCATCAGTATGGTATAACTCACTTCTTCACCTAGAACAAAGTTCACGTGAAGAAGCTGGTGACGAAGAACTGTGCCAGCAGAGAATAAGATCTCTAACAGGTAAGATGACATGAGAAGTTCTGTGGAACAGATCATGCCATCTACCGAAAAAAAGGAAAAGCTACGCAATAGCAATTTAAATAACAACAAAGACAAAATTAATTGTCATCCAACACTTGGTGAAACAAGGTTTAATAAAAAATATAAAATAAGTTTTATGTGGAAAATGTAATACACTTCTAGTTTCAGATGCATTCCTTAAATTTGTTGTTAGAGTAAATGATTTCAGCATACGTAACGTACCTCGAATGAAAGATGAATGAAACAGGTATATAGGAGTGAATGGATGGATATGATTGAAGTGAATGGTTCTATGTAATTTTTTACCTCTTTGGTTCCCCTATAAAAAAACATCTTTGAGGGCCGTGAATTGACGGCTGGTAACCGTACATCACACGCAAAAATATCATACTTATTGAGATCTGCCACACCTAATAAATAGTATGTTATGCATCAAGGGAGGGAAACAAGCGATTATTCCCGCGTGTGAAGTTGGCAAACCGAGACGTAAGCGAGGGTCGAAGGCTCGAGTTGAAGTCGAGGTTTGCCAACTTCACACAAGGGATAATCGCGCCCTCCCGTGAAGCATATTATACTTTTCGTAACAAGTGCACAAAAATTACTGTCTTATCGGGAGAAATGTCAAATATGGGTTGCGCAACTAGTTACCTAGGAAACGCCGCAAACAGCTAATAATCGTAGTCTCTAGGGAGAGAAACATGCTACCTAGGGAGAGAAACATTATGTTTTTCTCCCTAGGGGAGAAAAGCAGTGTTTCCGTCTCTAAAATTAGGGAATAAGAACGTGTTTCTTGTGCATGTGTTACGAAAAAGTTTTACAAACATTTTTTGGAAAAACAGCTTTTTTATCCAAGTGCAATTTATTTAGGACATCCTGTATCTTCCCTTAAAAAAACTAATGAAAATTCAAATATTTACTTTAACAAAAACAAAAAATTGTTAGAAAGAACAAAAGACCACGATAATAACCGTACACATTATTATCCGAAAATAATTCCAGTCCATTATTCCGTACAAAGAGCTCTCAAAACATGAAAACTCAATTTGTGATTCATATGCAGCGGTTAACACACGTGCCGCTTCATTCATACAATATGATACGAAACGCACTTGTCAAGTAAAAATCCGTAACAAATGAAACAAAATTGTTTTGCAAGATAGGCAGGTTATTTTCTTTTGTCCGGAGTCCTGAAGAAAGTTTCTAACAACACTTGTGTATGATAATAGTAATCCGGGACTACGTTTTATATTTCCAGGTTTATCCTGGAATAATCCCGTTAGTAGGGATACGGCCAGGATAATGGAATATGTAAATGAACTGGATGTTTTTATGTAGCTTTGGTTGCAGTGAGAGCCTTCAAATTATTTTAATACAAGTTTTCGCCCATGAAACAGGAAATATTCAGTCCTTTTGTGGGGTTAATTGGTATTTTTGGAATATTTTTAACGTTACTGAAGATATATATGCTTGTATGTTGCATAAAATTATGTGTATTATACTCTTTGAAACTAGAAAAGTTAATCTAAAAGAGCTTATTTAATATTCATTCAAATTTTTTACATATTATAAAAAATGTATGCTTTTCTTTAAACAAATTATTATTGATAACAAAAAATTCTGGTCATCTACAATAACGATGTATATACCATTTAAACGAACACATTAAATTTAACCCTCTTGCTCTCCCACCACCTTTGGGGGGCCGTGATTTAACTTCACGCGAATAAATATATCTACTACGCTAGAGTGCCACATTCAGCAATAGGTAAAAGGCGTGATGATATATTTATTCTTTTTGTTCTATAATCAGTATATCAAATTATATGTCATTAAAGTTTTATGCAGAGGTGTAGAAACACCCTGTATATTTGATTATTTTGACTAAAAAACGTGCAAAATAAAAAGTAATTATTAACTTAAATGCAGAATTAAATTCAGCATTTTTGTCTCAAATTAACTGGGCGCTTTTTAGCAAGGTAAAACGAATTTCCCGTGTTAGACATTATACCGTTTATTCATTAATATGTTTCAAACATTTTTTACTTCCTTGTACGAAGTAAAGGAAGTATTGTAATAGCAAAAATTTTCGGTTCTCAGATTTCAGCGGATATACGCATTTTGGCCATTTCTGAATCCATTTTGACTAATTTTGTCGTGCCGTCTGTATGTACGTACGTATTTATATCGCATAACGCCGTAGAAAATTGAAATTTTGTATTTAGGACTGCTATAACATCTAGTTGTGCACCTCCCTTTTTGGTCATTATATAACTTCCGGAAGAGGTACTTTACTTGAAGCCTATAATAGATTTTAATGAAAAACTATATTCAAATATAATCCAAACGTTTTCAAATTTGGTATATAAGACAACTATATCAATGGAAATAACATAATAGGTTTTGGTTAAAATAGATTAACCGGAAGTGATACATTACATGAAGCTGCTGACAGTTTTTCTTGAAAAAAATTGTATTATTTTGATTTTAGAAATAAATGCTGCAAATAAAAGTTTTAGAGAATTAAATTCTGCGTCTAGCACATTAAGAATTTTTAAATTAGCCTTTTGTATAAGCGAGATATCTAAATTTAAAAATTATATATTTCTTGTTTCATGTAATTAAGTCAAATTACGTCAAATATGTGCAATAAAAAAATGTAGCTATAGTATAATACGCGTACAAGGAAGTCATCTGGTGTCCACATCAGATTTTTATATGTCACTATTGCATCCTTTCATTTATTCCTAGATCGCTCACGCAATCTCTCACCTGTTATATCAATTTATTTCTAAAGTAAAAGTTCTGCGCGGTCAATAGACTATTTGACATGATGGACACAACATTCAGCCTCAGCAGAAACTTTATGTCGCTCAAAACCCGGCTGTCTATTACAAAACTGTCTACTGCGGAAGAAAACTTTGCTGAAATTGCGATTCAGCTCCTGAAATTATTTTCTAAGTATGTGGAAGGAGAATTACGTTCGGGACAGCTATTTCTACGAATGAACTAAATAATTCAACACCTTATTCTAGTTAATCAAAGAATGTTTGTACTATTAATAACCAGTAGCTGTCTAGCTTCATTTAATTTTATTTTTCTACGATGAAAAACTGACAATTACGCTGTCATTTGTCATCGTAAAGTTGACGTTTTCTGTGAAACAATCCAATGGCAACGTGCGAAAAAGATGTTAAATGAGCGCGTTTCCAATGGCAACGCACGAAAAAGATATTAAATGCGCGCTTATGTCAATAGTTACCAAGGATACAGAAACCGTCAACATTACGATGACAAATGAGACCGTAATTATCAACTTTTCATAGCAATCGCAGAAAAAAGATAGTTAGGGATACAAACAAAACAGAAACTTGTCATATTGACAGTTGACAGAATGAATTTATTTTCAATACGTATACGTTTTTAAATTATTTTAAGGTGCAATCGTAGAAAAAATTATGTGTGTATCACGAGTGTAAAATGTCTTTGTTATTCGAACACGGTAATTGCATCGCGAGCCGAAGGCGAGAGCTGCAATAGTGAAAAAGGAACAAAGAATCACTTTATGCTCTCAATACACAAATAACTATTATGTTATACTGTACAACAGGAACTTAATCAAAATTATAATATATGGTCCGAATAATTTTAGCTGGAGTGGGATTTGAAATAACTTTCGTCACTAGTGAGGGAAACGGTTACAATCACAACTAATATGAATGAGGGAAATATATCAAATAATTATTAAATTTCTTGTATCGCAAACATAAATTAATGCAATATAGAAAAATTTGTATGAAAAACACATGCCAAAGTGATCAATTGTAACATTTATTTTGCAATGTACTATTAAATATAAATAGTATAAGTAAGTGTTGACATGTTGTTTTCTTTCCAGATTATCAATTCTTGTTTTCCTACCAAACTTAAAACGTATCAACAAAAAGGTAGTCACAGCCCATGAAAGAGTTTCGGCTGAACTTCAACGTAATTCAAGATACTTGGAAATTATGGACGAAGCCAGCTCCGTGGAGGGAGGCGAAGAAGATTTATTCCTAGGCGAAGATGAAGAAGAAGAAGAAATGTACCAAGAAAACGAAGACTAACAACAATATAACAAAACCCTTTTAATAAAATTATTCTCTTGTATTGTTTGTACCGTTATATTAAATCTGAAAAATACACTATCATATTTTCCTGTACATAAGGAATTAAGTAACAGATCCGGGTCAGGAGCAGCAGACGGAGGGTTCAATTTTTAAAGCCCTCGGTAAGATTGAAATATATTAAAGTTAAGCCAGGATTGTTGGAAAATCGATAAGACAATTCCGGTAACTTTACTAGAGGAAAACTGCGCAGGAAAATTAAGAAAAAGTACTACATGTGTTCGCAATGAAAATTTATGCAATTATACGGGAAATTCTGGCTTGGCAGGCCCTGAACTTCTCTTAAAGAAGATAGCAAATACTACAAACATCTTGATACGTTTAGCAAAATATTTTCTGAATACACGACATAAATAAATGGGGTAGGTGGCTCAGTGGTATCGAGTCGGCCTGTGGATCTTGAGAACCCTGGTTCGATCCCCACAGCCGACAAACAATTTTCACCAATTTAAATGGCTCCCCCAGCACTAATAACTTTGAGAGCCGTGATTTGGCGGCTGGTCACTTCACTTACCGAGATCTGCTTAGGCAGAGTTCCACACCCAGTAATGGGTAAAAGGTGTGATGATATATTTATTTATTTTATTTACGAAATAAATACTATGTTTGAATGAATTGGATGTGATTGAAAGTTAGTTTTGAGATGAAAGATTCCGAGTGTTAAGAATAAATGATTCAGGGGTTCGTGCTACTCAATTTGATGGAATAGAAACTGATGTGCATTTTATTTACATTTAACCTACAATCTAGATTCATTCATTTATCACAAACTTTCATGATTCCTTTTAGGTTTTCTTTTTGCTTTCAATTTTCCATCATAAGAAAAATCTGTTTACCAAAGTGCTTCGCGTACTTTTTAATAATTTATCATTTTACGCGAACAGACATCTTAATTTAAATAATTGTTTAAACGATTCCATTTTTATGTTGTTTATTCACAACACATTAAATTCTTACAAACAACTAGAATTGATCCAATGCCTACTTCAATCAATCCAATATCTAACAACAAAGACAAAATTAATTGTCATCCATACACTTGGTGAAACTAGGTTTAATAAAAATATAAAGTAAACACTTGGCTATGTTAGTAACCATAGACGCGTTACTAACTGTGCTGGCCAGCCTTTGACGATGCCCTCATAAGGTGACTTGGAGTCTGAATTTTGTGAGACTTTGCCAAGTGTTTATTTAATATTTTGTAGCTTTCCCTTTTTTTCGGTAGATGGCATGACCAGTTCCACAGAACTTTTTACGTCATCTTACCGTTTGTTAGAGATCTTATTCTCTGCTGGCACAGTTCTTCGACACCAGCTTCTTCACATGAACTTTGTTCTAGGTGGAGAAGTGAGTTATACCATACTGATGAGCTCTAATAAGAGTTTGAGAAATTTATTAGATAGGTAATATCGACCATGTTACTTTTGTTGTTGCTAAGAAGATCACCGAATGAATTGTTGTTTTTGAAAGTTAATCTAGATTGAAAATAAATACGCTCAGAAATTGTTTAAAATGTGTAGGCTAACATTAAATGAATTGGTTTCAAATTTTAACTTTTATTTATTTAACAACAAAGACAAAATTAATTGTCGTCCATACACTTGGTAAATCTAGGTTTAATAAAAAATATTAAATAAACACTTTGCTAAGTCTCACAAAATTCTTACCGTTTGTTAGAGATCTTATTCTCTGCAAGCACAGTTCTTCGTCACCAGCTTCTTCACATTAACTTTGTTCTAGGTGAAGAAGTGAGTTATACCATACTGATGAGCTCTAATAAGAGTGAAACGCGTCTATGGTTACTAACTGTGCTGGCCAGCCTCTGACGATGCCCTCATAAGGTGACTTGGAGGCTGAATTTTGTGAGACTTTGCCAAGTGTTTATTTAATATTTTTTATTAAACCTAGTTTCATCAAGTGTATGGATGACAATTAATTTTGTCTTTGTTGTTATTTAAATTGCTATTGCGTAGCTTTTCCTTTTTTCGGTAGATGGCATTACTGGTTCGACAGAACTTCTCATGTCATCTTACCTGTATGTTAGAGATCTTATTCTCTGCTGGCACAGTCCTTCGTCACCAGCTTCTTCACGTGATCTTTGTTCTAGGTGGAGAAGTGAGTTATACCATACTGATGAGCTCTAATAAGAGCGAAACGCGTCTATGGTTACTAACTGTGCTGGCCAGCCTCTGACGATGCCCTCATAAGGTGACTTGGAGGCTGAATTTTGTGAGACTTTGCCAAGTGTTTATTTTATACTTTTTATTAAACCTTGTTTCACCAAGTGTTGGATGACAATTTAGTTTGTCTTTGTTGTTATTTAAAATTAATCCAATATCTTATCCGTCGCCATCACACAACTCTTCGAGTTTACGAGTCTGGTTCTAATATTCTGCAACATCGAAGTATTCATATTGAATATCTGCCAATACGTACGTCACTTCCTGTTAAACATTTCTATTTGTTTGATTTATAATTTTCGCTTGGCATTCCGTCAAATACTTCAGTCTCATCCTCGTCGCCATTTTGAATAATATTAAAATAATTCGACCGTTTTTCCGGAAGTTTTAAATTTGGAAAGTTTGGATTCGTGAAAGTTTTTTCAAGTTATATACGCAGTCCTCAAACGAATTTCTCGATATGCGATATGGAATACTCTGACAGCAGAGTATATGGAACACTATGCCGCGCCGTGTATTAAGTAATTTAACTTTAAATTTAGAATTTCAAATTTCAATTGAATTACTTCTGATAGCGAATGGCGCGAAGCAAAGAATGAAGGAATGAGGAATGAGTATGATGGGGAGGAATAAAAGGACTATTTTATGCAGTAGGCTTCGTTTAAAAGTTTTCACGAGAAAAGACAAGGAGAACAGATGCTCAGTCTTTCTTATGTTTATAGACGAACTATGCTACTTATGGGGTAAGGCCACTTTAAAATTGTTTAAAAATGCATTTTTTTTATTTGCTTAAATTATAGTTTAAACCCTGAGGAATAAGGGACAATGAATTTAAATGCCGCGCGGAAGTATTTCAGAGGGAAAAAAGCATATATCTATTAGTACTAGTATTTAAAATAACTTTAAACGCGTTTTTCTCGAAATCATATTTTCAAAATCGGGCGAAAAGAAATCTGAAATACTAATTGAAGGATCGTGCTGAATCTTTTTATTTCTTATTCTAGATATAAAATACTCAAAAACTACGGGGGCTTTTTTTTAAATGCTTCATTCGTTTTTTATGGTCGTTTTTATACAGAAATTTAGTCCCGAATAATCAAAATTTTCAAAATCCAGCCCGTAGTTTTTTAGAGTATACATCACACATTTAGAAAACATATCCCTTTTTGATCCAGGTCAATTGCTGTTCCCGGAATGTTTTCGCCCGATTTGCCCTACGCGCCGAGAGGAGTTGCCATTTTTTTTTAATTTCTGACGACAATTTTGAATATTTTCTTTAAAAAAAAAATTAAATAAAGTTTAAAGAGCACTAAATAAAGATCCAAAAACAGTTCTTAAGCAGCACGTTTAGATTTCGTTAAAAAAATCTTGAAAATTACCCTTTTTTCCTTGTCTAGAGTGGCCTTACCCCTTAAACAACTTTAGTAGTATTGTGGAATTCAGTCAAAAAATATATATATATATTTAATCATAATATTAAAAATTTCTATTATTATTTATATTTTTCGATGAATGTTATTTATAAATTATTGTTATTAGTCCTGAAGAAGGCTAAAGTGTTAACCGAAACGTCGACTTAATAATAAAAAATAAAAAATTGACTGAATTCTAAAAAAGTCTATCATTTCATAATTTATAAACAGTCGAAATATAAAATTTATATGCTTTTATCAGTATTTTTAACTTAATACTTAAACCGAGATTAGGTCGTATGTTCAAATGTCGTTGACTTCAACTATGCCCAACTTCATACAATTGCACTAATGCTTATTATGGCCATTTCATTCTGTCATTTTGCCATGAAATACCTGAAAATATGAGCTAACGTCATTGGAATTAAAGTTCTTGTTGTGCAGAATGACTAATAAAAAACGCGCTGTTACATTTAATAATAAAAATGATGTGCCATCATTCCGTTTCGGAACATAGGGACCGGGAACACCGAGCCGCAGTTTTTACACTACCGTACTGCCGGTTTCTTTAGTCAGATTATTTAAGGCGTATAAGTGACTAGCTTATAGCGCCCGAGTGTGATGAATACATGAAACTGTATTTTATATTTTTACGACAAACCACTCATTGTCGACAGGCGGATTCGAACCGACGAACCTTGGTTCGGGTGACGTCACAGTATGTTAAGATGTAACACGAGCAAGAACTGGGTGAATAAGTTGATCTTACCGGACTGCGTCAATTGTAAAACGAGCGAAAAAAACGCAGTCTTAAAATCTTATAGAACATAACTAATAAAGTTTAAACTTAATTGAACACGAAACGTTATAATTTAATATGAGGATGGAAACAGAATAATGATTTAAATTAAATTTTTATTAATTATAATAATTAATTCAGTACTCAAGTTTAAATAAAGTAAACGCGAACACCGCGTGATGTGAAGATCTACATTTTCACGCTTTGAGTCGATGGACGAGACTGATGGTTTCCACCAAAACACTTGCTATCCTGGGTACAATACCCACATCTGGAATCCATCCCCCACACATCGGGGTGGACACAGATGTCTCAAGTGTTTTGGTTATATAGTCTGACACTCTGGCCCTGCAGATAACGCGAACATGAAATCTTGTTGGAATTCTAAGAATATTAACTATAACTGTCTCTTTTTATAATTTAATGCCCTATATTCGAAAACCAAAAGATGTCACACTCAGCCTTAATGGCACATGTGATCACGAGTGTCAAATTACATGAAACCAATCTTATCTAAACGCAACATAACAACAATGAGATAGCTCATATTGTTACAAAGATATGTGCATTAACACGCTCGGCCACCGCGTCTGTCGCAGTTATATTTAGTTATATGAGAACCAATAAATTTTCGCTGAAAAAATAACAGTGAACAATTAAAAATTGTATCATTTATATTGTATGAAATATAGGAGAGTAAATGCGAAAATAAATGCATAGGTAGTTTAGTAACCATCCATGATGAGCGGAAGCCCGCACTTTGCACATGAGCCAGATGCAAATTAGTGCATAAATTTGCCACGAAATAATTTAAACGTAGTCAGTACAAATATCATAAATAACCATGAAACCGGAAACGCTTTGCAGTCTATTTGAATGATAATATTCGTTGACGTAAATTCTAATTTATTAATTTAAAAATTAATTTGATTTAATTTAAATTTGTGATGATACAATATATACATTTTCACAGAGTTTGGAGTTGTTTATATAAATTTAAGCTTTAATTAAAATATGATCTGTTCAAAAACGATTTAGTGCGTTTGAAGTTTTCCGCGCGATGAAAAGTTTGTTAATGATGAACAAGGTATATATTTACAAGATTGTAGCAAGTAGGGAAAATTCTTACACATAGTTAGACGTTGCGGAAAATGGAATACTCTATGTGAAAATGAAAAGTCGAGCCTATGTCACTCGTATGAAATATGTGGCGCACTTGTCAAAGGACTTTGTAGATCGGGTGCTGTCGGTTGTTTCCGCTAGACGTCGGTTTTCCCAGGCCCCCGGTCGCTATGCATTCACCCAAACAGTTACGTGTTGCGAGTTGCCTGAACAGCAGCCGTCACTGCTGTTCGCAGCCACCCGCGATTGGAACAGACACGTCAAACGTTTTTCATTTATTTTTTTTGCGGGTTTTTCAAAAATAAAAACATTTGGAATGAGAAACTTTATGGACAGATGAATGCGTGTTACTTGGAAGCCGGATAATATTTTCATTTGTTTTTTTTCTTGGTAATTTTTGTTTTATATTTGAGTGAAGTTTGTTGAAATATGGTAATTAGTTGAAACATAAAAAAACAAATGAAACGCGTTTGGTATTTTATTTATTTTTCTTTTATTGTGCAAATGCAATGAGTGTTTTTAATAGATATACTTTTTTCTATATTGTTTTTAATTTCTTTCAAGAATGATTATACTTGGCAGCCCAGAAAATGATTAAATAAGTAAGTACAACCCTGTTTTCTTCCTTCACTACATAAATTTATTATAATTTAACTAAATTAATTTACCATGTTGAATTTATTACCCCAAATTTGAACATTCATTACAATTACTTAATAATTTAACAGCTATATCTCGAGGTCTGTGAAATTAACAAATGAAACATTAAATTAGCGCAATTACCACCACATAAATAATTTCAATTATCCAATTTCAGTTCAAGTGAAATCAAATGTCACACTGAAAATTTATTTATTCGTTTAATCGCTAATCATCAGAGTTATCTATAATTACAAAAACATTCAAATTCAGCAAAGAGTTAATAATTATCACAGAGTTGGCAATCCTGAAAGTTGAAAACTGTTAACTGGATATGTTTATGCTCACACAGGGTTTCAGTCACTTATTCAGTATTTCAGCAATTCAGCGGCTGAAAGGCGACGCTGTGAATGACTGAGCTTTCAATTCTGATATGAATGATTGGTTTTAATTAATTACTTTGTACGATGTTTATTACAACTTTGAGGTTAGGTTCTTAATTGAGATCTTGTGAAAAGGATGACTTATTAAATATATCCTGTTTACTGGCAAATACTTTAAGAGGATTTATATTTCGGTACATTTAACAATTTTCAAAGGGCAACGGAATATTTTTTACTAAATAAATAAAGAGACTGAATTTGCAGTATTAAATGCATAATATATAAATGCGATAAATAAATATCTGATGTGGACACCACATGACTTCCTTGTACCCGTATTAAACTATAGATATTTTTTTAATGGCACATATTTGACATTAAATCTTTTATTTTTTGTTCTAATCCATAGCAAACTTAATTTTTTTTTAAATCAAAAAATATATAATATTTAAATTTAGATATCTCGTTTATGCAAAAAGCTAATTTAAAAATTCTTAATGTGCTAGACGCAGAATTTAATTCTAAAATTAAAATAATACCATTTTTTTCAAGGAAAACTGTTAGCAGCTTCATGTAATGTATCACTTCCGGTTAGTCTATTTTAACCAAAATCTATTATGTTATTTCCATTGATATAGTAGTCTTATATACCAAATTTGGAAAGTTTTAAATTATATTTGAATATAGTTTTTCATGAAAATTTATTATAGGCTTCAAGTAAAGTACCACTTCCGGTAGTTGTATAATGACCAAAAAGGGAGGTGCACAACTAGATGTTATAACAGTCCTAAATATAAAGTTTCAATTTTCTACGGCTTACCGTTTTTGAGTTATGCGAGATACGTACGTACAGACGGCATGACGAAATTAGTCAAAATGGATTCAGGGAGGGCCAAAACACCTATTTCCGTTGAAATCTGAGAACCGAAAATTTTCGCGATTACAATACTTCCTTTACTTCGTACAAGGAAGTAAAAATATCTAAGCAGTGTTATATTTGAAATTTATCTAATGTATTATTCTCTGATATTCTATTACAAATATTTGAAAATATATATATGTCCTAACATCAAAATATCATATTTGATGTTGTCTTAATAAAATCCGATGTAAGATTTTTGTTTACAAATATATACTTTGTTGTTTTATTCTTAAGAAACCGATATCTATTGCCATGTATTCTTGTTCAAAATAACATCGTGTAAGTTTTCTTATTTTTATACTTTTAAGTCCACTTCTCAAGAACTTGGCAGGATTTTAAAATTCTTTACAAACAATATTTAACTTTTAGTTAATTCGCTCCAGAATATTTATATTAAATATAACTTAATAATTTCAAAGTACAAAAAGCCCTGTATAAGTCAGGAATGTTATAAACATTACAGGCCTTGTATACACAGGGTGTTTCAGAACTTATGGCACTAATTTTAACCCTATATAGTACTCAACGTACTGATTATGAAACAGAAATTTATCTACTTATTTCTATTATATATAGGGTGTTTCAAACTTATTGCAAAAAAATAAAAGGTATATATTATTTGATGTACTAAAAATACAACGCAAAAAGAATTTTTCCCAACTTCGCAAAAATAATTGCACATTACTTAAAGCAAACATTTTTCTTATCACTGGATTAATATAATATAATTAAAATTGTTTAATAGTTCTTTAATGTTTAATGTTTACAAATTTTTATTCTTTACTGTAATCTATGAGAGCAGTGGCACGAAAAGTTTGTTTCAAGTAATGTGCAATAATTAAATTATAATTATAAACACTATAATAGTCCATTTATTCATTATACAAAAGCAGATAAATGCCTACTAGTAGTGTTTACAACTATAATTTAATTATAAATATATTAGAAATAACTCCCAAACCAGTGGCACTAAAAATGTTTACTTGATTTTGCAAATTTTGGGAAAATTGTGGCATAAGTTGTGAATCGCCATTGCGCTGTGAACCACTTGAAACTATTTATTTATTTATTTATTTTATTTATTTATTAATGTTACTCTGTACAACAGGAATTTAATCCCAATTACAGTACAGGGTCCGCACTCACCGAGCCGCAGTGTAGTAGTTCATATAATTTTTAGCTTGAGTGAGATTCGAACTCGGGATCTCCGAATTCGAATACCATATTGCTATCCACACCACTGTACTGACGGGATATCACCAAAATTGTGTAATAAGCAAACACGACAAGTTTTAGTCGCATTCGCAATTCATTAATTTACTTAATTTACAGTTTCATCAATTTATTCTAAAATTACCAGCTCATTTGATTTACAAATGCTGAATTATTTACAAGGATGAAAATTGGATTACATGTTACATCATTTATTTTTGTAACGTCCTCATCTCCATGTTTGAACTGTTTTATGAATTTTTAAACATCATCACAACACACAATTCCTACAGTTATTTGAACTCTTAACCGAGTAAATGAATCATGGTTTTCGTGAGTGGCATTTAGATTTTTCTCCCTCCGGTGGTGAATTTTTTTATTTTATCGCAATGAGTGATGTTAGTATTTTAATGTGATTTTACTCAAGTTAAAGATGAAATGTTAAACTAATATTTTTAATTGGAACGAACCCGGAAATAAAAGTGCAGAACTGGAAAAATTAATTAAGATTTTCTAAGTGAGTTTATAGCATGGTTGTTACATAGTTTACCCATTACTGGGTGTGACACTCGAACGTAGTAACATTTCTCACGCAACTGTTTTTTTAAAAAGCTTCAAAGTTTAGTACAAATTTAATTTGAAAATGAAAACATAACAATTTATTGTTCATTGGCTGCATATTGAAATCTAGTTTTTGATTAGTTTAAAACAGCCCACCAAAGTAGCTGATAATTCGGTAATTAATTTTGTTACCAAAAAGTAGAATTTCACGCGAGTGCATATATATGAACATGATTTGACGGCAAGTAACCGCATAAATATATCATTTACCAAGATCTGCTACGGGCTGCCACATCCAGTAAAGGATAAAAGGTGTGATTATATATTTATTAAAAAAAAATAAAAATATATATATCATCACGCCTATTACCCATCACTGGGTGTGGTACTCTGCCTAAGCAGATCTCGGTAAATGATATATTTGTTCGCGTGAAGTGCGGTTACCAGCCATCAAATCACTGCCTCCAAAGATATTAGTGGAGGAGGAGCCACAGGGGTAGATTTTTTAAATTGGTGAAAATTGTTTGTTGGCTGTGGGGATCGAACCAAGGTTCTCAAGATCCACAGGCCGACTCGATACCACTGAGCCACCTACCATATTTATTTATTTCTTAAAATCAGTTCTTTGTGACGTGTACAGGTTTTAATCTATTCCTACTGAATTTTTTTGTAATTTTAAAGAGTATAATAGTATTCATTATAATTGTTTTCTTCGCCCCCAGTTTAGGGGTGGTATTTTATGCAGATCCAGCTAGGTGATATATTTATACCGTTATTTGCGGTGAAGAGGCAAATAAATCAAGACAACCCATGGATAGTAGTAGAGAGAAGGCCACGGGGATGATTTCTAACAAATGTGTTGCCAAATTTGGTTCGGGTTTAGACCTATGACCTATCGGAACAAATACGACTATCTGTAGAAACATATTAACTTGTATTGCAAATCAATAACAGTTGTTGAGTTGACATAATTACAATAAATTAATTATAATGAAAATTAATTATTCAATTCGAATTAATAATCGAGTTTAGGAAGCTTGCAAGCCTGCAAGTAAAATATGTTTATATCTCAATAAAAAAATCTCTTTGTAATTCACTATTAATTTGGATACAGTATACCTACTACGAATATTAGGGAGTATTGTTATTAAACGGACTGTACTTTAAAGTAAAAATCTGATGTGGACATCACATAACTTCCTTGTACGCGTATTAAATAATAGATATTTTTTTAATTGTACATATCTAACATTAAATTTTAATTTTTTTCTTATTTTTTGTTCTATCCATAGCAAAAACAAAAAAATATGTAATTTTTAAATTAACATATCTCGCTTATACAAAAGGCTAATTAAATAATTCTTAATGTGCTAGACGCAGAATTTAATTCTCTAGATTACAACATTTATTTCTAAAATCATAATAATTCAATTTTTTTCAAGAAAAACTGTCAGCAGCTTCATGTAATGTATCACTTACGGTTAGTCCCTTTTAACCAAAATCTATTATGTTATTTCTATTGATATAGTAGTCTTATATACCAAATTTGGAAACTTTTAAATTGTATTTGAATATAGTTTTTCATGAAAATCTATTATAGGCTTCAAGTAAAGTACCACTTCCGGAAGTTATATAATGACCAAAAAGGGAGGTGCACAACTAGATGTTATAACAGTCCTAAATACAAAATTTTAACTTTCTACGGCTTACCGTTTTTTAGTTATACGAGATACATACGTCCGTACAGACGTCACTACGAAATTAGTCAAAATAGATTCAGGGAAGACCATAATGCGTATTTCCACTGAAATCTGACAACGGAAAATTTTCGCGATTACAATACTTCCTTTACTTCGTACAAGGAAGTAAAAATATGGTAGATACAGAGATCTATATTATATCCGGTTACCAGTCGTCAAGTCATGCCCCTCAAAGCTGTTAGTGGAGGAGAAGCCACAGAAGTAGTTTTAATCGCCGACTCAATACCGCAAGATTGTTTTATATTATATTTATTTGCTATACTGGACAACAATCCCTCAATCCTTCATTCATATCTATCTACTTGCTCCACGTAATTTCTCATTCTTAATTTCTCCCACAAATATCATTATCTCCATTCCCAACATAAAAATCTGATGTGGACACCACATGACTTCCTTGTACGCGTATTAAACTATAGATATTTTTTTAATTGCACATATTTGACATTAAATCTTGTATTTTTTGTTCTAATCCATAGCAAACTTTAAATATTTAAATTTAGATATCTCGTTTATGCAAAAAGCTAATTTAAAAATTCTTAATGTGCTGGACGCAGAATTTAATTCTCTAAAACTTTTATTTGTAGCATTCATTTCTAAAATTAAAATAATACCATTTTTTTCAAGGAAAACTGTTAGCAGCTTCATGTAATGTGCCACTTCCGGTTAGTCTATTTAAAAAAAAACCTATTATGTTATTTTCATTGATATAGTAGTCTTATATACCAAATTTGGAAAGTTTTAAATTATATTTGAATATAGTTTTTCATGAAAATCTATTATAGGCTTCAAGTACCACTTCCGGTAATTGTATAATGACCAAAAAGGGAGGTGCACAACTAGATGCTATAACAGTCCTAAATATAAAGTTTCAATTTTCTACGGCTTACCGTTTTTGAGTTATGCGAAATATGTACGTACGTATGTATAGACGGCATGACGAAATTAGTCAAAATGGATTCAGGGAGAGCCAAAATACCTATTTCCGTTGAAATCTGAGAACCGAAAATTTTCACGATTACAATACTTTCTTTACTTCGTACAAGGAAGTAAAAATGTATTGATAACATTTTTGTGAAATGAAACCAGGGTGTAGAGAAAGTGAAGGTTCCTGATAAAAGCAATCTCTTTGAAAAATAACCCCTTGTCTTCATGATAGAATTACGTGTCAAAATACGGCGCTTTATCAAATTTCTCTTCTAAATTGAGAAAATTGACTTTTTATATTCGGGTTAACAATAAAATGTTTTATTTTGTCCGTAAATTTAATTGAGTCATAAATCAGTAAATAAAGATTTTATTACAAAGGGAATTTGCCATTTACGTTTCAACATACCAAGTTTGTTCTAAATATTAATTTATTTTGTGGAGAGTTGAATTCAACCTCGCGTAAATTCGAAGCGTTATATTTTTATGCTTGCATAACAGTCCAATATAATCCAAACATTCCTTAATATTTCACAGCGGTACTTGCATCAACTCCAACGTTCAAATATTTATTTCAATGTGAATTATAATAAAAATTAATGCTCTAAAACTTCTACAATAACTAAAAAATAATTTCAATCTAAATAAGAAATATAATTATTACTAAATAAAATATAAATAAATATATCATCACGCCTTTTACCCATTACTGGGTGTGGCACTCTACCTAAGCAGATCTCGGTAGGTGATATATTTCTTCGCGTGAAGTTCGGTTACCGGCCGTCAAATCACGGCCCCCAAAGATATTAGTGGTGGGGGAGCCACAGGGGTAGATCTTTAAATTGGTGAAAATTGTTTGTCTGCTGCGGGATCGAACCAGGGTTCTCAAGATCCACAGGCCGACTTGATACCACTGAGCCACCTACCTCATATAATTATTACTAATTAAAACTAACAATACACGACTTAATGAACCTTAAATATTACATTCCTTGCTATGAGTATTTATAATTTCATGTCTAACAAATAAAATGTGTAATTTAAAAAGACAAATTATAATATTATTGCATACTTTGATTAGGAGTCAGCTACCAGCAAAATCCCACGTTGCTCATTGCTTTCCTAGGAGCTCCACTCACTTTATTCTAGTTTATTGTCACTTACACAACACATGAAACACAAATACACACTTTATCACACAATTTCAGCACTTTTACATATTAAAATATTCATTAAAATATTTATTAAACATCGAAAACACTACTAATACTGTCTCACACCCGCACTCAACTGACTGGCACAACTCAGCGCGAACCTTTTTCGCCGACCCAAACTAATTGATAAACTAGGTTGTAACTTGTTTGTTAACGTTAAAAATCATTTCAAAATATATTCAATGTACTCTGTATAGTTGTCTATTAATTTAAGACAAAACTATTAACTTCATTTACAATGATCGTATTGATATATAAATACAAGCTTTGGCATTACATTTTATTAGTGTAAATGTTGAATATTTTACCGAATTTATTTCAATATATATTTAGATTTCAAAAAATAATAATAGTTTTTAAATGAACGTGCCAAAAAACATTCACGAATAATTTTTATGTTAAATAAAATAAATAAATATATCCATTACCGGGTGTGGCACTCTGTCGTAGCAGATCTCGGTAAGTGATATATTTCTTCGCGTGAAGTCCGGTTTCCAGTCGTCAAATCACGGCCCCCAAAGATATTAGTGGAGGGGGAGCCACAGGGGTAGATTTTAAATTGGTACATTTTTATGTTGAATTATAAAAATGAAGTAAATGAATTTGTTCACAATAAAATTACTTTTGTGGCTAACCTTCTACTAACATCTTTAGGAGACACGATTTGACAGCCAGTATACACATTTTACACGTAAAATACATATACTTTACTAAGACCTGATATACCCAGTAATGAGTAAAGAGCGTGACAATTTATTTATTTATTTAATTATAAATAAAAATTTGATCTTCGATTTGCTTTTAAAAATTTAAACCAAGTTTAAAATTAAATAAATAAAATATATCATCACGCCTTTTACCCATGGGTGTGGCACTCTGCCTAAGCAGATCTCGGTAAGTGACATATTTTTTCGCGTGAAGTGCGGTTAGCAGCCATCAAATCACAGCCCTCAAAGGTATTAGTGGTTCGATCCCCACAGCCGACAAACAATTTTCACCAATTTAAATCTACCCCTGTGGCTCCCTTTCCACTATGTTTAAAATTAATTGCTTAATAATAGTTTAAATATGTCCTTTTTGCCATTAAAACAATAAATATATCGATCCTCGTCCTAAATTAAAAATTACAATTTGAAACTGAATCCTCTAATACCTTTTAATTCTAAAAGAAAACCAATCAGCCCTTTTCAATCCTTTTAAAAATGTTTTAAGCTTAAATCTAAATCACAGTGATAATGGTATATCCACGCGCTGAAAATGGCACGTGACATCGAAGAGGGTTTTTAAGAGTACGTAGGGGTGAGAAAATGAAACCATGCGTGAAGAGATATATTTATGCATGTAGATGAGATACAGAGAGCTGGTGAACATTGCTTTATGAATAAGAAATAAATTTTTATCATAGGTTTTATGAATCAAAAACAAGTGTGAAAAAATGTCTCTTGAGTTTCGTATGCATACAGATCATTCATCTTTCTTTCACAGAGGTTATAAATTTTACATTACAATAATGTATATATGGGGTAGGTGGCTCAGTGGTATCGAGTCGGCCTGTGGATCTTGAGAACCCTGGTTCGATCCCCACAGCCGACAAACAATTTTCACCAATTTAAATCTACCCCTGTGGTTGCTCCTCCACTAATATCTTTGGAGGCCGTGATTTGACGGCTAGTAACCGCACTTCACGCGACAAAATATATCACTTACCGAGATTTCCTTAGGCAGAGTGCCACATCCAGTGATGGGTAAAAGGCGTGATGATATATTTATATTTATTTATTTATTTTAATAATGTATATATCTTCAATTACCTATTATTGGGTGGGGCATTCTGCCGGGGCAGATCTCGGTAGGTGATATATTTATAAGCGTCAAAGGACCTCCTTTTACAATAGTAATTTGAATTAAAAATTTAAGAAAAACATTAATTATATAAAATTGGTAATTGAAAATGATATTGTCTTCAATCAATTTAGTTGAGATAATAACCGTTTCCCTTACTAGTGAGGGAAACGGTTACTATCATAACTAAATTAAGTGAGGGAAATGCCATTTTTCTACTTCCGTTAGGAAATAGATGTTTTATTTCACTTATTTGAGTTAGGTAATGAACTGTATTATTTAACTAGTGAAATAATGAGGTAACATAGCAACAAATATTTTGGTAGACGAATTCTGATGTGTTATTTTTTCATTTTTTGAATATATAACTGTCATTAATATGTCAAAATTTCATAATTTCAAAAACGCTCTTTCGTATTTATTAGAAAGGAAGTAGAAAAAATATTGTATGCAACACGTAAGAAATCTCAGTTATTACCTTACTTATGTGTTTACATAACTCGGCTACGCCTCGTTCTGCAAATTTCACATGCGTAAGGTAATAACCTTCATTTCCTTACTAGTTTCATAAATAGCTATTAACATGACGACCAAGGAAACGTGATGTGCATTTGCAAATACAACTCTTTTGATTTATATTAAATAATTATTAAATTTCTTGTATCGCAAACGCAAAAAATGCAATACTCCTCGTGGAAAGGGCTATTGCTCGTGCTCCAATTTTAGTACTCGTTTAGCAATTAAACCTTTTCCTCACTAAAAAAAAACACTGTTTTCCAACAAACATCTAACCTAAACATGAGTGAATTGGGTAGGGCTCAAATAATATTAGGGTTTTGAAAAATATTTAATCGCCATGTTTAAAATCGAAAAGAAATTGTATATTTATACTAACGATTTCCAAATGCAATTTGGAAACATAATATTTACTTCAGTCTAAAAATGGCCCACTTTCTTTCTCTTAAAAAGTAAAAAAGATCAAAAGAATTTTATAAAGTAGAATTCTACAAATTTCTAAAATTATTCTGCGACTCGGCGAAATTCTAATCAACTAACGAACAAGGACTAAAAACAAAAGAATGTTGTGCGAAGAAAACAAGGAAAATAAATTGAAGTAATATGCAGAACAATCGTTTTTATAATGAATGTAAGTTTAAGAAGAATGTGATAAAGAGTGGAGAATGAAAGAAAGAAGAAACGAAGAATTTGCTGAGAGAAAGGCTGACGCAGGGCGCGAAAAGAACGACTAAAACAATTTATTTCGACGGAAGAATGACAGAAACGAGATACTGACCGAAAGGGCACTCGCTGCAAATGGATAAGGGGCATAATTGAAAATAAAACAACACACGGTTCATACTTTTGTTTTAACTCCAGATGTTGCAGAATTATTATTTTTCAAACATCTTTTTAAGTTTATTTGCAAATACCATTATTCAAAGGAGTAGAATACACTTTAAATTACTTTTTTTTTTCACTTAACTGCTTCATATACAAGGGGTGTTTATTTATTTAATTAATACAAATTTTCTTTTAATATTTCATAATTGTTATAAGTAATGTGCAATTATTTTTGCGACTTTCAAAAAGACTTTCTTTGCATTGAAATCAGTACATCATATATTATATAATTTTGACACATTCTATATGCGGGTTTCCTCTTTAAAAAATGTTAGATACGGCCCTGATATCAACAATTATACTCTAAAAGAAATCTCAACGATGTTTGAATGTAAAATTTAATGTTTCTTTGATTAACGTTTCTGTAAATCATTATCTTGTATAAAATATTTCTTTTAATATCTCTTGCAAAATTTAATTTCTTTTTGAACATTAGGGCTTATAATTTAGAGCTTTATTTGATTTAGTGTTTGTTTAATAAAAAGGAAATTAAATTAAATTCTTTGCGAATCTTTTTGAACGACAGTCAAATCAAAAAAGTAATACTAAATTTATCAAGACAATTTTTATTTTTTAATCGAGAGTTAAAATTAACTTTAGTCTTCAGAATCAGAAAAAGATTGTACAACAGTTTAAACTTATTATTTTTACAGATTGTTTTATTGTTATACATAATTTTTGATGTGGTATTACTGCAGTCCAAAGCTGCTCGCTGCACTGTTGACAGTCAATCACGATCCATCACAATTCACAACTCAAAACTGAGGCCGCTATTTAACCTATCTTCATCTATTTAACAATTATTTTATAACCCTATAGTAGAGATGGGCGAATATCATCCGCGAATATTGACATTATTCGATATTCGAGATTTTCGAATATTAACGTCAGTATAGCGAACATTCGAATACCTCGAATATCGCGCCATATGTTGACCTCAATTTTTGACTATGTTTTTCTTTATCATTTGTACATAAACTTAAAGCTATTACAATACTTTGAAGTTGTTAATAACAAAGATATTTTGATTCAAAACCATGAAGACGTACCATATTTCAAATTTGTTTTTCGCCAACATCAGCCTGTACGTTTCACCTTAAATATGAAGTTTTCGTCTTTTTCTTTCTTGTTTGTACTTTTTGTTTTAATTTTATTTTATCTTAACAATTTCATTCAAATAATGAAAAGGACATAATTAAATAATTATTAATAACAAATAAATTAACTTTTAGGAGTATTCGAATATTCGAGTACCTTGAATATTTGAGATCTGATTAATATTCGTATTCGATATTCGAATTCGAGAAATTTGATATTCGCCCATCTCTACCCTATAGTATATAAAGTATTATGTATTAAAAATATATAAAGTAATTAAATAGAAAATAAGGTACTTAATTTGTTGTTTACACGTAAATATATTAAATATTTAAACCATAAAATCTTTAATAAACCGACCACAAAACATTAACGGCCCTCTCGGTGTATTTTACAACTTCATAAAGAATTCATCGTTCCGGATCTGCGCCAAGAGATAAATTCAGCGATTAATTTACGTAATACGGTCCTTATTAAGTAACACCATCATTAGTGTTTCCCTGTGCGTCTCCTTCAAGAATTAAAAATCGTCTTGTAAAGGTAAAAATAAAATAAATAAATAAGTAAATAAATAAATATATCATCACGCCTTTTATCCATCACTGGGTGTGGCACTCTGCCTAAGCAGATCTCGGTAAGTGATATATTTTTTCGCGTGAAGCGCGGTTACCAGCCGTCAAATCACGGCCTCCAAAGATATTAGTGGAGGAGGAGCCACAGGGGTAGATTTTTTAAATTGGTGAAAATTGTTTGTCGGCTGTGGGGATCGAACCAGGGTTCTCAAGATCCACAGGCCGACTCGATACCACTGAGCCACCTACCCCATCTTGTAAAGGTAATGTTGGTAATATGACACCGACCTAATAGGCCATTGATAACAAGTGAACGTGCACCACTGGTAGAACAAGTGTTGGAATAATTGAATCAGAATCAATGATTAGCTGATTGGCTATTTACAACGCTGCGAATATTGGAGAATTGTTAAATGGTGCGATAAAAAAAATAAATTAATATATCATCACGAGTTTTACCCATTACTGGGTGTGGTACTCTATTGTAACAAATCTTAATTGGATTTGAGAATTCGGGTTCGAATCTCACAGCTGACAAACAAACACCTGTAGTAATGGGTAAAAGGTGTGGACATATTTAATTATTTTATCCAACACTCACTACTTATAAAGTCATTATTGTTATCATTTTAGATTAGTAAAGTGGTTTATAAGTCACACGTGAGTTATAAGTCATAAGTCACGCATAAATTATGACTTGTAACTCACTGTTGAGTTTAAATATAACAAAGTTGAAAAAAGGTTGCAGCTGTAGTATTCGAAATGGAAGACGAGAATTTTATTCCCGAAATAATCATTAACGAAGCGGAAGAAGCGGTTTTTGATATTTTACCAAAAAAGTCTAGAAGTTTCTATGAAAAACACTTTCATTTATACCTTTGACGTTTCTAGTTGTCATCCAGTCTTCAAACATATGAAAATCTTTTTCATAGGAACTTCTAGACTTTTTTGGTAAAATATCCACAACCTCTTCTTCCGCTTCCTTAATGATTATTTCGGGTAAAAAATTCTCGTCTTTCATTTCGAATACTGCAGCTGCAATCTTTTTTCAACATTGTTTATTTAAAAAAATTGAGTAACCTAGACAACAAAACAAGAAAGTATGGCTAACTAGAATATTATTTCAAATGTAGACAATTGTGTCAAAATTTATATTTTAATGTTTTAATTGTAGGTGTTGGATAAAATTTCGTATGCCACTCGTGTGTTATTACAAATAAGTCACTTCAGAAAATTATTCCCCTCGGCCTGACGGCCTCGTGGACTAATAGTTTTCTCGCGTGACTTATTTGTAATATAACACACTTGTACCATAAATAACTATTTTAAGTTATATTATGGTGGTTGCACTTCACTATTTAGAATGCGAATAGCTGAACATCTCAAGTAACAAGATTCCTCGGCAAGAGAATCATAAATCTTTTAATCTTAACAGAAGCAAATCGCACCAGAGCGCTCCACTGAAATCTAGTTCTTTCCTGGCCAATTTTTTGACTCTCTAGTGTACACCAAGCTTCATTCGGCATTCATGGTGTGTATCCACCCTCTTAGCATCACCTACCCCTCGCCATAGTTCACACAAGCACCCGATCGTGTTTCTGTTGTTTCCTTAAACGGCTTAGGGTAAAAAATTGACAAATGTTTGGCGCAGCCAACTAGGACAACTGACGAAATGATATATCCGATCCAAGCGAACGGTGAAAAATAAGGAGGGGGCAGCAGGTGCTGGGAAGATTGATTGAGGCATTTGTCTCACCTCTGAATTGGGGATTTTTCTTGTTAGAAGTAGCTTTTTGGTGATGTCCAATAAGGCTTTAAAAAGAAATAGCTTAGTTCAACTATATAGATATTTATTACCATTTAACGAAATACATTGGCGTGTTAAAGCGATGGCTCGTACTCTTGTAGCACTCGGGTTTGATGGAATTGCATAAAAGCTCTCAAAAAATAGTTTAGAATAATAATAAATACTGGTTGTCTGCAAGAATGCGGAACGCCATTTTGAAGATATATTTTTGTAATTTTATTTTACACTTTGTTAATTTAGTAACATATTTAATTTTTATGGGGTAGGTGTGGCTCAGTGGTATCGAGTCGACCTGTGGATCTTGCGAATCCTGGTTCGATCCCCACAGCCGACAAACAATTTTCACCAAATTAAATCTACCCTGTGGCTCCCCCGTCACTAATATCTATGGGGGCCGTGATTTGACGGCCGGAAACCGCACTTCACGCGAACAAATATATCACTTACCGAGATCTGCTTAGGCAGAGTGCCACACCCGGTAATGGGTAAAAGGCGTGATGATATATTAATTTTTTATTTAATTTTGTTTTCTTGTTACTTATGTTTTGCTGTTCCCTGTAATTGGATTTCTGTTGGGAATAAACTATTATTATTATTATTAAATAGTAGTTGAGGAAAATTCACAGTCCAACTCGATACCACTGAGCTACTTAATCCATACCAATTCAAAATGATCCTTCCAAAAAAATCCATTTGTTTTTCTCGAACCAAAACACCATTTTACCACAATATATATATTACAGTTTCATGATTTTAAGATGCAATCTTAGAAAAAATTATGTGTGTATCACAAGCAGGGTTCGAAGATATATATCGATCGATATATATCATGATATTTATTTTGATATATATCGTCATATTTTTGCAATGATATATATCCATTATATAAAAATATGAAATAGTTTTTGAGATATAGCCTCCGGAGAAGTGAAATTTTTCGAATTTTTCAGTTTTTCTACTTTTCCGAGGCTATATCTCGAAAACTAAATGTGATATGAAAACGCGCTCAACGGCATTAATTTTCTCGTGCTTCAGTTAACTTATAAACATAGTTTCAGCGATTTTTATTTTTTTCAATTTTCCGCCAAAAAAATCGCAAAAAGCGGTTTTTTAACATTTTCTCGAAAACCAGAAGTCATATGCATTTGAAGATTGCACCACTGGATTCAGTGGGTCAAAATACATATGTATGTAAATTTTCGTTTTAATAATCCTACGATTAAGGATTTTTGGGAAAATTGAATTAAAATCTGAAAAAACCAAAGGGGTACCCCTTAGGAAATAATTAAAAATATTAAATTGCATAAAATTGTATGAAAATATGCTTATAAGCCATTTCGGACACGGGGAATTCAACGCCGTTGAGCGCATTTCCATATCTTGTTTAGTTTTTGAGATATAGCCTCCGGAAAAGTGAAATTTTTCGAATTTTTCAGTTTTTCTACTTTTCCGAGGCTATATCTCAAAAACTAAATGTGATATGAAAACGCGCTCAACGGCATTAATTTTCTCGTGCTTCAGTTAACTTATAAACATAGTTTTAGCGATTTTTATTTTTTTTCAATTTTCCGCCAAAAAAATCGCAAGAATCGGTTTTTTAACATTTTCTCGAAAACCAGAAGTCATATGTTTTTGAACATTTTTCCATTGGATTCAGTGGGTCAAAATACATATGTATGTAAATTTTCGTTTTAATAATCCTACGATTAAGGATTTTTGGGAAAATTGAATTAAAATCTGAAAAAACCAAAGGGGTACCCCTTAGGAAATAATTAAAAATATTAAATTGCATAAAATTGTATGAAAATATGCTTATAAGCCATTTCGGACACGGGGAATTCAACGCCGTTGAGCGCATTTCCATATCTTGTTTAGTTTTTGAGATATAGCCTCCGGAAAAGTGAAATTTTTCGAATTTTTCAGTTTTTCTACTTTTCCGAGGCTATATCTCAAAAACTAAATGTGATATGAAAACGCGCTCAACGGCATTAATTTTCTCGTGCTTCAGTTAACTTATAAACATAGTTTTAGCGATTTTTATTTTTTTTCAATTTTCCGCCAAAAAAATCGCAAAAATCGGTTTTTTAACATTTTCTCGAAAACCAGAAGTCATATGTATTTGAACATTTTTCCATTGGATTCAGTGGGTCAAAATACATATGTATGTAAATTTTCGTTTTAATAATCCTACGATTAAGGATTTTTGGGAAAATTGAATTAAAATCTGAAAAAACCAAAGGGGTACCCCTTAGGAAATAATTAAAAATATTAAATTGCATAAAATTGTATGAAAATATGCTTATAAGCCATTTCGGACACGGGGAATTCAACGCCGTTGAGCGCATTTCCATATCTTGTTTAGTTTTTGAGATATAGCCTCCGGAAAAGTGAAATTTTTCGAATTTTTCAGTTTTTCTACTTTTCCGAGGCTATATCTCAAAAACTAAATGTGATATGAAAACGCGCTCAACGGCATTAATTTTCTCGTGCTTCAGTTAACTTATAAACATAGTTTTAGCGATTTTTATTTTTTTTCAATTTTCCGCCAAAAACATCGCAAAAATCGGTTTTTTAACATTTTCTCGAAAACCAGAAGTCATATGTTTTTGAACATTTTTCCATTGGATTCAGTGGGTCAAAATACATATGTATGTAAATTTTCGTTTTAATAATCCTACGATTAAGGATTTTTGGGAAAATTGAATTAAAATCTGAAAAAACCAAAGGGGTACCCCTTAGGAAATAATTAAAAATATTAAATTGCATAAAATTGTATGAAAATATGCTTATAAGCCATTTCGGACACGGGGAATTCAACGCCGTTGAGCGCATTTCCATATCTTGTTTAGTTTTTGAGATATAGCCTCCGGAAAAGTGAAATTTTTCGAATTTTTCAGTTTTTCTACTTTTCCGAGGCTATATCTCAAAAACTAAATGTGATATGAAAACGCGCTCAACGGCATTAATTTTCTCGTGCTTCAGTTAACTTATAAACATAGTTTTAGCGATTTTTATTTTTTTTCAATTTTCCGCCAAAAAAATCGCAAAAATCGGTTTTTTAACATTTTCTCGAAAACCAGAAGTCATATGTATTTGAACATTTTTCCATTGGATTCAGTGGGTCAAAATACATATGTATGTAAATTTTCGTTTTAATAATCCTACGATTAAGGATTTTTGGGAAAATTGAATTAAAATCTGAAAAAACCAAAGGGGTACCCCTTAGGAAATAATTAAAAATATTAAATTGCATAAAATTGTATGAAAATATGCTTATAAGCCATTTCGGACACGGGGAATTCAACGCCGTTGAGCGCATTTCCATATCTTGTTTAGTTTTTGAGATATAGCCTCCGGAAAAGTGAAATTTTTCGAATTTTTCAGTTTTTCTAAATGTGTACAAAAACTAAAATTAAAAAATAAATATCCAAAAAGTGATATTTATCTGATATATATCCTATATATCAGATATTTTGATATTTATTATAAATATCATGATATTTACGAACCCTGATCACGAGCGTAAAGTGTCTTTGTCCCTCTTGTACTATTGCAGCGCGAGCCGAAGTAACAAAGAATCACTTTACGCTCTTAATACACAAATAACTACTAATAATTCAGCAATGCACGTACATACATAAAATAATAAATTTCAGATATAAATGTAATATAAATTTAGTAGCTGGCAATGATATTTTTGATATAACCACTAGGCATTCAAATAATTTACGATTGTTCAAATGTAATACCTTTAAAGCATACCAGTCAACATACAACAACTGTATTTTAGAATACAACAGACTAAATGATGTTCTAAGGGGTATAATTCCGGTAAAAAGCTTTAAAAAAGCATTGATAAAGTATATAAAACGAGCTGACGACTTGTGATAGTATTAGTCTATTACTATAAGAAGTTTTGTTCATTTGTTTGTAAATTTTTTTATTTTCTTGTTTTAATTTCCTGAATTATGTTATTATGATTATGTTAGTTAATTTTTATATTCTCTTGTGATATACTAAATAAGCAATAGTTACTGCAATAATTTATTATTTAACAAAAATGAAACTGTTATTTTTTGTAATGTAATTATTAAGGACCTGGGTACCAGTGCTTGCACTGTTTACAGGATCCCAAAATGAGTGAATAAATAAATAAAAAAATAAATAACTTGCGCGCGGGGAGTATTTGGATGGGTGACCGTCCCGAGAAACCCGCGTTGCTGTTGACTCTAAGATCTAAAACGCAGGATCAGGGCGTAATGGCGGCATATGACCTTAGTAGTTGCTCCGCCAGGAAGCCAGAAGAAAAAAAATAAAAAAATAAATAACTATTTTTAAATAGTTATTTGTTTTTCTCGAACCAAAACATCAGTTTACCTTAATTTCTCAAACTAGAACAATATGTATATTACAGTTTCATAAACCGGAACGTGGTTCCGGTTTGCTCCGGTAAATATCGTTCCACGAAACCATTGAATCCACATGTGCTAATAAAACCTGCTAAATACGCTTCCGACTTTAAAAAACCCTGGAAAATCTTCCATCTTACTAAAACCTTAACCTCTGCTCTGTTTCTGAAGTTCTAGAAATCCTCCATCGAGCTTTTACAAGCCCGATAACAAAAAAATTCCTCTCATAATCCCAGTTTAACCGCGGCAGTCTACGATCAAAGTGAAATACAACCTGATATCTCGGCGATCTTTCAGCTCGATTGTGCTGTTTAATCGAAAGGCAGCGCGGAGAGCGACATGGCCTACTATTCCATTACAAGTTTATATCTTTTATTGGAAACGAACGCGATGGTGGTTACCTACGCGGCACTTTTCAACTTTATTGCACCCAGATGTCAATTCGTGCGCACCCTGTGTAATGGACGCCGGGGAATTCTACAGGGGTTGGTAATGCCTTTAGGGTATTTCGAGCTGATTCTGTTGTTTTGTTTTTTTAGGATCGTGGTGTGATTGTAGCTCTGACACTGGAAAACGACAGTTTAGATTTTGAATATTCATCACTCGGCTGTCAGCTTCTTTCGCGAATCAATCAAAAACACAATTACAAAATGGTAACATAAATAAAATAAATAAATATATCATGGGGTAGATGGCTCAGTGGTATCGAGTCGGCCTGTGGATCTTGAGAACCCTGATTCGATTCCCACAGCCGACAAACAATTTTCACCAATTTAAAATTTACCCCTGTGGCTCCCCCTCCACTAACATCTTTGGGGGCCGTGATTTGACGGCTGGTAACCGCACTTCCCGCGAGAAAATATATCACTTACTGAGATCTGCTTAGGCAGAGTGCCACACTCAGTAATGGGTAAAAGGCGTGATGATATATTTATTTTATTTATTTATATCACGCTTTTTACCCATTACTGGGTGTGGCACTCTGCCTAAGCAGATCTCGGTAAGTGATATATTTTATCGCGATCAGCCGTCAAATCACGGCCCCCAAAGATATTAGTAGAGGTGGAGCCACAGATTGGTAAATATTGTTTGTCGGCTGTGGGGATCGAACCAGGATTCTCAAGATCCACAGGCCGACTCGATACCACTGAACCATCTGCCCCATAAAATGATAACATATTCATATTTATAATAACCATCATTTCGAAATTAAATTTGTAATGAATTTTTTAACATAAATGTTTCACAAAATTCAGCCTCCAAGTCACCTTATAAGGGCATCGTCAGAGGCTGGCCTGCAAAGTTAGTAACCATAGACGCGTTTCGCTCTTGTTAGAGCTCATCAGTATGGTATAACTCACTTCTTCACCTAGAACAAAGTTCACGTGAAGAAGCTGTGTGACGAAGAACTGTGCTAGCAGAGAATAAAATCTCTAACAAACAAGTAAGATGACATGAGAAGTTCTGTGGAACAGATCATGCCATCTACCGAAAAAAATAAAAAGCTACGCAATAGCAATTTAAATAACAACAAAGACAAAATTAATTGTCATCCAACACTTGGTGAAACAAGGTCTATTAAACCTTGTTTCACCAAGTGTTGGATGACAATTAATTTTGTCTTTGTTGTTATAAAAGTTTTGTCTATTTAAAAACTGTATCTCAACGCCTAGATATGCAAATATTGGTGAAGAAGCCAATAGATAATTTTAATTAATTAACATGTGACCCTTCTTCAACTAACATTTTTGAAGCCATAATCTGACGGCTGGTAAGCAAGCTTCATGCTCAGAAATATATTAGATATGCTACGTCTGAATGCCACACCCAGTAATGTTTACAAAAAACAATTGTAAATTTGAAATATTATTAATTGGAGAAAATGTAAAACTTACGCTACAACTAAGTAATAATGAAGAAAGAGTCACAATCAATTTAATTTGAAATAACCGAACCAAACGAATAAAATCATTGATAATTTTCTGCATCATGAACATTAATAATAATTTCCCACAAAATGATTTTTGTTTTTGTTGTCTTTCTCTGCGCTTGGAACAAATCATCAATCACATCAATCCATTACTTTTGCCCAATGCCCAATGTCATACCTTTAAACTCGCCAAGAGACAGGTTTTTTATTAACGATATTATTGGTCTAGCGAAAGAAAATAAATAATAGTTTTTCTCTCTTTGAATATGTATTTACGATGATTTAGCGCGTTAAGATATTTATTTATTTGCTATTCTGCAGAACAGGAAATTAATCCTTTTGTTTACAGTATGGAACAACAACAGTGTCTAACGGAAGGTAAATCACTAGGTTTAGTAACAAAATAAAAGCAAGGAGTGTCGTCTGAGTTTATTTTTGAAAGTGAATTCCACACAATTGCAGTTAGACACTTAATCAAAAGGAAAGGATTTTTTTGCTACAATTGCTAAACAAATGATTTATTTAGTTATTAACGTCTTGGGGGAGGCGTGATTCGACGGCTGGTAAATACATAAAAATATCACTTTCCGAAATTTGCAACGGCAGAGTGCCACATCAAGTAAAAGGTAAAAGGCGTGATGATAAATTTATTTATTTTATTTATCATCATACTTATTACCTATTAATCACATATGTAATATATTTTACATTGTAAGTGCGTTTACCAGCCGTCAAATCACAGTCTCAAAAATGTTAAAGGGCGAAAATTAATCTTAATTACAGTACCGCAGGCGCGGTGGCCGAGCGTGTTAAGGCACATCTCTTAACATACTGTGACGTCACCCGAACCAAGGTTCATCAATTCGAATCCGCCTGCCGACAATGTGTGATTTGTTGTTAAATATAAAAATACAGTTACAGGTAATTATCACACTCGGGCGCTATAAGTTAGTCACTTATACGCCTTAAATAATTTGACTAAAGAAACCGGCAGTACGGCAGAGTAAAAACTGCGGCTCGGTGTACCCGGCCCCTATGTTCCAAAACGGAATGATGGGGCATCATTATTTATTTATTATTACAGTACAGAAAACATGCAGGTTACAAAAAACCCCGTACTAATACACAGTTGCATTTTTTTTAGAGATGAGCGAATATCATCCGCGAATAGTCGAATGCCGCGAATATTGACATTATTCGATATTATTATATTATATTAACGTCAGTATAGCGAACATTCGAATACCTAGAATATTCCGCTATATGTTGACCTCCATTTTTGACTATATTTTCCTTTATCATTTGTACATAAATTTAAAGCTATTACAATACTTTGAAGCTATTAATAACAAAGATATTTTGTTTCAAAACCATGAAGACATACCATATTTCAAATCAGCCCGTACGTTTCACCTTAAATTTGAAGTTTTCGTCTTTTTCTTTTTTGTTTGTACTTTTTGTTTTAATTTTATTTTATCTTAACAATTTCATTCAAATAATGAAAAGGACATAATTAAATAATTATTAATAATAAATATATTAACTTTTAGGAGTATTCGAATATTCGAGATCTGATTAATATTCGTATTCGATATTCGAATTCGAGAAATTTGATATTCGCCCATATCTAATTTTTTTATATGCAAGTTGAACTCACGGTCTCTTACTTGTAAGGCGAGTGTGCTATCCACGAAACCACTTATGCTCAAAAAAATTTGATGTAAAATAATACAGATAATAAAAAACTAAAAATGTAGAAAAAATATTGAGTACCTCCTTATATCTTATCATAATTAAGTTCTTTTTTGTAAAGCGCAAAGTTTAGAAACTTTTCACTCAACTGCTACAAATTAGTTATACTTGTAATTTCGTTCTTTTGTTAGTTTTGTTGCGATAAACTTTCAACTAACTAATAAAAATATTGTTGCTATTGCGAAACTCTAACTATTTACAAAATATAAGTTCCAAGTTCTTACAAGTATTTATTTAGGTACTTGAAAATTGTTTCATAAATAAATACTTGTAAATAAGTACTTGAAAATTCATCACGAATTGAATCTAATAGTTATTAACGTAGCAGATCAGCAATCACAGATTTTTAACCACTTATAAGAGCAGTGGCGGACCCAGAGGGAAGGGGGTCATGGGAGTCATGACCCCCCCTAAGCATGAACTTTTTTTTAATGTTGGCCCTAATATATAATAATGATGTCATTATTTATGATAACTCATTTTGTTAAACAAATTAAATAGAAAATATTATCTAAGAACTTAAGATTCTAAGATAAAATTGTTTGATTTATTATTCTAATAAATAGCCAAAAACCAATATTTTGTGGGGATATTATTTCGACCCGCAAATGGAAGAGGTATTCTATTTAAGACCTAGTCAAGTATATGACTACCGACATATGCACAAAATAAACTTCTAATTCAATAATTTTTGTATTCTATCGAAGAACCGTTTAGATATTGAAACTTTATGATTTAAAAAGTGTTGGCGTTCTTAGGAGAAATTTTTGAGGTGAAAAAAATCACTTTTCCTCACCACGTTCATAATTGTTTATAGAAAAGTAATTTTGCTTAAAGCTACACATTCTCCTACATCTAAAAATGCGATCTAATGCGTTTCCAAAGACGACTTAATGTGATTATTATGTAATTATTTAAAGCAGGAATATAATATGAGCAAATACAAATGTTTTTTACTTCCTTGTACGAAGTAAAGGAAGTATTGTAATCGTCGTAGAAAATTGAAACTTTATATTTAGGACTGATATAACATCTAGTTGTGCACCTCCCTTTTTGGTCATTATACAACTACCGGAAGTGGTACTTTACTTGAAGCCTATAATAGATTTTAATGTAAAACTATATTAAAATATATTCCAAAACTTTCCAAATTTGATATATAAGACTACTATATCAATGGAAATAACATAATAGATTTTGGTTAAAATAGACTAACCGGAAGTGGCACATTACATGAAGCTGCTAACAGTTTTCCTTGAAAAAAATGTTATTATTTTAATTTTAGAAATAAATGCTGCAAATAAAAGTTTTAGAGAATTAAATTCCGCGTCTAACACATTAAGAATTTTTAAATTATCTTTTTGCATAAGCGATATATCTAAATTTAAATATTATATATTTTTTTATTTTAAAAAAAAATTAAGTTTGCTATGGATTAGAACAAAAAATAAAAGATTTTATGTCAAATATGTGCAATTAAAAAAATATTTATAGTTTAATACGCGTACAAGGAAGTCATGTGGTGTCCACATCATATTTTTTTATATTTAGAAGATGAGAAATCCCCCCTTTTCGGAGACAAAATTCACTCCATGACCCTCCCTCCCTAATTTGAAGTCTGGATCCGCCCCTATATAAGAGTTGTCAAAATCTAAGAATTAAAAAAAAAGTACAATTTCCTGACAAGTACGCAGTAAGCAACCGTCCCCTATTTCCACATTATACTTTTCAATCCCTTATTCATCTCCAAGTTAATTAAATTTCAGTAATCCCCGTCTGCTCGTAGCCTATCACTTTCTCCATATTAGAATCTACCTTCAATACATCAAGTTCGGATCACTTCGTAGTGATCCAAACCGATTTGGCAGTCAAAGTGAGTGACATACTGACGGCCCATCTGTCAAGGAAGATTTGTTGCGAGCCGGCCCTGCACAGGGGTTTGAACCCGCGTCCACGAAGAATAATTGTTGAATCCAATCGGCAAGCAAATAGGTCAGGAGAGTCTAGATACTCGAGGGTGGAAACTGTGGGGGTGGAATGCGGTAAGGGGCGAAGACAGACTCAGACACAGAGAATTATTTGCAAGAACGTAGTCTTGTTCCGAGGCTTCGCCGTCGGGAACAGAAGCGACGCGCGGGACAGAATCGTATTGAGGATTCTTTCTTACATAGCACATTTAGCAGGGTGCTTTACCCTAGACAAACGTTTATAAATAATGAAATTTTCCTACTTTTTTAACATATAAAAATTGTTTTTATTTAAAGAAATAAATAAATAAATATCACATCAATTTTAACCAATTTAAATCTACCCCTGTGACTCCCCCTCCACTAATATCTTTAAGGACCGTGATTTGACGGCTGGTAATCGCACTTCACGCGAAAAAATATATCACTTACCGAGATCTGCTTAGGCAGAGTGCCACACACAGTAATGGGTAAAAGGCGTGATGATATATTTATTTATTTTATTTATATCACGCCTTTTACCCATTACTGAGTGTGGCACTCTGCCGTAACAGACCACGGTATGTGATATATTTCTTCGCGTACAGTGCGGTTACCAGCCGTCAAATTACGGCTCCCAAAGATGTTAGTGGAGGGGAAGCCAAAGAAAATAAAATAAATACATAGTATATCTATGTTTTTTTTTAGGTTAAAAAATTAATTGCACATTCAGAGAACCCGGTTTTGATTCCCAAACCGACAAACAATTTTCACCACATTAAAATTACCCCATTTATTCATTCGCATAAATATGTCACTTACTTGTCTACGGCAGAGTGCCACACCCAGTATTTGGTAAAAGTCGTGATGATATTTTTGATTTTTAAAGGTACTTACAGTTATGTTGTCCCTAGCATTCTTAATATAATACCTTCTTCATTACTAATTTTACAACCAGCTACGTTTGCATCTACATTGAAAAACTTGTTACTTAGTGGTACAATTTCACTTAATTGTATCTTTATACCTTACTCTATTATTGTATTTATGATCTTTTTACTTCCTTGTACGAAGTAAAGGAAGTATTGTAATCGCGAAAATTTTCGGTTCTCAGATTTCAACGGAAATAGGTATTTTGGCCCTCTCTGAATCCATTTTGACTGATTTCGCCATGCCGCCTGTACGTACGTATGTACGTACGTATGTATCTCGCATAACTCAAAAACGGTAAGCCGTAGAAAATTGAAACTTTATATTTAGGACTGTTATAGCATCTAGTTGTGCACCTCCCTTTTTGGTCATTATACAATTACCGGAAGTGGTACTTGAAGCCTATAATAGATTTTCATGAAAAACTATATTCAAATATAATTTAAAACTTTCCAAATTTGGTATATAAGACTACTATATCAATGGAAATAACATAATAGATTTTGGTTAAAATAGACTAACCGGAAGTGGCACATTATATGAAGCTGCTTGAAAAAAATGGTATTATTTTAATTTTAGAAATGAATGCTGCAAATAAAAGTTTTAGAGAATTAAATTCTGCGTCTAGCACATTAAGAATTTTTAATTTAGCATTTTGCATAAGCGAGATATCTAAATTTAAATATTATATATTTTTTGTTTATTTTTGAAATTAAGTTTGCTATGGATTAGAACAAAAAAAAAATTAAAGATTTTATATCAAATATGTGCAATTAAAAAAATAGTTTAATATGCGTACAAGGAAGTCATGTGGTGTCCACATCAGATTTTTTAATATCTATTATTAATTCATATTTGTCTACATTTAATAAGAATATTCATCATGTTTATTAATTACCATTACTACCTTATGTATGCCTAATAACTTAGAACTTAATTTTGCTATACCATAATTATATAAATTTATTTTGTTATTTTGATGTAAACGTTAAATGGGAGATCAGCTTTTGCTGTAATTATGCCACATAAAATTATTATTATTATATATTATTGATATATTTTTTATTTGAAAATGTTTTAAAAACGCCCAAAAAAGGAAAGAGATTTGAAAGACATGTACAACTGCATGGGAATGGTACAATAAACAACAACGCAGTAAATAAATAAATAGTTGAATTAGATTTGTGAATAATGTTAAATGTGGGGGATGGTGGGTGGGAGGATCACCGAGTGTAATTTATGTGTGAAAGCTTATAATCTCGCCTTTATCTGTTAGAAGGGTAGAAAATACTCGTAATCTGTAATTGGCAGAAACTTCCAAACAATTTACCGAACTTTTAATATCAATTCCAAACTACGTCCTTTAATAAATACCCACAGCACCGCCCATGGTTTACAAACCAGTGTAAAAGGGGAGACAGTACTTAAATCGATTTTGTCTTATCTGCCTCTGACACGAGCGCCACAATGCTCGAGCGGCGAAATAACGAACTATCCTCGTCCCTTTACTGTCGTTGTCCCTAATATTAAGTCAAGAAACGCCAAACAGGTGGTCCTAAAGGATAAATAATGAACATCGCCAGGAAAACAGGAATAAGATGAGGAATTTCTTCGCTCTTGTTCTCTACGATATACGTTTGTTTTACGAGTTGGGGTTTTTTCAGCTATTGTTTCTGATAAGACTATGTGCTGAATTTCTTTTTTCAGACGCTTTTTTACTCTTAAACGCAGATATAAGGAAGAGATTGCAGACCATACACAGCTTCTGAAATGATGTAACCCATATTTCTTACATTGGTGTATGATGAATGTGAGATTGGGAAGAATGTTGTAAGAAGAGTGGGAATAAGTCAGTTGAGATGGTTTGGTCATGTAGAACGTAAGTCGAATGACAGATTGGTGAAACAGGTGTATGTTGGTGAAATTGAGGGTGAAAGTTTGCGTGGACGGCCTAGGAACAAGTGGATGAATATGATTGAAGGGTTGTTGCGTGAGCGACAGATTCTGAGCGTGAAGAATAAACGAGCTTGTATGAAAAGAATTATGAATGTGGTTGAAGCAAAAGTGGTGTGTCAGGATAGGAATGTTTGAAGAAAATTAATTGCGGGATAAATATGATGAATGAAGACAAGCGTATGATTCTTGATTTTAGATTCATTGGTTAGATGTTTCGAGTGTTTACCTGCAATTGTGTGGAGATCACCTTCAGAAACAAGCGCAGTGTACAGGAGCGAATGGATGAATGTTTGTTGCGTGTTGATGGATTTTGGTTGTGAGAAAAGAAAGAGTTTGTATGGAGGAAGTGTTAATGTGGTCGAATCGAGTATCGTGTGTCAGGATGAGAATGTTGACGGGTTCGTGCTACCCCATTTAATGAGATATAGCGTGATGTTATGTATGTATGTATGTATGTATGTATGTATTGTTTCCGATAAAACTTGACGATTCTATTTCCGAAGATTTTTATTTCAAAACTATTTATCGTTATTAAAAATGCCAGTATTTCGCTGGGTTTTACGAGGGTGAAAGGTGAACTAAACTGCAGAAAGATTGTGGTACTGCAAGGTTTTACGACCCGGGACCGTAAATCTGTCTCCATTTTACGGGTTTACTGTTTTTGTGAGCTCATTATTTATAATTGATGTTCTTAGAAGATGCTAGTGCAATACTATGAGTAACTACATCAATTTATCAAGATAGTTTTGCTAAAATATGGTTATTTATAACAGGAAGGAAGTGTTGTCTAGGAGAATCCACTTTAGTTGTTTGTTAGTTAGTTAGTTGGCGTCGATAAGGATTCATTCATTAATCTTATATGGTACTGAGATGCAGTTTCATCGGTTTCGATTTCAACTTGAAATTAATTTATCTTTTCCTGATGTTATTCGTTTCTAAATGGTTGTTAAACAGTTGGATGAAATAGTTATTTTTGTATAAAGTGCGAGAAATAAGTGTCACTTTTAGTCGAAACAAAAACCAAGAATATAAACTTGTTGTTTATAAAGACAAAATTAATTGTCATCCATACACTTGGTGAAACTAGGTTCAAAAAAAAATATAAAACAAACACTTGGCTAAGTCTCACAAAATTCAGCCTCCAAGTCACCTTGTGAGGGCATGGTCAGAGGCTGGCCAGCACAGTTAGTAACCATAGACGCGTTTCACTCTTATTAGAACTCATCTGTATGGTATAACCCACTTCTTCACCTAGAACAAAGTTCACGTGAAGAAGCTGGTGACGAAGAACTGTGCCAGCAGAGAATAAGATCTCTAACAACAGGTAAGATGACATGAGAAGTTCTGTGGAACAGGCCATGCTATCTACCGAAAAAAAGGAAAAGCTACACAATAGCAATTTAAATAACAACAAAGACAAAATTATTTGTCATTCATACACTTGGTGACACTAGGTTTAAAAAAAATAATAAAACAAACACTTGGCTAAGTCTCACAAAATTCAGCCTCCAAGTCACCTTATGAGGGCATCGTCAAAGGCTGGCCAGCACAGTTAATAACCATAGACGCGTTTCACTCTTATTAGAACTCATCAGTATGGTATAACCCTCTTCTTCACCTAGAACAAAGTTCACGTGAAGAAGCTGGTGACAAAGAACTGTGCAAGCAGAGAATAAGATCTCTAACAACAGGTAAGATGACATGAGAAGTTCTGTGGAACAGATAATGCCATCTATCGAAAAATAGGAAAAGCTACGCAATAGCAATTTAAATAACAACAAAGACAAAATTAATTGTCATCCATACACTTGGTGAAACTAGGTTTAAAAAAAAATAAAACATACACTTGGCTAAGTCTCACAAAATTCAGCCTCCAAGTCACCTTATGAGGGCATCGTCAAAGGCTGGCCAGCACAGTTAATAACCATAGACGCGTTTCACTCTTATTAGAACTCATCAGTATGGTATAACCCTCTTCTTCACCTAGAACAAAGTTCACGTGAAGAAGCTGGTGACAAAGAACTGTGCCAGCAGAGAATAAGATCTCTAACAACAGGTAAGATGACATGAGAAGTTCTGTGGAACAGATAATGCCATCTACCGAAAAATAGGAAAAGCTACGCAATAGCAATTTAAATAACAACAAAGACAAAATTAATTGTCATCCATACACTTGGTGAAACTAGGTTTAATAAAAAATATTAAATAAACACTTGGCTAAGGCCCGGTTGCACCAACGATAATTAAAAATATAATGTTTCATTAAACTAATAAAAAATTAAAATTAGTGTGAAGTCGTTGCATCAAGCTATATTAACGGTAATGTACCATTAGATGTATCATTATTTTAAGTACTGGAATTCGTCTAATTAAATATTTAATGTCGAATTAACGTGTGACATTTATGAATATTTTGCATTCATTTATAGTAACAATTGCAAAAATCAAATCAATATAGGCAAGTAATAATAGTTGTAATTAAATTATAATATTATGCATACAAAAATTCATTATTAAAATATTTTAGAACCATGATATCTTCATCATCTTCATCTGAAATCTGAAGATGAGATGGATATTTTAGATGTTCTGCCACGACCAAGAATTATAAGAGAAAGAGACAATCCTTTTGAAAAATATGATGAATTGGATTTTAAAATGCGTTACAGACTTTCGAAAAACTCAGTTGTTATTTTGCTCAATCGTTTTAGAGAAGAATTAGATTATTACGCGAGTAACAGAAATATTCCAGTGAGTGCTATGAACCAGCTATTGATTACACTTCGATATTATGCTACTGGATCTTTTCAAGCTGTAGTTGGAGATCATATTAACGTGCATAAATCAACAGTTTGTCGAATTATACACCGAGTAACAAGACAAATTGCAGCTTTAGCTAATCAGTACATAAAAATGCCAACAACACAGGCTCAAATTCGGGAAATAAACGCAGATTTTTATAGCATTCGTCTCACAAAATTGTAAGAATATAAACAACCATTTTTCTGCCAAAAAATAATTCAAACACTTGATAGTTGTATAATTTCATGTACAATTGCGGTATTTAGCTTATCGTGTACACAAATCCCAGTGTAATCCGCGATTAACTTGAGAATGGAGCACTAAGCCCTCTGAGTTTGGCGGAATACGTTGCTATATTCTTGCTACGAACCCGACACACTTCTGAATCAATCTTACTCTGTTGCTTGGGCGACGAGTGATGATGTAATCATATATCATCGCTTAGTCTTTATAAGAGAGTATAATATGTTCGTCTAGACACAACACATCTCTAGTTTGAGTGCCTGTGAAAGATATTGCATCATGCACTGATGTATAATTCAAGTAGATTATTGGACTGTGTTTATAGAAACCAAAGAAACAATTTTTTGTTGGAAAGGATGAGCATCAGATTTTTGATATTTTTGAGGGTATACAGGGTGTTTCAGGACTAGTGTAACAAACTTTAACAGCTTTTTCCTGAGGTCATTTTGAGCCAAAAATGTCATATGAACATAGGTCCTATTCCTTCTAGTTACCAAAATACAAGAGTTTGAAGTTCTATAAATAACACGAAATTTTCAAATTTTTGTAATCAAGATTCTTTCGGAAAACAAGAGTTTTATTGAAAAGTTATACCTTATTTGTCTTAATTAATTTTATTTATTAATATTAACATGCAAACGAGTTCAAGGCACTCATTTTGAACACTTGCTGTATTTTAAAAAAAATTTGTTATCTTATTTCATATCGTGTTAACCTATTCCATGTTTGGTTATGTTGTTCTGTGTCTATTTAATTGTGTTTTATGTTTTGTTCTCTAAATCGTATTCGTTAATATTAATAAATAAAATTAATTAAGACAAATAAGGTATGACTTTTCAATAAAACTCTTGTTTTCCGAAAGTATATTGGTTACAAAAATTTGAAAATTTCGTGTTATTTATAGAACTTCAACCTCTTGTATTTTGGTAACTAGAAGGAATAGGACCTATGTTCATATGACATTTTTGACCCAAAATGACCTCAGGAATAAGCTGTTAAAGTTTGTTACACTAGTCTTGAAACACCCTGTATATCAAAACTAAACAAGATATGAAAATGCGCTCAATGGAATTGAATCCCTTCCTTTCTTATCTTTTGATTCATTTTCTGTTGTTACTATACAGTGTCCAACTGCAATTGTGTGGAATTCAGTTTCAAAAACAAGCGCAGTAGATACTCCCTACCTTCCTCATCTTTTTTTTACTTCATTTTCAGTTTTTACTATACAGTGTGTAACTGCAATTGTGTTAAATGTATTTTTAAACGAGCGCAGGCGATGCTGCCTTCCATTTCTTATAGATTCGTTATTAGAGAAGTGGGCGTAAGTGAAGATTTACGAAACAGGTGTACAGGAGCGAATGGATAAATGTTTGTTGCGTGATGATGGATTTTGGTTGTGAGAAAAGAAAGAGTTCGTATGGAGGAAGTGTTAATGTGGTCGAAACGAGTATCGTGTGTCAGGATGAGAATGTTGACGGGTTCGTGCTACCCCATTTAATGGGATATAGCGTGATGTTATGTATGTATGTATGTATGTATGTATAGAATTGAATTCCCCGTATCCGAATAAAACATTTATAGGTGTGTTACACATTTATGGAGTAGATGGCTCAGTGGTATAGAGTCGACCTGTGGATCTTGAGAACCCTGGTTCGATTTCCACAGCCGACAAACAATTATCAGCAAATTAAAATGTACTCCTGTGGCTCCCCCTCCACTAACATCTTTGAGAGTCGTGAATTGACGGCTGGTAACCGCACTTCACGCGAAAAAATATATCACTTACAGAGATCTGCTTCGGAAGTGTGCCACACCAAGTAATGGGTAAAAGGCGTAATGATATATTTATTTTATTTATTTATTTAAAATTATTAGATACCCACAGCCGAAAATCAAATTTCACCACGTTAAAACTACCCTTGTGGTTCCTCATCTTTGGGGTTCGTGATTTGACAGCTAATACCCGCATAAATATATCACTTACCGAGATCTGCTACGACAGAGTGCCACAATCAGTAATGGTTAAAAGGCGTAATGATATATTTCTTTATTAGATCTAATAGCTGGTAATCGCACTTCACGCGAAAAAATATATCACTTACCGAGATCTGCTTCGGCAGTGTGCCACGCTCAGTAATGGGTAAAAGGCGTAATGATATATTTATTTATGTTACACATTTGCTGGCGCCAGTATAATTTTTCATAAAGTACTAGAGATGGGCGAATATCAAATTTTTCGAATTCGAATATCGAATACGAATATTAATCAGATCTCGAATATTCAAGGTACTCGAATATTCGATTACTCCTAAAAGTTAATTTATTTATTATTAATAATTATTTAATTATGTCTTTTTCATTATTTGAATGAAATTGTTAAGATAAAATAAAATTAAAACAAAAAGTTCAAACAAAAAAGAAAAAGACGAAAACTTCAAATTTAAGGTTAAGGTTCAAATGTTGGCGAAAAACAAATTTGAAATATGGTACGTCTTCATGGTTTTGAAACAAAATATCTTTGTTATTAATAATTTCAAAATATTGTAATAGCTTTAAGTTTATGTACAAATGATAAAGAAAAACATAGTCAAAAATTGAGGTCAACATATAGCGCGATATTCGAGGTATTCGAATGTTCGCTATACTGACGTTAATATTCGAAAATCTCGAATATCGAATAATGTCAATATTCGCGGCATTCGACTATTCGCGGATGATATTCGCCCATCTCTATAAAGTACCATACAAAGTTTGAATCCACTCTACGACTACTATATTATTAAGTTTTTAATAACAGTCTTTAAACTTCCCTTAAAATAATAGTTGGCGAGAAGTCCCTAATTTGCCGGGTCACTTTAAAAGGCTCAATGTATAATCGTAGTTCTACTGCAGAGCAAACTTTAAGCTCTCACGTTTGTTGGAATAAACATTAAAATAAATCTGAAACTTAATTCTTCGCGATTATCTCCCACGCACAAAAATACTATGCAAAGAAACAACAGAAATAATATTTCATCGCGAAAAATATTCTCGTTTTTTTACAAAAATATTTATATATTTTCATTACAAAATTTCAACAACCATTTCAATGTTTATTATTATGTTTATTGTAATATAATATTTTGTTTTATCAAATATATAAATAAAAATAAAATAAATATATCATCACGCCATTTACCCATTACTCAGTGTGGTACTCTACCTAAGCAGATCTTGGTAAGTGATATATTTTTTCGCGTGAAGTACGGTTACCAGTCGTCAAATCACGGCCCTCAAAGATGTTAGTGGTGGGGAAGCCACAGGGGAAGATTTAGTTTGGTGAAAATTGTTTGTCGGCTGTGGGGATCGAACCAGGGTTCTCAAGATCCACAGGCCGACTTTTATCAAAATGTATAAAAATAATTTACCTTATTACAAAAATTAAATTCTATTTCTACGCTGAATATATGTTAACTAAAAAATTAAGGGTTAAACAATTACAAATACTATTGATCACTTAGTTCAGTTCCAGTTCTGGTGATATTAGTTCTACAATTACCGATCTTGCTAAATTAATCATTTTCAAACGTATTAATTGTTTCAAATTTATAATATTTTAAACTATTTACTAACCACAGTATTTCCTTAAGGGGTAAGGCCACTCTAAAATTTTAAAAAAATGCATATTTTTTTTATTTGCTTAAATTATAGTTTAAACCCTTAGGAATAAGGGACAATTAATTTAAATGCCGCGCGGAAGTATTTCAGAGGGAAAAAGCATATGTCTATTAGTACTAGTATATATATATATGTATATATATGACTCGAAACTTTAAACGCGTTTTTCTCGAAATCATATTTTCAAAATTGGGCGAAAAGAAATCTGAAATACTAATTGATGGATCGTGCTGAATCTTTTTATTTCTTATTCTAAATATAAAATACTCAAAACTACTGGGGCTTTTTTTTAAGTGCTTCATTCGTTTTTTATGGTAGTTTTTATACAGAAATTTTGTCCCGAATAATGAACTTTTTTTTCAAACGTGCGCCATTTTGTTAAAAATCAAAATTTTCAAAATCCAGCCCGTAGTTTTTTAGAGTATACATCAGAGATTAAGAAAACATATTTCTTTTTGATCCAGGTCCATTGCTGTTCCCGGAATGTTTTCGCCCGATTTGCCCTACGCGCCGAGAGGAGTCGCCATTTTTTTTAATTTGTGACGACAATATTGAATATTTTGTTTAAAAAAAATTTGAAATAAAGTTTAAAGAGCACTAAATAAAGATCTAAAAACAGTTCTTAAGCAGCACGTTTAGATTTCGTTAAAAAAAAATCTAGAAAATGACCCTTTTTTTCCTTGTCTAGAGTGGCCTTACCCCTTAAACTAGGGTAGCACGAGCTCCTAAAATATTCATCAAACATTCATCCACACTCACGTTGCCTCATATAAGCTCATTTATTCCTCGCACTTCGAATCTTTCAGCAAGTAACAAACCTTCATAGTCTCATAGACTGCAAATACTTTAATTTAATCGACTTTTTATCTCTTACGTTTTTCGAGATTCTTAATACCTCTTAAAAAAATTATACATCCTATTAAATAAAGTAATGTAACAAACATAATACAATTTTTAATCTTGTTGAAATCATGTAATCTGGAAACAAACCCTCTCAAAAAAGGTAGAATGCGAAGTAGCGAATTCAATTTTGATGAAATTTAAAAAATGTTTTTGTTTTGAACCGGAAACGCATGAGATCTGATACCCAGGTACGGGCGGATATTGAATGATCAAAATTGTATATTCGTTGTCTGTAAGCTATGAACTACGAATGTATCTGGAAAACAAAGATGAACAGTTGAATTTGATTGGTTAAACGAATTTTACAAGAATCTGAAACATTTTTGTTATCTTGAAAATTTGTCTTTACTCTGAATGAAAATAATATTAAAGCTCATATTATAATAAACAATTAAGTGGATAAAACCGAGAAAAAACTTTCATTTATTAAGCAAGAGGGCGTGTGTTCAAAATCTCGCTGACAATTTTTCAATTTCTAATATGTTTTAAAATAGGATTCTATAATAGTAATTTGTTTATACTGGCCGAGCGTGTTAAGGCACATCTCTTAACATACTGTGACGTCACCCGAATCAAGGTTCGTCAGTTCGAATGTGTGCTTTGTCGTAAAATATAAAATACAGCTACATGTATTTATCACATTCGGGCGCTATAAGCTAGTCACTTATAGGTCTTAAATAATATACTCGTAGCATTTGACTACGAAAACCGGCAGTACGGCAGTGTAAAAACTGCGGCTCGGTGTGTCCGGTAGGCCCAAGCCCGATCTGGGCTGTAGCGCCACAGATGATGATGATTATACTAACTCTGCACAACAGGAAGTTAAAAAATATATTAAAAAATAATATCTTTACGCCATTTATCCATTACTGGGTGTGGCACTCTGCTGTAGCAGATTTCTCTAAATGATATATTTATTCAAGTGAAGCACAGTTACCAGCCGTCAAATCCGTAACAAATGTTAGTGAAGAAAGAGCCACAAGGTAGTTTTAATATGGTGGAAATTGTTGAATAAATTCAAATTGCTTAAAACAATAATAGTTATTTACGCAATAAGTGGGATATAGACAAAATTATCGCACGCATGTGAAAGTTGCACAACGAGGCCGTACAGGCCGAGTTTGTGTAATCACATATGTGCAGGGTTCGTAAATATCATGATATTTATAATAAATATCAAAATATCTGATATATAGTATATATATCAGATAAATATCACTTTTTGGATATTTATTTTTTAATTTTAGTTTTTGTACACATTTAGAAAAACTGAAAAATTCGAAAAATTTCACTTCTCCGGAGGCTATATCTCAAAACCTAAACAAGATATGGAAATGCGCTCAACGGCGTTGAATTCCCCGTGTCCGAATTGACTTATAAGCAAATTTTCATACAATTTTATGCAATTTAATATTTTTAATTATCGCAAAAAGCGGTTTTTTTGGCGGAAAATTGAAAAAAAAATTAAAATCGCTGAAACTATGTTTATAAGTTAACTGAAGCACGAGAAAATTAATGCCGTTGAGCGCGTTTTCATATCACATTTAGTTTTCGAGATATAGCCTCGGAAAAGTAGAAAAACAGAAAAATTCGATAAATTTCACTTTTCAGGAGGCTATATCTCAAAAACTAAACAAGATATGGAAATGCGCTCAACGGCGTTGAATTCCCCGTGCCAGAATTGACTTATAAGAAAATTTTCATACAATTTTATGCAATTTAATATTTTTAATTATTTCCTAAGGGGTACCCCTTTGGTTTTTTCAGATTTTAATTCAATTATCCCAAAAATCCTTAATCGTAGGATTATTAAAACGAAAATTTACATACATATGTATTTTGACCCACTGAATCCAGTGGTGCAATCTTCAAATGCATATGACTTCTGGTTTTCGAGAAAATGTTAAAAAACCGCTTTTTGCGATTTTTTTGGCGGAAAATAGAAAAAAATAAAAATCGCTGAAACTATGTTTATAAGTTAACTGAAGCACGAGAAAATTAATGCCGTTGAGCGCGTTTTCATATCACATTTAGTTTTCGAGATATAGCTTCGGAAAAGTAGAAAAACTGAAAAATACGAAAAATTTCACTTTTCCGGAGGCGATATCACAAAAACTATTTGATATTTTTATATAATGGATATATATCATTGCAAAAATATGACGATATATATCAAAATAAATATCATGATATATATATCGATCGATATATATCTTCGAACCCTGCATATGTGCGATAATTATGTAGTATCCCACGTATTGCGTACAAAATTTTATCTACGACTGTTCAGGATTTAAATTGTTATTTTTATAATTAAATATAAATTTTATTAAATTTCAAATCAAAGTAGCAACATGCGCTGATTGTTTTCTAAATGATAGCAACGCGTTGACAATCGCGACAACCAAATAAACAGAAAAATGTTGATTTTGCCTTTACGAGTGTGTAGAATAGTTCGATAATAGAAAATGAGCCTTTCAGATATAGATCTGCCTTCAGATATAGAAGAAGCAGCGTCAAACGTTATTTTGGATCTGGTTCCTCAAAAATCAAGAGTAAAATATCAACTGGCTTATGACAGGTATGAGAAATGGTGTGAAGAGAACAAAATTAAAGATACAACAAATGAAAAGGCTTTGTTAGTGTACTTCGGAGAATTAAGCAAGATTCAAAAATCATCATCTCTTTGGTGCTATTATTCCATGTTAAAAACAGAATTTTTAATAAAAAAAAAAGTTTCAGTAAAAAGAAAACGGCTACCAAAATTTTGGGAGGAAAAGAAAATGTGTCTCCAGTATCACACAATATAGAAATTACTAATTCTATAGTAACATCAAATCATCCAAATGTGTCAACATCTGGCATCAATTTATATAGCTGTAAAGACTGTGTTATAAATGTATACAATAAATAAGATTTCTTGTGTAATTTTCCTTAGTTTTTTCCTACATTCTGCATTATCGTTTGCGTGTGCGGTAAAAATTCATAAAACGCACGTGTGCGGTAAAGTAAGTCATTACCTGTCTAAAATGAGTGGGATATTAAGGATATATCGCACGGTCGTAGATAAATTATATAATATGACCGTTTCTAGAAACATATGAAAATCGAAATAAATTTTAAGGTAAATTGTCCCTGCCGCGGTCATTGACTTTACCTAAACGTGACCAGCAATACAACTATGCCCTCGTTACAACTGTTACATATTTACACATTGAATTTTTTTACTACTGATAGAAATTCTATATTAATTTATTGTTATTTTGTCTATCTATTTGTGACAGTATTAAATGACGAGTAATCTACATTCACAAATTGGAAATATATGATTTTTTTGTAAAATTGCGTTGCTATGAAGTCCGGAATTTATTGCTGCAAATTAATAAATTTATAAATGTTGTAAAACTGAAAATACTATAAATAAACTTCTATTTTAGTTGAGGTTATTTATTTTTATGTTTTTAGTTGATATTGTTAAATGAATTTAAAATGATTTATAACCTATACATGTTCTTTATTTGCGCAATAATAAAATATAAAAGTTTCGAAGATCCCTTAGTACAGTGGTTTCCAAACTTTTTCTCTCAGCGGCCCTTTTTTCCGTAAAAAATTGTCGCGTCCCCCTTATTTTTTATAACGGCCTTACTTCAAAAGGCGTAAATAATTTATTTTATAGAATACAAAAAAATGAGTACTATAAACAAATATTGTTATTAAATAAGATATTTGTTATAACAAATCTTTTTCTTAACCTAAAATTATGTTTATTACAACATAATAATAGAACAAAATAATGTAACATTTATAAACATAAAATTGTAATAAGATTGGATATTATATTTAATTTAAATTAGGCATATTTAATACAATATAATCATAATTTTTGAGTGTGCTGAATGGGCGCTTGTTTTTCAGTTTCTCGAACAGGGGAGTCATTGAAGAATATCGCCATTCGTAATTCTTTTTCAACGAATAATCGAGTTCGATATTTTGTCTTTAAAACAGCTACAGCAGAAAAGCCTGTTTCACACAAATAAGATGTTACGAAAGGTAATAAAATTTCTTTGTTTGTTAAACTAGGGATATTTTACTGCGAGCGCGAGTTAGAAACACGTGTGTGCTATGATGTAAATGAAGAATGTGTTCATAAGCCTCAATTATATTTTTATATAGCGCGCCACCCTAAGGGGGCGCGCCCCACAGTTTGGAAACCACTGCCTTAGTAGATCTTCAGAGACCTCGAGGGTTCGACAGGCCACAATTATGCTGTTCTAAAGCATAAATTTAACAATAATAGCGCTTTACAAAAATATGTTTGTCATTGTAAAATATTCAGGTGGTAAAAAATATTCGTCCATTATCATTTCGAGGATATTTCCTTAAAATTACTTTCATTTTACACGGAGCACAAGAAAAACAAATTGCAAATGATCTCATTCATATGTATGTCAACAAATGGTCCGTACTGAAGAGAATTCAACAAAAACATGGAATAAAAACGAACAATCAAATTCCGGTGAACCTCTTCAATTCACCCATTGTGATTCAGGCTTCAGTGTTTCAGCGAAACCAATATAATATTCAGCAATTTTTCAGCACTCTCTGAAATATCAATCACTATGACAGAGAGGTGGTATGAGGTCTATATTCTATTGGGTTCGAAAATCATTCATTGAATAATATCTTGAAAATTTGACAGATGAATAATAGACACAAAATATTGATTAATCACTTTTTTTAAATCATATTTTTAATCACTTTCTTTAGAAACTAAAATTACATCAAACTTAGTAATTATAAATACGTAACTACAGTAAAACTAGTGACATTTAACTCTACCAAAGTTTTTTTTTTAAACTTTTGAGTTTGAAAACTTTGAAGATAGCTAAGAGGAAAATAAAAAAATGTTTAAACAAAAACACGATTTATTTATTTTATCCCTACATCTCTGCGTAAACACGACTAGTAAAGAAGATAAATTAAAATTTAATTAACAAAGATTTAGAGATAAAAAAAATGTTTCGTCTCATTAGGAAGGATTTGAATTTCCAGAGAAAGATAAAATTAAATCTTGAAAATCTGCTACAGCTACAAAGGTAAATTATGAATGAAAAATTAATTCAAGGTGAGTAAACACACGCTTTATCGTTTTAATTCATGAGTTATTGATCTGTTTTGAAAATATGATTTATCCGACTGTTTATTTTTACAGATAATGTAAACAAATAAACTCCTATATTGTCATGATTACAACGAAAAAAGTTGAACAACTTAAATGATTTAATAGTTTGTTCACATTAAAATTTTACTTAATTATCTTGCTAATAAATTTTATTATAATTTAAATAAATCTTTGTTTAATATAATAAATATATCATCACGCTTTTTACACATTACTGGGTGAGGTATTCTGCTGTAGCAGATCTAAGTAAGGGATATATTTATGCGAGTAAAGTACGGTTACCAGCCGTCAAATTACGACCACCAAATATGTTAGTGGAGGTAGTTTTAATGTGGTGAAAATTGTTTGTAAATAAAATAAATAAATAAATATATCATCACGTCTTTTATCCATTACTGGGTGTGGTACTCTTCTGTAGCAGATCTAAGTAAGAGATATATCTATGCGAGTGAAGTGCGGTTACCAGCCGTCAATTCATGACCACCAAAGATGTTAGTGGAGGTAGTTTTAATGTGGTGAAAATTGTTTGTAAATAAATAAATATATCATCACGCATTTTACACATTACTGGGTGTGGTATTCTGCTGTAGCAGATTTAAGTAAGGGATATATTTATGCGAGTAAAGTGCGGTTACCAGCCGTCAAATTACGACCACCAAATATGTTAGTGGAGGTAGTTTTAATGTGGTGAAAATTGTTTGTAAATAATATCCATTACTGGATGTGGCACTCTGCCGAAGCAGATCTTGGTAAGTGATATATTTTTTCGCGTGAAGTGTGGTTACCAGCCGACAAATCATGGCCCCCAAAGATATTAGTAGCCACAGGGCTGGATTTAAATGTGGTTAAAATTGTTTGTCGGCTGTGGGGATCGAGCTCAGGTTCTCAAAGCTCTGTATTGTAATTGGGGTTAAGTGTATAAAGCTTTATAACTATTATTTGAAGCATTTTTGTCTAAAATAATTTGAACCCTATTACTGATACACCTGGTATCTTTGTTTCCTACTATTAGTACAAGAATCTGAAATTTCTTGCCACCTCAAGGCAAAATAAAACAAATTGTCGCAGTGTTCATCCAAATCCCAAACTTTCTGTTCCTGTTTCTCCTGTTCAACTATCCTTTCCCTGGAGAGGAACCCTGTTGCTTCCAGTTCCAGTTTCAGTGTGAACCACGGCGATAATAAAACACCCCGGTACACCATTATCTCCAAGAAAATCGAAAAATCGACGCATCGGATTCAATGCCTTCCAAGCATTTCTTCACACGACACGAGGACAAGGGAGTCGTGTTCTTCCGCATGAGATAAATCATACCGGATGTAATTTTAATCTTAGCAACCCTGCACCGTTTCGTTCGGAGGTAATTCGACCAATTTCAAACGATTTCATTTCATTTTTTTCTATAAACAGTTCGTGAATTATTTCATAAATAAAATAAATAATCCTTTAGGTAGTACGAATTTATATTATAAAAATTAAATTGAAATAAAAGAATAGAGCGGCTATGGCTTCGGTTGAATCGGGACAAAACCTTCAAGTAGCCAGCACCTAGAACAAAGTTCGAGGAATTTCTCGTCGTAGCAACCACAGCACAGAGCACCCCTAGTGTAGAATGCCAGAACTTCGAATTGAAACGTTTCGGCCACAATGCTCGGCATGGAATATCTCTCGTTTGCTCGCTCGCTCATTCTGCGTGAATGACAACCACCAGGACCGTAATTAACGGATTTAATGATCGGGATTTTGCGAACATGGAACAGCCTCTTACCCCACACAATGTGATAACTTCGTTACTCGGAGAATAGTTGCACAGTATTAAATAAATATGTCGGGAGCTTCATGAGATGTTAGTCGCGTATCTTGGGACATTACATGCCATCAACTTTAGAACTAGGGATATTTTTCTCTATCTTCAGGGTTATTTAACTTTATTTACTAACTACAATGAATTTATCACCTTTTTTTATTGAACTTTACAGCGCGATCGAAGCAAGGAAAGCTCGAAAAATATATAAATTTATTTATTAATTAGGTTTATCTGATAAATAATCATCTTTTACAGATTATTGGATCTATAAAACTTGGATAGATTTACACAAATCTCTAGAACCAATGCTGACAGATTTAGTTTTTATAACCAGTCATTTAAATTATAAAAATATTTCTTCTACTCGGACTATGGATTTGAGAGCCCGGATTTAATTCTCAGCCGACAAACAATTTTCACCACATTTCTTGGGAGTTGAAACAGCACTTCACTCGCATAAATACATCATTTATTGAGATCTGCTACGGGAGAGTGCCACACCCAGTAATGGGTAAAAGGCGTGATGATATTTTTATAATTTAAACTATAAGATAAGTTCACATATAAACAGAATAAATTGAGTAAATAAAATCTACACAGTAACCAACTAAATAAAATTCAATTTACCCGTCACATCTCAAAGTAAAATTGCATTTTTAATAAAATTTTACACCCTCATACGCGGCCTTATTAAAAAATATACATCTCAGGGAATAAAGCATTGCAAAAAATGGTAAAAAAGGACTTCTACCTATGATATTATTCAAATTATTTTGTAATCTCACTGGGCAGTGAGATAAAAAACTGCGGGAAGGAGAAACAAAGGAAGGTATAAAAAAGAGAGAATATTATCGAGCGATCGTCTTGTGTTACATCTCACAAAAGAGGAAACGTCAAAAGTCGGCAATCTTTTGCATTTTTCATTCCTCGTTTCAAAGGTGATAAATCGTCAATTTTCGGAATGAACGCTTCAGCAATATTACGGTTGTCCAGGAGGTATGTTCAATCTTTAATGTCCTTCTCGTCCTACAAGGATGGACATTTTCAGTTTGACCATTCTCAATTTAAATACTACTAAAATACTGTAATCAACAGCTAAGTGCAAAGTATCAAAATATTAAAAATAGGAACTATAATTCAATACAGCTGATAACAAATTTTCACCATTTTATAATTACAAAATCTAATGTGGACACCACATGACTTCCTTATAAGCGTATTATACTATAGCTTCATTTTTTTATTTTGACGTAATGTGACGTGGACATTAAATTTCTTATTTTTTCCTTATCTTCGTTCTAATTCATAGCAAACTTAATTACATGAAACAAGAAATATATAATTTTTAAATTTAGATATCTCGCTTATACAAAAGGCTAATTTAAAAATTCTTAATGTGCTAGACGCAGAATTTAATTCTCTAAAACTTTTATTTGCAGCATTTATTTCTAAAAACAAAATAATACCATTTTTTTAAAGAAAAATTGGTAGCAGCTTCATGTAATGTATTACTTTCGGTTAGTATATTTTAACCAAACCCTATTATGTTATTTCCATTAATAAAGTAGTCTTATATATCAAATTTGAAAAGGTTTGGATTATATTTGAATATAGTTTTTCATTAAAATCTATTAAAGGCTTCAAGTAAAGTACCACTTCCGGAAGTTAAATAATGACCAAAAAGGGAGGTGCACAACTAGATGTTATAGCAGTTCTAAATACAAAATTTCAATTTTCTACGGTTTACCGTTTCTGAGTTATTCGAGATACATACGTACGTGCATACTTACGTACAGACGTCACGACGAAATTAGTCAAAATGGACTCTGGGATGGTCAAAATAGATATTTCCGCTGAAATCTCAAAACCGAAAATTTTCACGATTAAAAAACATTTGTATTTGCTCATATTATATTCCTACTTTAAATAATTACATACATTACATTTGTACAAGGAAGTAACAAGTCCTAAATATTTGTCAAATTATACATACATAACATCATGCTATATCCCTTCAAATAGGGTAACAAACATTTGTATCTTCGCTTCAACCACTTTCACATTCCTTCCATATAAGCTCATTTATTCCTCACATTCAGAATCATTCATCACGCAAGAATCTTTTAATCACATCCATCCATTCGTTTCTATACACTTGATTTATTAGAGAGAGTAAACAAATAAATAAAATATAAAATAAACACTTGGCTTAAGTCTCACAAATTTCTGCCTCCAAGTCACCTTATGAGGGCATCGTCAGAGGCTGGCCAGCACAGTTAGTAACCATAGACGCGTTTCGCTCTTATTAGAGCTCATCAGTATGGTATAACTCACTTCTTCACCTAGAACAAAGTTCACGTGAAGAAGCTGTGTGACGAAGAACTGTGCTAGCAGAGAATAAGATCTCTAAACAAACGGTAAGATGCCCTCATAAGGTGACTTGGAGCTTGAATTTTGTGAGACTTAGCCAAATGTTTATTTACGACAATTAATTTTGTCTTTGTTGTTAAATAAATAAAAGTTAAAAATTGAAACCAATTCATTTAATGTTAGCCTACACATTTCAAACAATTTCTGAGAGTATTTATTTTCAGTCTAGATTAACTTTCAAAAACAACAATTCATTCGGTGATCGTCTTAGCAACAACAAAAGTAACATGGTCGATATTACCTATCTAATAAATTTCTCAAACTCGATCCCCGCATTTGATTTTATTTTTGGGCACGTGCGAGGCATGCGATAGCTTCTTCGGATGCCACAAGATCCATTGATGAAATTTACAGAATAAATCCGCTTTATAAATATCGACAAAGTAATGAAGTACACCGCCGCGGGCATGGCGCCGCATCAGACCGTTCCGGAACGCTCAGAACGGCTCCGGAGGCAGTCTAGAATGCGGAACGTGATTAGAAAAATGTCGGTGATATAGGAAACGTGCAGTTTGCCTTTATCAGTGGAGATGGGATGGCTAATGCCTTCTTTCTCTCTTGCGTTTATGACTCAAATGATTTTTTTTATCTTAAGACTTCATCACAAAATACCTAATAACTATATATATATATATATATATATTGTAAGGAGACCATCTTCAGAAACAAGCGCAGTGTACAGGAGCGAATGGATGAATGTTTGTTGTGTGTTGATGGATTTTGGTTGTGAGAAAAGAAAGAGTTTGTATGGAGGAAGTGTTAATGTGGTCGAATCGAGTATCGTGTGTCAGGATGAGAATGTTGACGGGTTCGTGCTACCCCATTTAATGGGATATAGCGTGATGTTATGTATGTATGTATGTATGTATATATACAGGGTGTTTCAGGACTAGTGTAACAAACTTTAACAGCTTATTCCTGAGGTCATTTTGAGCCAAAAATGTCATATGAACATAGGTCCTATTCCTTCTAGTTACCAAAATACAAGAGTTTGAAGATCTATAAATAACACGAAATTTTCAAATTTTTTTAATCAAGATACATTCGGAAAACAAGAGTTTTATTGAAAAGTCATACCTTATTTGTCTTAATTAATTTTATTTATTAATATTAACGAATACGATTTAGCGAACAAAACATAAAATGACACAATTAAGTAGACACAGAACAACATAACCAAACATAAAATATGTTAACACAATATGAAATAAGGTAACAAATTTTAAAAAAATTGCACCAAGTGTTTAAAATGAGCGCCTTGAAGTCGTATGCATGTTAATATTAATAAATAAAATTAATTAAGACAAATAAGGTATGACTTTACAATAAAACTCTTGTTTTCCGAAAGTATCTTGATTACAAAAGTTTGAAAATGTCGTGTTATTTATAGAAATTCAACCTCTTGTATTTCGGTAACTAGAAGGAATAGGACCTATGTTCATGTGATATTTTTGGCTCAAAATGACCTCAGGAATAAGCTGTTAAAGTTTGTTACACTAGTCCTGAAACACCCTGTATATGTCAGAAATAATATACATTAAACCTAAAAAAATAAGAACACGGCACAACACCGCGGCAATGTTCCACTTGCACAAAAACAAACCGTTTTACAACACTCAAGGCAATCCAAATCTCACCCACTTTCTCATCATCCACCACTATAGAAAGATATCAACCGGGCGCTAATCTAGAACTGCTTGGGGGTGGCACTTCCATGTCTCAGGACATCGCCCCCCCCTCCTGACTGTTAGCTTGTCTCTGTCTTCTGAGATTACGCAATATTGTTAAACAATACCTTTGTCATTAATACCCAAACTATTGTTCGTTAATACCTTCTGTTATTACTCAATTTTGTTCAATAATGCATGCGTCATTAGCGCCCGAATCATCGTGCGCATATATATATATATATATATATATATATATATATATATATATATATATATATATATATATATATATATACAGGGTGTTATATTTTAATAGACCCAGCAAATATCTCGCTTATTTATCAACTTAGCAATTTCTTTCATATAACATGATTTATACAGCAACATGTAAGCTAGTTGATGACGGATGTGCATTCATGATATCATTTCCGGTTTATTAGTAATTCATATCTACTTTGAAATTTCAAATGGAACATACTATATTTTTTTACAAATTTGAAAATAATCCATATGTTACATTATTAAAAAGTAAAATGGCGGGCACTTTATTATACACCTAATCGGCTGTGGGGATCGAACCAGGGTTCTCAAGATTCACAGGTCGAGTCGATACCACTGAACCACCTACTCCATATATATACCGGGAGACCCAAAAAATTACATTCTTATTAACTATTTAAAAAGTTATAAATTTATAGGTTTGATTTAATCCAGTGGTTCCCAACCTTTTTTAATCATGACCCTTTTTAGTTTTTTAAAAATGTTCGCGACCCCCCTTTCGCATATTTGATCAATAAAACAAAAAATAAAAGGTTTGACAAAATATAATTTAGGACTTAGTGATTATATTTTTTCCCCTCAAAAAAGCCAAGGCGACCCCCCAAAAAAGCTAAGGCGACCCCCTTGTGGGTCGCGATCCACCGGTTGGGAACCGCTGATGTAATCGGAACGAATCCTATATACTAAAAGAGAAAAAAGGTATATATATTTATATATTTGGATTCATCACGGTCAGTTGCCCATTTCTACAGCCTAGATGAATTATCCGAAAATTTTGAAACATTTTTTATTTGATAGAGATCAATTATGGGGAGTGCCTTTTGATAGTTTCAAATTTTTCGTACACATGATGTGCGAGATATTTTAGAAAAACATGCGTTTTTGGCGCAAAATCAACTTAGAGCGAGGTAGCTTTGGATTTTTTAAGAAGAACATCTAACGTCGATTTGACATTTCTCAGTGGCCATGTCGTATTTTTAATTATAAATTACTTCAATAGAAAAATTTGTAGACTACTTTTGATATATTTTACGCATATTATAGGAATGAGGGGACGTTTTTATTGTAATTACAAATTTTTTAAATGTTTATTTAAAAACTATTTTTTTGATATGACAGTGCACCATGAAGTTGCCAAGTATTGACAGAACTAGGTTTTACACTATCAGCTTGGCTGCGTATTTTCTCAACAAAATCAAGTATCATAATGAAATATTTTAACAGACTTGATAGTCGTTAGAATTAAAATTAGTAACAAACTATTATCAATATATTCGAGTGATTGTCTATTGTTTTTTCTGAAAGTCACTAGAAATGTATCGTGTTTGGTATCAAACTAAATGGTTTGAAGAGGGCTTTAAACAGAATTATTAAAAATTGTGATTCACTGATTGTCAATTGTTTTTCTTTTCTAAAAGTAATTAGAAACATATCGTGTTTGGTATCAAATTAAATGTTTTAAAGAGGGATTTTGGGCAGAATTATAAAAAAATTATAATCGAATGATTGTCAATTTTTTTTTAATACTATTTAGAAATTCATCGTGTTTGGTATCAAACTAAAGGATTTGAAGAGAGTTTTTAAACAGAATTATTAAAATTGTAATCAACTGATTGTCAATTGTTTTTCTTAATAGTCATTACAAATCTATCGTGTTTGGTATCAATTTAAAGATTTCTAGCAGAATAATTACAAATTATAATCGACTGATTGTCAATTGTTTTTGCTAAAAGTCTTTAAAAATCTATCGAGTTTGGTATCAAACTAAAAGGTTTAAAGAGAGCTTTCGAACAGAAATATTAAAAAAAATTAGGTCAACTGATTGTCAATTGTTTATTTCTAAAGGTGTTAGAAACATATCGTGTTTGGTATTAAATTTGAAGTTATGAGGAGATATAGAATCCAAAAATTGTAATCGACTGATTGTCAATTGTTTTCACCTAAATGATATTGAAACTGTACTTATTTCAGTTCTAATGAAAGATCTGAGAGATAATGTAAACATAAATCAGCAAGGAGTTGATAGCAAATCATTTTCGAAAAATTTGTAAACTGTAATTTTTTACAATATCAATACTCAATCATTTTCTTCAAGGGCTGCGGAGCCTAGCTGAGGGTCGGCGTAGCCGACCTGATCGCTAGTCCATATACTAAAAGAGAACGGATATATATTTATATGTATATATATTTGGATTCATCACGGTCAGTTGCCCATTTCTACAGCCTAGACGGATTATCCGAAAAATTTGAAATATTTTTTATTTGATAAAGGTCAATCGTGGGGAGTGCCTTTTGATAGTTTAAAATTTTTCGTACACATGATGTGCGAGTAATTTTGAAAAAACATGCGTTTTTGGCGCAAAATCAACTTAGAGCGAGGTAGCTTTGAATTTTTTAAGAAGAACATCTATCGTTGATTTGACATTTCTCAGTTGACATGTTATCATGACAACAAACAATAGTTTTATTTACATTGGTGAAAATCTGTGTAATTTGTATAAATATCACTGAATTATTTGATAATTATTAGTTATTTTGTGTATTCAAGATATTAATTGAGGTAAGCAAGTATCTTTTACTAAATTTTACATGATTAATTGAATTATTTTTCGTTTTTAGGCATGAAATCAAATAGGAAAGAAACAACAATAAAATATTCTGGCGATTGGTAAAAATAATAAAATTCTACAATAAATATCATTCCATTGAAAGCAGATCCTGACCAAATCTGAATGACAAAAACAGTACAAGCAAAAAGAAATTACATTTTTATTCTAGAAAGGATTTCTTATGATGTAGGTAAAATACTAATCTGTTCAATAATTTCTCATTTTTTAAGTTTTTCTGATTTTTAGATTGCTCTAATTTTTTAGATAGATTACGAATCAAAATTTCGGTTGATGAAAAGGAGAAACCAAGATGCATGAAGGACATAATGAAATAAATATTTCCCTACATTTAAACCGTCAAATTTAACCTATACGCAATTATATTTCTATCTGTCATAACATCGTAACACCCCCTACATGCACGAGTTGGACTCTTCCGGAAGAAATTTAACTTCTGCACAAATTTTCATTGTTGTAATCAAATCTACATAATTGAAGCAGATTACAACAAAGCATTGTATTACTCTATATTGTTAGTCCTAAAAGATCTATTAGTTCTTTAGTAATATTATTGTACCTAAGTTTATTCTAAATAAGAAAATATACTGGAAGTTATTTTAGCATTGTACCAGATGTATTAGTTTTCATGTAAATAAATTTATTGATACTGATTTAAATTCATAATTTTATTATATAATTTGTTGTTATAAATATAATAATATTGTAATTAATTAATATATAGATGATTTACATTAAAAAGGTTTTATTGTTGTTTATATGATAAGTTAAGTTCATTAATTGGAAAACGTTTTCAGATCTAATATTTAAAAATCTAAATAATTTTTGGTTTAAATTTAAATTTCTAGACAACTGAGAGAAATTTTATAAATTGATTTAGGTATTAGTGGAATGAGTATACATATTTCAAACTGTTACAAATTGATTTCAAGTTGTTTTAAACGTTTTATGAGAAAATGTGTATATAATAGAACCAAATAAAAATATGTCCTCGGTAATAATAATATACAGTAAAACCAAGCAAAATATGACCGATCTACATTGTCAAAAAAAATATCATGCCAATTGTTGTTGTTAAATATTTCAGTAAATTATTCAATTTAGCATACATTGTACAGGTTACGCATTAGCAAATTTACAAATTTGTGGACTTTTCATTTTAATTTGTTTTAAGAGAAACGTCAATTTGACAGAAGGTTTGTAAAATGTGTATATAGTAGAACCAAAGAAAAATATGTCCTCAAAAATTAATAATAATATACAGTAAAACCAATTATATTCAATGTCCCTAGCTGCACACAACACATATTCTATTCTGATGCCGGCAAACGATTGGTTTTAGATTCCGGGCAGTCTTACATACATAGTATCCAAACACAGTTTTACAACTAGATTTATTATCACGGTTTTCAAACTGTACTAAGTCCAAAAAATTTTAAACATACAATTACTTAAAAACCAAATGGAAATATTAAAAGATAGTACATATTATAGGAACTATAGATATGAGACGACGTTTTTATTATAATTATATATTTTTTAAATGTTTATTTAAAAAATAAATGTTTTAACATAACAGTAAAAAATGAAGTTGTCTACATTTGCTCAAATATTTTTAACCAAATAAAAATATGTCCTCGGTGATAGTACCATACAGTAAAACCAAGTAAAATATGATGAAAAGATAACTTGAATAAAACATCAGGTTAATAGTTGTTAAATATGTATTTTAACAAATTATTCAATGTTCGCATTACAATCCATGCTAATACCGGCACACGACTCTATAGGTTACGCATTAAAAAATTTAAAATTTGCGAACTTTTTGCATATAAAACAGTGAAAGTTTGTAAGAAATTACGATTGTAATAAAATATTTATATCAATATTAAGTACGTAAAAAGCATAGATTTATTTATGATTTTCCATATTTACCGCCTATAGCTCGATTTGTCATTTTTTTATTTGTTATCCTTTCTTTAAACGCATACACTCTACATGTCTGTTAAAATCATAAACTCTCATTGTTGTAATAAAATCTAAATAATTTGATTTTAATGAAACTTCACTATATTGTATGTACTTTGATCTAAGTACCTTAAAAACTACATTGTTGAAGCAGATTACAACAATGAATTATATTACTCTGTATTGTTATTCCTAAAAGATCTATTAGTTCTTTAGTAATATTATTGTACCTAGTGCATGTTATTTATAATGAGTATACTAATTCAAATAAAAATTAAAACTAATTTTATTATTAGGTCTTTTATCCATTACTAAGTATGAAACCAAACCGTAGCAGATATCAATAAGTGATATATTTATTGTTGCGATAGAAGAGTTACAAAGTTTATTTTTAATATTATAATATGGTAATTAGAAAACTATGTTCATAAATATACAGAATTTTTTATACAAAATCGTACTCGGCATTTTTGAGAAATTAAGACTCGAAATTTTGATATCTTGACCTGCTGAATTTCAATTCAAATTTGTTTGTTTTATAGAAATTTCACATTCTTTTGTACATTTCAAAAAGTAGAATGTTGTGAGATTATTCTGCACTATTTGTTCCTTCATTTAGATGAGAATAAGTATATAATTTTTTTTTTGAAATTTGAATTTGTTGCAGCAACTTTACGAAATACTCATTTTAAACACTTGATGTGTGCTTTGTCGTACACTCAGCGCAAAAATGAACATCTAGATTGACAGCTGTCATTCATAATGATATATTTCACATGTTTTAGAATGAGTATTTCAGAATTTGTGGTTTGACATATATCTATTTTATTTTTATACTAGGTTAGGCATGGTTAGGGGTGTTTTTTTTCACAGTTTATCTCTTTTACTTTACGTTTTATACTTTTTAACATAAAAATGCGGTATGTACTAGAATAGGCATGGTTAGGGGTGTTTTTTTTTCACAGTTTATCTCTGTTACTTTACGGTTAATACTTTTTATCATAAAAATACGGTCTGTACTAGGTTAGGCATGGTTAGGGGTGGGTTTTCACAGTTTATCTCTTACTTTACGTTTATTACTTTTCATCATAAAAATGCGTTCTATACTAGGTTAGGCATGGTTAAGGGTGTTTTTTTTTTCACAGTTTATCTCTTTTACTTTACGTTTAATACTTTTTAACATAAAAATGCGGTCTGTACTAGGTTAGGCATGGTTAGGGGTGTTTTTTTTTCACAGTTTATCTCTTTTACTTTACGTTTAATACTTTTTAGCATAAAAATGCGGTCTGTACTAGGTTAGGCATGGTTAGGGGTGTTTTTTTTCACAGTTTATCTCTTTTACTTTACATTTAATAATTTTTTGCATAAAAATGCGGTCTGTACTAGGTTAGGCATGGTTAGGGGTGTTTTTTTTTCACAGTTTATCTCTTTTACTTTACGTTTAATACTTTTTAGCATAAAAATGCGGTCTGTACTAGGTTAGGCATGGTTAGGGGTGTTTTTTTTTCACAGTTTATCTCTTTTACTCTACGTTTAATACTTTTTAGCATAAAAATGCGGTCTGTACTAGGTTAGGCATGGTTAGGGGTGTTTTTTTTTCACAGTTTATCTCTTTTACTTTACGTTTAATACTTTTTAGAATAAAAATGCGGTCTGTACTAGGTTAGGCATGGTTAGGGGTGTGTTTTTTTTCACAGTTTATCTCTTTTACTTTACGTTTAATACTTTTTAGCATAAAAATGCGGCCTGTACTAGGTTAGGCATGGTTAGGGGTGTTTTTTTTTTCACAGTTTATCTCTGTTACTTTACGGTAATACTTTTTATCATAAAAATGCGTTCTGTACTAGATCAGCCATGTGGTTATTGATGTTTTTTTCACATTTTATTTGAAGTTATTGGTACGATACATCAAGTTTTACTGCAAACATTTGATCAATTTTAGCAGAGCAGATTAGGAGAAGTTATGAGGCGATATAGAAGCCAAAAATTGTAATCGACTGATTGTCAATTGTTTTGACCTAAAAGTTATTGAAACTGTACTTATTTCAATTCTAATGAAAGAACTGAGAGAAAATGTGAAAATAAATCAGCAACGAGTTGATAGCAAACCATTTTCGAAAAAAATTTTAATTTGTAATTTTTTAACAAGTTCAAAAAATAATTTTCTTCAAGGGCTGCGGAGCCTAGCTGAGGGTCGGCGAAGCCGACCTGATCGCTAGTATAGATCTAACATGACATTTTAGATGTAAAATAAATGTATTTTTCATTATAAATAAATATATCATCACGCCTTTTACCTATTACTGGGTCGAAGTAGATCTCAGTAAGTGATATATTTCTTCGCGTGAAGTTCGGTTTGGCAACTATAAATTTCGAACTTGTATAATAAGTCAAAACCCCAATGACATCTTCGGCAAATATATAAAATATCGTGAACCAATTCAAACGAAAAATATTCCATTTGATACCTTTCGAAACAAAACAAACAAATCACCTGAAATTTATCTCCATCACCTGAATGCCAAGTCATCTAATGGCGTGAAATGAATAAATTCTTCCGAAAATTTCCGGGCGAATGTGGCAGAAAATCACTGGGCAACCGTTGCGTTACTCGCCGAGAAATCTAATCGACATATCTCGGTCGTGTCTGTTTTATTACATTTGTCACTAAGGGCCTGGAGACATCCCTTATGCTTTGTGGACACGACTAATATTCTTCCCCTTCGTTATAGAGTTGGAAAATACGAAGTCACATTTTGACCTTACTCAGTTTGACTAAAAATCATATATATACTAGTAATATATTGCTGATGCCCTGTACCAGCAATGTTATCTAAACGAAAAAGGAAAGAGAGTGAGATATAAGCTATCTTACCTTTATCCATATTTGCTTTAAAATGCGCATGCCCATAATACTAGAATACTATTGGCTAATAACGAAATGGGAGAGACATTGCAAATATGGCGAGCTCTCTTCGTCACCGCTTGTGTGAATTTGAATTAGTCTGTTTGCTACATTTGTTTGTGTAAAGACTATCTTCTTCGTTATTATTATGCCAGTCAGTTGTTACTTGTGTTTTTCAAAATCTCCTCAAGTTAGTTTAGATGGTTAAATGATTTAATAATCGGAATGTTAAATATATTTATTTACATGTGAATGATTTTGTTCACAGTTTTCTTAAAAACAAGGCAATATTTAACTTATGGAAAAAATATGAATCAATAATTTAATATGTACTGCTATATTAGTTGATATGACCTTCAATTGATAAAATATATAATTTTCAACAAATTAAAAATATGGCGCTAGATTTTAACATGCTAGAAATTGACGTTAGCCAATCGTACTCCAGTATTACGGGCATGCGCATTTTGAAGCAAGTATGGAAAAAAGATAAAATAGCATACAGGGTGTTTCAGGACTAGTGTAACAAACTTTAACAGCTTATTCCTGAGGTCATTTTGAGCCAAAAATGTCATATGAACATAGGTCCTATTCCTTCTAATTACCAAAATACAAGAGGTTGAAGTTCTATAAATAACACGAAATTTTCAAATTTTTGTAATCAAGATACTTTCGGAAAACAAGAGTTTTATTGAAAAGTCATACCCTATTTGTCTTAATTAATTTTATTTATTAATATTAACGAATACGATTTAGAAAACAAAACATAAAATGACACAATTAAATAGACACAGAACAACATAACCAAACATGGGATAGGTTAACACAATATGAAATAAGATAACAAATTTTTAAAAAATTACAGCAAGTGTTTAAAATGAGCGCCTTGAATTCGTATGCATGTTAATATTAATAAATAAAATTAATGAAGATAAATAAGGTATGCCTTTTCAATAAAACTCTTGTTTTCCAAAAGTATCTTGATTACAAACATTTTAAAACTTCAACCTCTTGTATTTTGGTAACTAGAAGGAATAGGACCTATGTTCATATGACATTTTTTGCTCAAAATGATCTCAGGAATAAGCTGTTAAAGTTTGTTACACTAGTCCTGAAACACCCTGTATATCTCACCCTCTTTCCCTTTTCGCTTTTGGACCCAGTGTCAGCAATATATTACTAATAGATATATGCTAAAAATGTAACGTAGTTTAGGTTAAGTACGGGCCTGGTTTAGAGATGATAAAGCGTTAATCAGTGTCCTACAACCGTAAATGATTGCTTAAATAATTCAACAAATCCCGTCAAACTAATTTCACCTTTCCAATTCCATTTCTAGATTCACACAATTCTCAATTTGTCGGTCGTTTCAAAAACAGTCGAAACTATAATCTACCATGTTGTTCACTTATCGGTTGTTGCGTATCAAGCCAACTAGATTCATTCCATCCATGAAAATCCAATTATTGCGTTTATAACCTGTAGTTTACAGCTCCCGGCAGGGGTTCAATTTTCAATAAAAAATACATCATCCTTGCAATATAAACTGTCACGCATGAACCTCGCCACAAATCATAAAAATGCCTTCGCCCAACCAACAGTAGGCCATGGAAAAATCTATACGAGGGGTCGGGGAACCACTAGGTGGGGGTAAGGCTTTCATTAACCCTTTCGCGCCTACTGGGATCCTGGGAAATGAAGCTTTAATATACTGCTTTTTTGCGGGCGATTATTGGATGTTTTTTTGGCAGGTTGTAAATATTTTTTCGGACGTGAAATAACGGCTGAAATTTAATCTTTTGACGACCTTCGGTGACCTACGTCTTGGAAAATTTTATTAGGAAAGGAAAAGCTATTTGTTTGTAAATGTAAAAGATGTTAGACCACCTTTTTCCAATTTCTTTATATCTATCCCACAAGAAAAGATGATTTATATTTTAAATTTATTATCAACATTTATTTTATAGCCACTTTCACCAATACATGTTTTTTTAAACTTGGTTTAAATAAATAAAAGCAAGTCAAAAGTATGATAACAATGTCAACAAATGTTACATATATTATTTATGGGGTCTAATCTGCAATTGCAGATCTTTGCGCGGTGATTAATATAAATATGAGGGTAGGTGGCACAGTGGTATCGAGTCTAACTGTAGAATTAAGAACCCAGATTCGATTCCCTGGCTCTTCCCCTACTAACGTCTTTGAGGGCCGTGATTTGACGGTTGGTAAATGCATTTCACTCATTGTAATCTTACTCGACAGAGTGCCACACACAGTGGCATGTATTTATCTTGTAATTTTTTTAGACAAAAATAAATAAATGCTATAGCTAATTCTGTCAAACTTTGAAGTTTTGCATTAAATAATTAAATGTCAAAATATTTGACGGAAAATTCTAATGAATTTATATATTATTTTTAGAGATGGGCGAATATCAAATTTCTCGAATTCGAATATCGAATACGAATATTAATCAGATTTCTAATATTCGAGGTACCCGAATATTCGAATACTCCTAAAATTATTAATAATTATTTAATTATGTCCTTTTCATTATTTGAATGAAATTGTTAAGATAAAATAAAATTAAAACAAAAAGTACAAACAAAAAAGAAAAAGACGAAAACTTCAAATTTAAGGTGAAACGTACGGGCTGATGTTGGCGAAAAACAAATTTGAAATATGGTACGTCTTCATGATTTTGAAACAAAATATCTTTGTTATTAATAAGTTCAAAGTATTGTAATAGCTTTAACAAATGATAAAGAAAAACATAGTCAGAGGTCAACATATGGCGCGATATTCGAAATATTCGAATGTTCGCTATACTGACGTTAATATTCGAAAATCTCGAATATCGAATAATGTCAATATTCGCGGCATTCGACTATTCGCGGATGATATTCGCCCATCTTTAATTATTTTGTTTTAATTTCGTGGCTAACCCTATTAAATTGTAATTTTGCAATTTTTCATATTTAATTTCTGTATTAGTTTATTTGAACCAATTCAGTTTAAATTAATTTGGAAAGCAATTCGCACGGAAAAACTGTTTTGTTTTTTATTAAACACCTATGACCTACTTTTCGTGACACAGTAAATATAACACGTGATCACACATCATAGAGTAACAGACAAAGAAACATCAGACCCGCTTAGAATTTACGCCACAGAAATGATTACCATTTTAAATGACACACTTTTGTCATTCCTGGTTTACGCTTCTTATGTTTCTTACTTAACAAGAATGTGCTACATTGTAAATCAAGCTTTAATAAGTTTGAGGTCTTCTACTCTCAGTTTAATATCAGTTTAATCCATTTTAAGATCGCGTTTATGAATATGCATGTACAGCTTATCAAGACAATATTTTAGTTATTTGCAAACAATGTCGGATTCCGTTCACCATTTATTACGTATAAAATGACACTTTGAAACTTGGTACACCCTAGACGAAAAGTTAGTGAAATTTTTCTGGTGTCATCGGTTATCTCAGCTATTTATCTTCATTTCAAACATGAAATTGTAATATTGATATTGGTTTCCGTCTTCAGTAAGTGAAAAACCTTAAAGTTAGACAACTTTTGTTCAAAATATTTCAATCGACAATAATCGATTCAACTTTACAGAGGGGAGACATAATTTAATTGTTTTAATGATCATTTTTTGGTTGTTATTTATTTCCAATCATTCTTCATTTGTTTTGTAAATGGGGGAGATAATAATTTGATATATGCACGTCAGCTATCAGATCTAATAAATAAATATAACATCACACCTTTTAACCATTACTGATTGTGGTACTCTGTCGTAGCAGATCTCGGTAAGTGATATATTTATGCGGTTATCAGCTGTCAAATCACGAACCTCAAAGATGAGGAACTACAAGGGTAGTTTTAACGTGGTGAAAATTGATTTTCGGCTGTGGGTATCTAATAATTTTAAATAAATAAATAAATAAAATAAATATATCATCACGCCTTTTAACAATTACTGATTGTGGTACTCTGTCGTAGCAAATCTCGGTAAGTGATATATTTATGCGGTTATCAGCCGTCAAATCACGAACCTCAAAGATGAGGAACCACAAAGGTAGTTTTAACGTGATGAAAATTGATTTTCGGCTGTGGGTATCTAATAATTTTAAATAAATAAATAAATAAAATAAATATATCATCACGCCTTTTACCCATTACTGATTGTGGTACTCTGTCGTAGCAAATCTCGGTAAGTGATATATTTATGCGGTTATCAGCCGTCAAATCACGAACCTCAAAGATGAGGAACCACAAAGGTAGTTTTAACGTGATGAAAATTGATTTTCGGCTGTGGGTATCTAATAATTTTAAATAAATAAATAAATAAAATAAATATATCATCACGCCTTTTACCCATTACTTGGTGTGGCATGATCAGGGTTCGTAAATATCATGATATTTATAATAAATATCAAAATATCTGATATATAGGATATATATCAGATAAATATCACTTTTTGGATATTTATTTTTTAATTTTAGTTTTTGTACACATTTAGAAAAACTTAAAAATTCGAAAAATTTCACTTTTCCGGAGGCTATATCTCAAAAACTAAACAAGATATGGAAATGCGCTCAACGGCGTTGAATTCCCCGTGTCCGAATTGACTTATAAGCAAATTTTCATACAATTTTATGCAATTTAATATTTTTAATTATTTCCTAAGGGGTACCCCTTTGGTTTTTTCAGATTTTAATTCAATTTTCCCAAAAATCCTTAATCGTAGGATTATTAAAACGAAAATTTACATACATATGTATTTTGACCCACTGAATCCAGTGGTGCAATCTTCAAATGCATATGACTTCTGGTTTTTGGGAAAATGTTAAAAAACCGCTTTTTGCGATTTTTTTGGCGGAAAATTGAAAAAAAATAAAAATCGCTGAAACTATGTTTATAAGTTAACTGAAGCACGAGAAAATTAACGCCGTTGAGCGCGTTTTCATATCACATTTAGTTTTTGAGATATAGCCTCGGAAAAGTAGAAAAACTGAAATTCGAAAAATTTCACTTTTTCGGAGGCTATATCTCAAAAACTAAACAAGATATGGAAATGCGTTCAACGGCGTTGAATTCCCCGTGTCCGAATTGACTTATAAGCAAATTTTCACACAATTTTAAGCAATTTAATATTTTTAATTATTTCTCCGGAGGCTATATCTCAAAAACTATTTGATATTTTTATATAATGGATATATATCATTGCAAAAATATGACGATATATATCAAAATAAATATCATGATATATATCGATCGATATATATCTTCGAACCCTGGGCATGATATATTTCTTCGCGTGAAGTGGGGTTATCAGCCGTCAAATCACGGCCCCCAAAGATGTTAGTGGAGGGGAAGCCACAGGGGTAGGATTTAATTTGGTGAAAATTGTTTGTTGGCTGTGGAGATCGAACCAGGGTTCTCAAGATCCACAGGCCGACTCGACACCACTGAGCCATCTACCCCGTTATATTATATTATATATTATATTATATTTTATGCCATATATACTAATTTAACGGCTGTTAACCGCCCGAAGATCTGCAATTATAGATTAAGCTCGTATAGAAATGCATACTGAACGTTTTAAAGTTTGTTTCATTCATTTACAACAATTATTACAGGCACAATTAATTTTTAAAATTTACACCAAATATTTTTGAAATAGTTAGTAATATTTCAGATCGATAAAACAATATTTATTTCAATTCTAGTTAACATGCGAAAACTAAATAATTACAACAGATAGTACAAACTCGAATCGCGATGTCTAAGTGACAAGTTCGAACGGCACCGTGACGTCACCCAGCATCGCAGTTTGGCGATCAGCAACAAATTTTCGTTCCTGCTGAGCCCCTTAAAGCCCTGTGCGTATGCAATCCCGCTACACTCAGCCTAAATGCGGGTGTGTATACTTCGATACCTGTTGTAGATCCGGTTGCCTGAGCTTGCTAAGCAATTTAACTCATAATTTATTTATTTGTACTGTTTTTTACAACAGGAACTTAATTTCAATTACAATATCTATGCCATATTGATATATTAAACTTGATTATAATAATACTTAAATAAACAAAATGATATATTTAAATTAAATTAAAATGCCTAATATAATTTTCTATAATTTTTATTTATAATATTTTCTGAGAGTATTCACAGAAGAAATGAAGCGATGTTATTTATCTATATTTATTTATTTCATTATAACATCACACCGTATTCTGTGGCGTGAAAATAATTGTTTGTTAAATGAAAAGTTTAATTTTGATTGTAACAGAACTTTGAAATTCACACACAAACAACCAAATCATAACACAAATACCAACAATCATAATTCTAAAATAAGGGTGCAATATTCTAGAATGTTTAGGAACTTTGGTGATTTATGTTGGTAATATTTTGATTTGTTTACTCTTTGATATATAACATAAAGTTCCAAAATGCTAAGAGGAATTTATAATTAATATAGTTTAGTTGATAAAATAAATAAATAAATATATCATCACGCCTTTTATCCATTACTGGGTGTGGCACTCTGCCTAAGCAGATCTCGGTAAGTGATATATTTGTTCGCGTGAAGTGCGGTTACCAGCCGTCAAATCACGGTCCCAAAGATATTAGTGGAGGGGGAGCCACAGGGATAGATTTAAATTGGTGAAAATTGTTTGTCGGCTGTGGGGATCGATCCAGGGTTCTCAAGATCCACAGGTCGACTCGATACCACTGAGCCACCTACCCCATATAGTTAAATAAAGGTAAATGTTTGATATGAAAAAGTTTTATATTATATATCAAGGGAGAGAAACGCGTTCATCGGGAGTATTTGACTGTTTTTATTACACTAAAATTGGGACTAAAGTAAAACAATTTATCCCTAGGCTCCCCTAGATTCTCTAGGACAATAATATGCACATTATTCCTCAAGGGCGTTTATATTATTTTGATAGTTCAGCTCTCAAATACATGTAAAATACAATAGAGTACATTGAAATAAATAAAAACCTAAGAACTTTAAAATTATTAAATGTCAAAGAAAATATGATTAAATTATATTTTAAAATTATTTTTCCGTTTTTAATCTTACGTAGGTCGTGAAAAAAAATAGCATATACATCTCACAAGAAAATCATGCATTTCTCTAGTTACTCTCAAAATAATATATTTCCCTAAAAAGAAAATGTAACATATCTATGTCCATTTTTAAATAATAGCAATCAATGTGACTTAGTTAGCTTATTTTATTTCCAAATCTGTCAATTTAATTTAGATGGAAAACAATTGACAATCAGTCTACCGATTGGTACATTAATACCAACAATTTTTCTCACCCCTTTGGAATTATGTGACTAGAAATATTTACTCTATTATTTCTATTTTTTTGAACATGAATAAATCACTGCAAAATAGCAGCAGTTAATGAACAAAAGGTAACAATTAGTTTTCATTTTGCAACAAAACAAAAATTCCTAAAAAAAAGTTTCATTGTTTAAAAAAGCTATAAAACTCCCTAAATACCTTTCTGCACACAGTCAATTGTTCCAGGAGAACAAAAACAAGTGAAATCTCTGCAACATAAACACGCCAACATGAAAACACATCCGACATTGCAGATCAAAATATCCAAAACAAAACACATCACATTGAAACAGCAACTATTATAACATCGCTTGTGCTTTGTTTTTGGGAGTGGTAGAGGTTGATTCTCACTTGTTTGTCGCCTCAGGAGCGCCCTCAGGGTTCCTAGTCCGAAATGGATAATTAATACCCTATGGGTGGAATTTAATTGATGGGTAAGGAACAATAGTATGCGGCTTTTGTACGGTTCAATCAAAGACATACGTTCAAGCTTAAATTTACTTGTGTTTGGGGCGGAGTCCTAACCTATCTCATGTGAACACACAACACCATTTACACCCTATTCCGCCCTCACGATTGTCTGTTGTTTGTGTTTTGCCAGCAGGAAACAACCGAACATCAGAGTTGCTGTTTTCTATTTTAATTGCTACACTGCTCGCGTTTTAGCAACGGAAGAATGACTTTGTCTTTTTGGCAGTGTAAAGCTAACTTTTTACTCGGTGAATTTTGAATAGTTGCGAGAGGACATAAATTCAGAGCTGAAGAGAATAATTCATATTAATTATTCACAAATTAGGAGCGTTTAATTTGTTTTTCATTTCAGACATTACTTTTTATTAGAGATGGGCGAATATCAAATTTCTCGAATTCGAATATCGAATACGAATATTAAAAAGTTCTCGAATATTCGAGGTACTCGAATATTCGAATACTCCTAAAAGTTAATTTATTTATTATTAATAATTATTTAATTATGTCCTTTTCATTATTTGAATGAAATTGTTAAGATAAAATAAAATTAAAACAAAAAGTACAAACAAAAAAGAAAAAGACGAAAACTTCAAATTTAAGGTGAAACGTACGGGCTGATGTTGGCAAAAAAAAATTTGAAATATGGTACGTCTTCATGGTTTTGAAACAAAATATCTTTGTTATTAATAACTTCAAAGTATTGTAATAGCTTTAAGTTTATGTACAAATGATAAAGAAAAACATAGTCAAAAATTGAGGTCAACATATAGCGCGATATTCGAGGTATTCGAATGTTCGCTATACTGACGTTAATATTCGAAAATCTCGAATATCGAATAATGTCAATATTCGCGGCATTCGACTATTCGCGGATGATATTCGCCCATCTCTACTTTTTATCTTTCAGATAAGTATAAATATTATTTGATGTACTGATAAATAAATAAATATATCATCACGCCTTTTACCCATTCCTGGGTGTGGCACTCTACCTAACCAGATCTCGGTGATATATTTTTACGCAACAGAAAATAATATTTCATCGCGAAAAATATTCTCGTTACATATTTTTTACAAAAATATTTAAATATTTTCATTATAAAATTTAAACAACCATTTCAATGTTTATTGTAATATAATATTTTGTTTTATCAAATATATAAATAAAAATAAAATAAATATATCATCACGCCTTTTACCCATTACTGAGTATGGTACTCTACCTAAACAGATCTTGGTAAGTGATATATTTTTTCGCGTGAAGTGCGGTTACTAGCCGTCAAATCACGGCCCCCAAAGATATTAGTGGAGGGAGAGCCACAGGGGTAGATTTAAATTGGAGAAAATTGTTTGTCAGCTGTGGGGATCGAACCAGGGTTCTCAAGATCCACAGGCCGATTCGATACCACTGAGCCACCTACCCCATGTACTGATTACAACGCAAATAGATTTTTTCGCATATATAATTAAAGCATCATTAAACAGTATTTATTTATAATAAATAGATCATCATGCCTTTAACTCATTACTGGATATAGCACTCTGCCGTAGCAGATCTCTTTAAGCGCGTAAATAGCGATTATTTTCCGACAAATTACGGCCCCCAAATATGTAAGCCTTAATTTTTTTGTAATAATTTTGAAACACTCTGTATAAAGAAAAATAGTTTAGCGAGAATCTCAAAAAAGAAACTCGTAATTAAATAAAAAATTCATGGCCGATATCTCCCCAACAATTCATGTCTGGTTTCAAGGCAGCAATAAATTGTAACATCGCGTATTAACCGATTTTCGAAGCAGTTATTCGTTCCAACCGATAATTAAATTCGGTATCGCGCGTGAAGAAGATATCAAATAAATTCCGAACGTAAAAAGTGAAACGGACACGACAGACCGGGCCAAAACAAACGCGAGATAAGCCGCAATCAAAACTTTTCTAATTACATTTTAAAAACGTATTCTACACGAAGATAAATCGAGCAAAAGAAAGAAGCAGAAAAACATCTCCTGCTGACTTCGCGTTTCTTACGCAGGAAGGACATAGCTGGCGGGCGAGCAGCCTCAAATGGGGCCCACAGGTAATAGATCATACGAGTATTATTATAGTGATTTTACAAGCACAGTCAAGACAATAAGATCGCTCAGTTTAGCGAAAATTAATTGCGGGATAAATATGATGAATAAGGACAAGCGTACTATTCTTGATTTTAGATTCATTGGTTAGATTTTTCGAGTGTTTACCTGAAATTGTGTGGAGTTTACCTTCAAAAACAAGCGCAGAAGGATGCTACCTTCTTTTATTATATTTTTGATTTATTTTCTGTTTTTACTATAGATTGTATGGAATTCAGTTTCAAAAACAAGCGCAGGTAGATACTCCCTTCCTTCCTCATCTTTTTTTTCTTCATTTTCAGTTTTTACTATACAGTGTCTACCTGAAATTGTATTAAATGTATTTTTAAACAAGCGCAGGCGATGCTGCCTTCATTTCTTATAAATTCGTTGTTAGAGAAGTGGGTGTAAGTGAAGATTTACGAAACAGGTGTACAGGAGCGAATGGATGGATGTTTGTTGCGTGATGATGGATTTTGGTTGTGAGAAAAGAAAGAGTTGGTATGGAGGAAGTGTTAATGTGGTCGAAACGAGTATCGTGTGTCAGGATGAGAATGTTTCAGGGATTCGTGCTACCCCATTTAATGGGATATAGCGTGATGTTATGTATGTATGTATGTAGTTTGTGTTATTTGCACAGAATATTGTATTTCCAAAAGTAAAAATTTAAATTATGGGGTAGGTGGCTCAGTGGTATCGATCCTCACAGCCGACAAACAATTTTCACCAATTTAAAAAATCTACCCCTGTGGATCCTCCACCACCAATATCTTTGGAGGCCGTGATTTCACGCGAAAAAATATCACTTACCGAGATCTGCGTAGGCAGAGTGCCACACCCAGTAATGGGTAAAAGGCGTGATGATATATTTATTTACTTTATTTAAAAATTAAAATATGCACGCCAATGAACCTATCTCCTCTCTGAAACTGTCGCTCTCTTCAGAACAAATGTCATCATGTTAGTCCAGAGTCCGGAGAGTCCGGGAGAGTCCGGAACAGAAGAATATACTTAATTAACCGGAAGTAAGAGATAACCAATAAAACGCGAAGATTTTTCCAACGTTCTTACGCAATAAATTCCCTATTGTCAGAAGGAACCAAATTAAATATCACCCTCCCAAAATTCAATCCAGAACTCGATCACAGCCGAAGACTTCCGAATAGAAGTGCCTTCAGGTGTTTTCTAATTTGACAATGTGTGAAGTAAGTTTGCTGAATTAATTATGTCTAAATTAATTTGCATGTAATTGATAGGTAACTGGGAGTTGATAGAAGTGAAGTTTATGACGCTTACATCCTCCTTCAGAACTGCTCTTTTCTGTTGAAATAGAGAACTTGGATTTTGGATTGCAGAAGACGGTTAATTTTAGTTAGTCTAAGTTAGATGAACCTGTAACTTGTAATTGACTAAACTAATAGTTCAAGTAACAACTGAACAGCGTCAGGGGATCTTCAGATAATTGTCTAAGAAGCGAACAAACTTTCATTTTAGCGAGAATTGTTTCATAGTAAATATAAACATCATTCCAACAAATTTAAAAGAATTTTTACTTGTTAAATATAACTCGTAATACAATAATTGTCAAATAATATTTTTCTACGATTGCAATGAAAAGTTGACAATTACGCTCTCATTTGTCATCGTAAAGTTGACGTTTTCTGTGGAACAATCGAAAAATATCTTTTTACGCGTCTACAATGGCAACGCGCGAAATAGTTATTTGTGTATTAAGGGGTAAGGCCACTCTAAAAATTTTTAAATATGCATTTTTTTTTATTTGCTTAAATTATAGTTTAAACCCTTAGGAATAAGGGACAATTAATTTAAATGCCGCGCGGAAGTATTTCAGAGGGAAAAAAGCATATATCTATTAGTACTAGTATTTATATATATATATATATATATATATTAGAGATGGGCGAATATCATCCGCGAATAGTCGAATGCCGCGAATATTGACATTATTCGATATTCGAGATTTTCGAATATTAACGTCAGTATAGCGAACATTCGAATACCTCAAATATCGCGCCATATGTTAACCAAAATTTTTGCCTATGTTTTTCTTTATCATTTGTACATAAACTTAAAGCTATTACAATACTTATCCATTATATAAAAATATGAAATAGTTTTTGAGATATAGCCTCCGAAGAAGTGAAATTTTTCGAATTTTTCAGTTTTTCTACTTTTCCGAGGCTATATCTAGAAAACTAAATGTGATATGAAAACGCGCTCAACGGCATTAATTTTCTCGTGCTTCAGTTAACTTATAAACATAGTTTCAGCGATTTTTATTTTTTTTCAATTTTCCGCCAAAAAAATCGCAAAAAGCGGTTTTTTAACATTTTCCCAAAAACCAGAAGTCATATGCATTTGAAGATTGCACCACTGGACTCAGTGGGTCAAAATACATATGTATGTAAATTTTCGTTTTAATAATCCTACGATTAAGGATTTTTGGGAAAATTGAATTAAAATCTGAAAAAACCAAAGGGGTACCCCTTAGGAAATAATTAAAAATATTAAATTGCTTAAAATTGTGTGAAAATTTGCTTATAAGTCAATTCGGACACGGGGAATTCAACGCCGTTGAGCGCATTTCCATATCTTGTTTAGTTTTTGAGATATAGCCTCCGGAAAAGTGAAATTTTTCGAATTTCAGTTTTTCTACTTTTCCGAGGCTATATCTCAAAAACTAAATGTGATATGAAAACGCGCTCAACGGCATTAATTTTCTCGTGCTTCAGTTAACTTATAAACATAGTTTTAGCGATTTTTATTTTTTTTCAATTTTCCGCCAAAAAAATCGCAAAAAACGTTTTTTTAACATTTTCTCGAAAACCAGAAGTCATATGCATTTGAAGATTGCACCACTGGATTCAGTGGGTCAAAATACATATGTATGTAAATTTTCGTTTTAATAATCCTACGATTAAGGATTTTTGGGAAAATTGAATTAAAATCTGAAAAAACCAAAGGGAAATAATTAAAAATATTAAATTGCATAAAATTGTATGAAAATTTGCTTATAAGTCAATTCGGACACGGGGAATTCAACGCCGTTGAGCGCATTTCCATATCTTGTTTAGTTTTTGAGATATAGCCTCCGGAAAAGTGAAATTTTTCGAATTTTTCAGTTTTTCTAAATGTGTACAAAAACTAAAATTAAAAAATAAATATCCAAAAAGTGATATTTATCTGATATATATCCTATATATCAGATATTTTGATATTTATTATAAATATCATGATATTTACGAACCCTGATAATATAACACACTTGTACCATAAAAAACTATTTTACACACTTGTAAAGATAGTATGTTTGCAATGAAACCTCAACAAACTAATCTCTATAGGTCACTTGTGAATAAAGTATGACATGCACGGCCTCAACTTTTACCCTTCTTTAATTAGCAAGTCACACTGAATACATTTCAGTACGCAAGAAGATTCAGAGTAACTTGGAACACACTCGAAATCTGCTTGGCATTCAATGGACTTATCTTAACTTTCCGAATGGAGTCAATGTGCGTAACTTCTACACAGGATCTCTTAAATATTTTCCTTAACTTTTAATCTTGTTTTACTAAGAAACCATTAGTTCGTTAGTGAATTAACACCTTGGATGGTAACTTCCATCATAATTGAATTAAAAGTTAGAGCAGCCAATGTATCGGGGACGTATTATATTAATGCAGGGTGAGCTTTTTTTAGCAACTATTTCAGATATATTCTTGCGAAGCTTCGATGCTTTTTATAAATTAAAAAATAAATAAATAAATACAGGGTGTTTCCCAACTTAGAGCAAAAAAATAAAGGGTATATTCTGTACGACGTGCTGATCATGAAACAAAAAGATTATTTTTTTAATTCGAAAAATTAAGGGTTGTTAACTTAAAATATTTTTTGTAGTACTGCACTGGATTCGCTTTCCTATTAAACACAAACAATGAAGTAGGTATCAACTACGAAAGAATAATTACACAATTCAATTATTAGTAGTTATTTATAATAGAATTTTATTTAATTAATAACTTTAACATAATCATCCACCCAGTGGCAGTGGCAACGAAAAATTGTGGACTGGGAAAAATGGAAAATAGTTTTGCGATTTAAAAAAAAATTGTTTCATGATCAGCACGTCGTACAGAATATACCCTTTAATTTTTTGCTCTAAGTTGTGAAACACCCTGTATAGTAGCAGATAGCAGATCTCGGTAATTTATGCATGGTTACCAGCCGTCAAATCACGGTCATCAAAGATAATTTGACTACAACTAATCATCCATTATTGGGTGTGGTATTCTGTCAAAGCAGATCTTAATAAGTGATATGTTTATGTAAAATTCAATTATTAGTTGTCAAATCACGCACTACAAAGATGTTAATGAAGGGAAATCTATGGGGGTATAATGTTGTATTTACGTTTTGAATTATTAAAATTTGTCCGTTAACTCGTATATCATAGATTAAACTTAAAGTAAAAATAAAATATTAAGTAGAGATGTGCCACCACATAAATTTAGGATTAAATATAAATGGCGGAATTTCCCTGGTGGAACGACACTTATTTTAATATTAAAAATCCATAAATATGCAATTTACTTGTATAATTTAAACCGTTTGGGGAAAGATACATCCGCAATGATTTAGTGACTTTCGGTTCGGAGTGTTGGTAGACTTTAATGTCCCTAGGAGATTATGTGAAAGCTGGTAGTTGGTTCCCTTGGGTCAAGTACCACGAGAAACATGTAAAATGCATTTTTTTTATACACTTCACGCCTGTCTATCGATTTTGCATATTTCACGAGGATTCTATCCAACAAAAACATCATTTTTGATCTTTCTGAGTGTTATTTGACTTGCAGTGCTGCCACAACACCTTAATCATGCTGTAAACTAACGCAAAATATTCCTGCGTGGCCTACTTCTCCATTGCTTCATACATATTTATGTACCTAATGCATAACCCAGATGAATTATTTTTAAAAAGGTATCTTCTTTCATTTTTTCCCTCCTTTCTCATAAAGCATACAGTCTTTATGTTAACATAAAACTTTAATGAGTTTTATAACTAAATTGCTAATTAGAACACTTCAAACATAATTTTTGTTTTAGATATTTATTTGTTAACTTTGATGTTTCAAACTTATGGTACTTATTTTTTTCAAAATTCGCAAAATTAATTGCATTTTATATAAAGTAAACATTTTTAGTGCCACTGGTTTGGGCGTATTAAATTATAATTATATGAACTACAATAGCCCATTCATTATACAACATCAGATAAGTGCCCTATTAGTATTAGATTAAGAATCAGTTGTTGTAAAACTTTAAAAAAGATTATTTTATTTACGAATTTTACAAAATAAAATGTTTTTCTAACTGCTCCAGAATTTGAAGCATAAGTGTAGCACTTTAGCAATTATTGTAGCATTTAAAGAACGACCCTAATTTAAAATGTTACACTGCACATTAAATTCTGAAGATATAGTACCGACTAAATGTTCCAGAGCGCAAAATACGAAATAACTCTTATATATATTTTAAAAACATACAATTTCTCTAGTCTCATTTTACAAACACAAATACGAGTATCATGAAACATCAAAAGCTGAACTCGACTAAACACATAACACAAATATGCAAGCTCAAACTTTTATTTTCGCGCCAAGTTTCAAAGCAAAAATGCTTTTGTTCTTCCGGAGTTGACGACTCCAGTTCCGGGCGAGAAACAAGGGAGTAGCGTGACGACTTCAACCAAGCACTCTTTAAACAAATGACTGTGCACGCCATAAACCCTTCTTACTGTTTCCTAGTAACTTATGACTCTGTTTTAGCAGACAGCGAAAAGATGAATTTCGTTTTTGCATGTGTCTGCAGCTTCTATGAATTTTATGAAAATTTTGCGGAGATTAATGATGGAATTTTTTCGAGGATATAAGACTCGTTTTATTACACCATATTTTATTATTTATATAATCTGGCTCTTTCTTTTTTGTTTCGAGAGACATTTTATAACAATTTAAATTAATTGTCTAAACGTATACTATGTTCAAAGATATTCCGTTATGGCTTTAACTTACTAAGCCTGTGTCGAACCGCACACAGTAAGAGATTCTACCTGTTGGCGCTCAGGATAGGATTGCAAAATATTTAAATTCGGAAATCTCTAATCTCTGTGCGGATTACGTATTTCAGATTTACTTGAAATAATAATGAATTCGCAAAATTAAACCGGTATTATTACATATTAGGGAAAATAAGATAACAAAGGCATACTTACTGAGTAGGTATATAAATGAGTTTTCAAAAATTTAAAATCAGTAGTAATACTAACTTTCGTACTGAGGTCAACAATATACGTATTTAATATGTGGCGACCATTTGAAGAAGACAATACTGAAGTTTTACCAGTTGAAAATTGTGTTATCGAATTAATAATAAGAGAAATGAACAACATAACACCAGAAAATTGGGCTAACAGTGTGCGTCATGTGATTGATTTAGAAAATCAATATATTGATATTAATAACATTACTAAAGACTTTATTATAAATATTCAAGACTCAAGTGACGATAGTGAAATGGATTGTGATAGTGACAATGATATTGTCGAATAATTACATATGTATAGCAGTGTAATATTTTGTATTTATTGTTATGTATGACACTATTGTTTATTTGCATTATTTAACTAAATGACGAATTGTTATACAATGATACTTTCATGTAACATTTTTTTTTTGCTTCATTATCAATAATAATATTTGTACAAAATTCTCTGTTTCATTATTATAATATAATATAAAAATAAAATTAAATTGGGAAATACTGAATACATACCTGTCCTTGCACCCTTATAAATCAAGCTTAAATTCCTAACAATAGACCCGCTGAGAGGGCCATAACGGAGTATCTTTGAACATAGTATACATGTAATAAGTAGTATTCATTTATTTTTAATCAAATTACAGTTAAACATAGAATTAAAAATTATGTTCAAACGAACACGAAAAAAAAATGTGGCATCGTAAATTGCTTTCACCACATTATAACCAGCCTTACCACCAAAACAGACTAAAAAATTCCCAACATACTTACCCCCTCCCACCTTACAAAACAAACATCCCTCTCCACATTCCTACTGCTGCCAACAAAACCATCACAAAAAAAAATACAAACCTCTAACAGGAAAAAAATCTCATAGTAATTTCAAAGCGTTTCTTCGTTAGTGGTCCTTCAGATCCTGGCCTTTGCCCTTCATCCGTAACCTAGTCCCTAAGGGTAGCAGGGTTGCCAACTTGGCGCTAATGAATGTAATACCTGGGGACTAGTGTGTGGTGGCCACACTGAGAGACTAAGTTGCTAACTTCACGGCTAACGAGCCATGCATGTAGCGCTAATAGGTGCTCACCGTGCTCAGTGAAGTTAGCCGCATGTCTACAAGATTATTGTGATTGTTGTAGAATGATAAATGGCTCCAGCAGTGAGAAATATAATTGTTTTAAACGCGACAATTGTGAGATCGTGCCGTCTGTTTTAATAAGAGAGGAGTTCCTGCTATTGTTTTACATAGATGCATTATTCTACTATTCCTTTTATTCACCCTTCCTTTCTACCATTAAAAAACTACACAGCAAGTTCATACAATTTAACCCAATACCCGCCGCAATTCAATGATCAATAAAAGAATACCTTTTCAGCAAAAATATCTTTATTTGAGTTCTAAAAAACAAGTTTTTGATAATAAAAGTTATACATACTAAGTGTTAAAATATATCTGACCTTGAAATATAATTCTTAAAAACACCGAAATTAAGTAACTTTGAATATTTTTAAAATTATTGGTTTTGCAAATATTTGAAAATTGGCTGTGATTGGCTGTCATAACATAACTAATTAATATATTCATTAAAAAAATATACATTTTAAATGTAAAAAAAATCTGATGTGTACACCACATGACTTCCTTGTACGCGTATTAAACTATAGATATTTTTTTAATTGCACATAGTTGACATTAAATCTTGTATTTTTTGTTCTAATCCATAGCAAACTTAATTTTTTTTTAAATCAAAGAATATATAATATTTAAATTTAGATATTTCGTTTATGCAAAAAGCTAATTTAAAAATTCTTAATGTACTAGACGCAGAATTTAATTCTCTAAAACTTTTATTTGCAGCATTAATTTCTAAAATTAAAATAATACCATTTTTTTCAAGGAAAACTGTTAGCAGCTTCATGTATTGTGCCACTTCCGGTTAGTCTATTTTAACCAAAATCTATTATGTTATTTCCATTGATATAGTAGTCTTATATACCAAATTTGGAAAGTTTTAAATTATATTTGAATATAGTTTTTCATGAAAATCTATTATAGGCTTCAAGTAAAGTACCCCTTCCGGTAGTTGTATAATGACCAAAAAGGGAGGTGCACAACTAGATGTTATAACAGTCCTAAATATAAAGTTTCAATTTTCTACGGCTTACCGTTTTTGAGTTATGCGAGATACATACGTACGTACAGACGGCATGACGAAATTAGTCAAAATGGATTCAGGGAGGGCCAAAATACCTATTTCCGTTGAAATCTGAGAACCGAAAATTTTCGCGATTACAATACTTCCTTTACTTCGTACAAGGAAGTAAAAATGATTTCAGCCAAAAATTTAAGCGTCCCAAAAATGCAACGTTGGCGGTTAATGGGTTAATTTTAACCTTTTTTCAAATTGATTGTCGGAAAATCTCTACTATAAAACAGGGTTCGTAAATATCATGATATTTATAATAAATATAAAAATATCTGATATATAGGATATATATCAGATAAATATCACTTTTTGGATATTTATTTTTTAATTTTAGTTTTGGTACACATTTATTATCACAATAGGAAATACAAAATAAATTATTACTCCTAAATAAAAAATTAACATAGGTAATGAAAAAAAGTAAATATACGTTGAATGAATACACAAATATTATATAGTACTAAGAATAGTAAGAATATTTAAATAATCCTATATCCTAGATAGGGGCAAATCACCATCTTCTGATGAACTTCCTGAACATAGCGTTGCACTTGGCCAAATCCAATCTAAATTAGTTTTTTTTTGTAGTTTCTTTTTGGTTTAAATATTTAAACATAAAAACTAATTTACCGGCATTGTCGTTACCGAGACGATTACGTAATTGAGATTGGACAATGCCAAAAGTGGAGAAATATCGTTCCAGCCCTGCTGTGGCTGCTACAGCAGTGTGTAACTGTTCACATAGTTCAATAAATGTACTTTTATTTGGCCACTCTGACTCATTAATAGTTACACTTTTCCACCATATTAAAGGATTTGTATTTCTAAAATGAGTACCAAATAAAAATTTTGGAAATGGTTCAGACTTTGCCGTTAATGACATCACAAATGGCACACAATTTGGATTTATGTCGTTGATGTGAAGTTAGTCAAAAGCTAGTAAAGTAAGAATTATCTTTAGAATATAATTTTAACAGAATTAATGAAAGTAATAATACTGTATTTATTATAGACTATTTGATATTTTTATATAATGGATATATATCTTCGAACCCTGTTTATAAGTTAACTGAAGCACGAGAAAATTAATGCCGTTGAGCGCGGTTTCATATCACATTTAGTTTTTGAGATATAGCCTCGGAAAAGTAGAAAAACTGAAAAATTCGAAAAATTTCACTTTTCCGGAGGCTATATCTCAAAAACTAAACAAGATATGGAAATGCGCTCAACGGCGTTGAATTCCCCGTGTCCGAATTGACTTGTAAGCAAATTTTCATACAATTTTATGCAATTTAATATTTTTAATTATTTCCTAAGGGGTACCCCTTTGGTTTTTTCAGATTTTAATTCAATTTTCCCAAAAATCCTTAATCGTAGGATTATTAAAACGAAAATTTACATACATATGTATTTTGACCCACTGAATCCAGTGGTGCAATCTACAAATGCATATGACTTCTGGTTTTCGAGAAAATGTTAAAAAACCGCTTTTTGCGATTTTTTTTGGCGGAAAATTGAAAAAAATAAAAATCGCTGAAACTATGTTTATAGGTTAACTGAAGCACGAGAAAATTAATGCCGTTGACCGCGTTTTCATATCACATTTAGTTTTCGAGATATAGCCTCGTAAAAGTAGAAAAACTGAAAAATTCGAAAAATTTCATTTTTCCGCAGGCTATATCACAAAAACTATTTCATATTTTTATATAATGGATATATATCATTGCAAAAATATGACGATATATATCAAAATAAATATCATGATATATATCGATCGATATATATCTTCGAACCCTGCTATAAAACGTTGTGGATCACACGGAAGTAAAATAACTCATTCGCATATAATATAATAACTTTTATCTTCATTCAACTTTACAAGTCTCTAACTTTATAATGAATAAAGATATTTAAAATCGGATTTAAATTTAAATTCCTCAAACTTTATTTAAGTATGAACCATAATTTAAATATTTATTGGTGCTTTTCATATCTTAAGTGTTACCGTATTTCTTTACTGGATCTGAACAATTTTAATTTGCTTAATTGACTGCACCTAAACTAAAAACAATATCGTAACGCTGGTAATTAAAATAAATCCTTGATTACGGTCCTGTCCCTGCACGTATTTAATGAAGTGTTGAAGACAATGTGTTTGGCAAACCCTTCAAGCAACCTTGCGAATTGCTAACTGCACCCCACCACCCGCCCCTCTGTACTTATTTAGCGTTTATGACTGTATTTGCAGTAAACTCGGTCGCTAGGAATAAAATTTCCAGTTCTTGGTTCTCTGTTTGTGAAACTTCCAAGCACTAACCTTATTTTATAACCAGGTTATAAACGGGCTGACTGGCTAGATGCATTGGTTCGCTTTGAGTTTTTTTGTTTTTGGATAGCCGGTTTTAAAATGACCATAGGAGTTATAACAGTTATATATAAAAGTTAATTTAATAGTTTAAAATTTTTCGTTTGAAATGTAAGTTAAGTAAACTAGAATTAATTGCAGTTGACATATTTAATACTAATTACATAAATAACCAATTCAAAATAATTGTATTTTATCTGTCATTATTATAATAAATATTTTTTTCATGTTTTAATGGGGCCGGTGGCTCAGTGGTATCGAGTCGGCCTGTGGATCTTGAGAACATTAGTTCGATCCCACAGCCGACAAACAATTTTCACCAATTTAAAAAATCTACCCCTGTGGCTCCTCCTCCACTAATATCTTTGGAGGCCATGATTTGACGGCTGGTAACCGCATTTCACGCGAAAAAATATATCACTTACCGAGATCTGCTTAGGCAGAGTGCCACACCCAGTGATGGGTAAAAGGCGTGATGATATATTTATTTATTATGTTTTAAATAAACTCTTAATTAATATCACATTTGTTTTGTTATTTCATGGGCATTGATGATTAGAATAATAGCTATTTATGAAACTAGTAAGGAAATGAAGGTTATTACCTTACGCATGTGAAATTTGCAGAACGAGGCGTAGCCGAGTTATGTAAACACATAAGTAAGGTAATAACCGAGTTTTCTTACGTGTTGCATACAATATTTTTTCTACTTCCGTTCTAATAAATACGAAAGAGCGTTTTTGAAATTATGAAATTTTGACATATTAATGACAATAATAAATTCAAAAAATAAAAGAATAACACATCAGAATTCGTCTACCAAGATATCTTAATTTTTTTGTGTTGCTATGTTACCTCATTATTTCACTAGTTAAATAATGCAGTTCATTACCTAATTCAAATAAGTGAAATAAAACGTCTATTTCCTAATGGAAGTACAAAAAATTATAAATATTATTATCATGTAGTAAATATCAAAAATAGTATTGAAAACATTATGATGCGTTCTTCGATTCTTCACCCTGTCAATGTCAATATGTTATATCTATGAAGGTACATCAGCGGATTTGCAACGGCGGAACCGGATCCAGCGCTGAAGTAATGAATATTTTAGTCTGGTTCGAATGACGAGAGTTATTTTTAAGATATATGGCAGTTTGGGATTTTTCCAAATTGCCCAATAGGACCCTGAGGAACTGTTACGATTTCAATTGTTTTAGTGTCTGGAGAGTTACGAAGAAGTCTGCTTTTTAAATCATAATAGCATGAGAATAAAGTCAGATATTCTAGAGATAGCAGACGTTTTATTTTTTCAAATAACAGGTCCTTTTTTATTTTAATCATTTATTGTTTTTCTTCTTGCTTTTCTTGCAGCCTGCTATGTTGAGACTTTCCATGCTGCTCGGCTGCATATTCGTAACGAACCCAGTGACAGCATCAGCGATGAAACAACAGGATCAGCACCCTCTAGACCAAGACCTTTCGACCTCTGAAGATGGCAATTCAGCTTCGTCGTACTCAGTCACTTGTTATATGTGTGTCAATGTCTCTGATAACTTGGTGTGCAATCAATATGCGATTGACAGACCTTGTACTGCCGGTAAGTCGAATCTACTAACTTTATTTCAACTCCATCCATTTTTTAACTAATATTCTGATTCAGTACGTTATTTCTTCTTTTCTTTGAGTCCCATCATTCCGTGTCGGAACATAGGGGCCGGGCACACCAAGCCGCAGTTTTTACACTGCCGTACTGCCGGTTTCTTTAGTCAGATTATTTAAGGCGTATAAGTGACTAGCTTATAGCGCCCGAGTGTGATGAATACATGAAACTGTATTTTTATATTTTACGACAAATCACACATTGTCGGCAGGCGGATTCGAACCGACGAACCTTGGTTCGGGTGACATCACAGTGCTAAAAGATGTGCCTTAACACGCTCGGCCAACGCGGTAAAACCGCAGTGTACGGACAATCCTGAATTTGGCTGCGAGTCGCTAGTGACTTTTAGTGAAATCAGCACAAGTCAGACATAGAAAAACCCGGCAAATTTGAATGTCAAGATAATTTAAAAACGTTTTGTTAGCAAAGTCGGATGTTTTTTTAAAATAATAAACACCACTAACCATGCCTGACCTAGTATAGAACGTATTTTTATAGTAAAAACGCCAAATTTGAATGTCAAGATAATTTAAAAACGTTTTGTAAGCAAAGTCGGATGTTTTTTTTTTAATAATAAACACCACTAACCATGCCTGACCTAGTATAGAACGTATTTTTATGGTAAAAAGTAACAAATCGCTTGCTTCTTATGTCGAACTTGTACCGTTCGAACTGCCGTTTTCCCCAGAAGTCCCTAGCGTCCTGCGGCCAACTTCAGGATTGTCCGTACAGTACGGTTTAGCCGCCAACGCGCCTACACGTTATTTATACCGGTTTAAATTTTTCGGTTTTAGAACCGAAATAATATTGGTACGGTTACGTTTTCGGTTAAATTAATGTGTAGGGTTTAGGTTTTCATATTTCAAAACTAAAAATATTGGTTTCATGTGAATATCGGTAGCAAATAATATACTGTGAAATCAATTTAAATAAAAAATGATTGATTGCAACAATAAAGATATCGACAACAATCTCCTTATCATGTTTAATTGTTAAGTGGCTCTCAGAAAAACATACAAGAAAAGATTTCTTACAAGTGGAAAAAAATAAACCATTGTAAATAAAAGTCTCGTTCTGAACGTATTTGAAAGTTCTTTGTCGGTATAACAGATGTTTATTTGAGTAAAATTTCGTTTTGAAAGAATTAGTTTCGCAGTAGTTTGCGGTAGAAGCAATAGATGTCACAAAACTTCAAACGCGGCAACGTCGTAGACTGACAAATTCCATTTCCTGGCGGGAATTACAAAGTAACATGCATTTTTCAGGTCAAACATTCTGCCATACTTTGCATATAATGGATTCTCATGGCACTAGTGTCCTGGTAAATAAGAAATGCGCCACAGAAATTGAATGCCAAGCGTCAAAAGTGGGATGTGTCAACATTGACACTCAGCTGGTGAGAATGCATGCAAACATTCAAGAAAGAACGCTGTATTTTGTTTAAAATTGGTTTATTCTAAAGTATTTGACTGGCAAGATTGATGATTCGTTTCTCTTCAAACATTTAATACAACCTCTTTCTTAAAGCTTTTCTGTAGAAGATATTTTAATGAAGAATTCTTATTTGCAGATTTGTGTTTCTTGTTGCGACCAAGATTATTGCAACATGGATGTACCAACAAACTCTTCTAATGCTACTTTCGATGACAGAAATACTAAAATGCGAATGTTAGCAAAAGACTTGTTTAAGGAGAGAGACAAAGCATTAAAATCATCTATGAGTAACGCGAAAACCTTAAAAAATCAAAGACATTTTTTATCTAAATTATGGATCATTTTAATCATCTATTTTTTATAGATTTATTGACTGTCATTTAAGTTTACCCTGAAGTACAAATTTTTATTCAATTGTTGTTAAATTTAAACTATTAATATTTGTACCCCTTGAAATGATAAAAAAATTATTTAATATTTATGAAATAATATAAAGAATAAATGAAAAATATACGTATCATAATGTATCAAATAAATATCATTGTTAAAATTTTAAATGATCGCCAAATGTAGAAGCTTTTATTGGATAAATTGCAAATACGTGACTATAACGACTGCCATTAATATTGTGTGTATTGCTCGCCGACTTATAAAAACGATCTTTATCGGTTATATTCAACGAAATGATTTATTAATATCAAATGTATATTAAGAAATTGTAAATACATATTTTATCAATAATATTTTGTTTCATGTAATTAATTTGCCCTACTAATTTATTATAAATGAATCATTATTTTCGGATTATAGGAACACGATTTATTAATTTAAATAATGTCAGCTTTAGGGAAGTAATAAATTAATCATTTCAGAATAATTAAATAATTGAACAAAATAGTTCATTGGTTATAGAATTAATTAAATTACGAGAGGAGAAATACAATTATTAATTACATTTTATATTCGCTGAATCTGAAACAAATGTTAAATGACTTGTGGATTTAAATGTTAATAATGAAATACTTTTATCTGAATACTTGTGTATTTGGTCTTTGAAATCTCTTTAGGATTATATTTTTAGCAGGCAGGGAAAAATTCGAACGCCAAAAATATACGAAGTTCGTCAAATTTTGTTTAACAAATCTTTTTTATTTTTAACAAAATAAAGTTTGATCTACTTCTGATTGTTTTTAAAATTTAAACAACGATTTTTAACGTCAAAAATCATTTAGAAATGTGTCAACTAAAGAAATTAACTTTTATAAACCGCGTCTGGCGATTGAAGAGAGTAGTATTGCAACAATGTAAATATTCCGTTGAGTGTAGTGACCGTTTACGTTACGCATTCGTCGTTTTGCTTGAAAAATTTGGTTGAAATTGTGTTGAAGACTGAAAGGAAACATGCCGAATGAACAATTAGGACTGTCCAACGACCCTTACAACAGCGAAAGGGCCGTACTCAGGTAATTTAATCAACAAAATACACAAAGTAAAAATTATACATTCTCAACACTTGTGAGACCGTTGGGATATCCACTTCAAACGAACAAAAACACGTTTAACCTACCTTTTCATTTAAATAAACCACAAAACTAATTATTACGAGATTCTATTACTTAATTACATATAATTATAATCATATTATTAAATATTATGTAAACATTATATTATTTTGAAAAGGAAGGGGTAAAGTACATATTACATTAATGATTAGTTGTCATAACATTATTATTATTCGAAATTATATTACACGCAATTACCTTTAATAAACTGAAAATTCATTTATAAATTAATTAACACATATTAAAATATTTATCTGATTCTACAGTTATGATACGTTATTATTATACAAATTTACATAAAATTAGATCATATTACACATATCATTCTAGTCCTAAACAAGATTAAATTTTTATGTACACGTAGCATCCAAGATATTTATATAAAAGAAGAAAAATCTGACACAAAAAATAACGACGTCATGATACTAAATGAAATTGAAGATATGTCTGATCAAGTTCAAGAATATAATTTATCTGCAGATGAAATCATGACATCTACAGATAATATCTGTATGTCTTCAATTGAAAATAACCAGGTTAGTATGTGAACATAACCTACAAAAACTCAACCAAAACCTTATGAATATTTTGTAGAATTTGCTAAACGATTTCAACAAAATGCCTATTGAATTATCTGTCCAATGCAAAACTGAGTCTGTTAAAATGGAACAGTCTCATTTCGTCAAATATGTTGTCCGAGATGGTAAACATATCAAAGTTTGGGAATGCGGAATTTGTAAGTTTAACATCTTCAAACTTTTTCCTTTTTATTTAACTTTGTTTTTAATTAAAGGTGCCAAGGAATTTGGTCATCAATACACATTGATGAGACATCTACCGACTCATACAGATGAACGAAAATTCCAATGCAATACTTGCGGAAAAGGTTTGTAAATCTATAACTATTAACTGTTAAATTGTTTCAAAAACTCATTTTATTTGCGTTTAAATCTCATGAAATAAGTGTTGGTAATACAAATATGAAAAGTTTACATGTTTGGTGAAATGAAAGCACAAAAATGTTGATTGTAAATCCTAATGATCTGACAACACACAGCTGGTGCAGCGAATTTTTGCAATCATTTTCACGTTTGGCACGTTTGCAACCTTGCAAAAATAAAACCCCCAACTTTTATTTCCAATTACGCGCACGTCATATTTGATTTGCATATCATTATTATTGACATTTGATGAGTTTTCATCCAGGAATGCGAAACGAATATCGCTCATCGAATATGCAAATAAATTACCGGTTCGATAACACAAATACCAACAACCCATCAACGCAAAAAATTGTCCACTTAATTTGCCATGTTTTATGTTTATTTCTTATTTACTTTTCTTGCAAAAATATCACCCAAAATCTATTTTAAAGACACTTTCTATTTTCAGATCTTAAGAAATATGGTCTTGACAACAATTTTTATTATTATTATTTATTTCTTCTTCTGACATTTACTTTATTGCCAGAAATATATTTTCAAAATAAATTTTGAAAGATATCTTGAAAAAGTATCTCTGAAAATGTATTTTGAAAATATATTTGTAGCAATAAAGTAAATGTCAGAAGAAAAGATAAATAATAATAATAAAAATTATTATCATGTCCATATTTCTTAAGATCTGAAGGTAGAATCCTGAGCTCAAATATCAGTTGTGATATATTCAAATCTTATTCATGATATGTGGTTACCAGCCATACATATATCTACACTTTACATTCGGGGATATGAGGACAAATAGCTTAGAAAGATATGATTACGAATTGAATTCAGTTTTGAAATCTTTAAGAATAGGAACGTTTTCCCACTTTCTTGAAGTTACCACATTTAGCAATAGTAAACGAGGACAAAAAAGAAATTTTAAAAAAACATCACGTTATATCCCATTAACTGGGGTAATATTCACTCATCAAATCAAGAGAAACATTGGAATATCGGCAGGATTTGAACCTGGAATAAAATCATATTTGAATTGACAGGTGACCGTAGCTTACTTGGTGCCAGGTTCAAATCCTGAGAATATCCTAATTCTTCTCTTTGTAATTAAATGTTATTTGCATTAAGGGGTAAGGTCACTCTAGAATTTTTTAAAAATGCATTTTTTTTTTATTTGCTTAAATTATAGTTTAAACCCTTAGGAACAAGGGACAATTAATTTAAATGCCGCGCGAAAGTATTTCAGTGGGAAAAAAGCATATATCTATTAGTACTAGTATTTATATATATATGACTCGAAACTTTAAACGCGTTTTTCTCGAAATCATATTTTCAAAATCGGGCGAAAAGAAATCTGAAATACTAATTGATGGATCGTGCTGAATCTTTTTATTTCTTATTCTAGATATAAAATACTCAAAAACTACGGGGGATTTTTTTTTAAGTACTTCATTCGTTTTTTATGGTCGTTTTTATACAGAAATTTAGTCCCGAATAATGAACTTTTTTTCAAACGTGCGCCATTTTGTTAAAAATCAAAATTTTCAAAATCCAGCCCGTAGTTATTTAGAGTATACATCAGAGATTAAGAAAACATACCCTTTTTTGATCCAGGTCTATTGCTGTTCCCGGAATGTTTTCGCCCGATTTGCCCTACGCGCCGAGAGGAGTCGCCATTTTTTTTGAATTTCTGACGACAATTTTGAATATTTTCTTTTAAAAAAAATTTTTAAATAAAGTTTAAAGAGCACTAAATAAAGATCCAAAAACAGTTCTTAAGCAGCACGTTTAGATTTCGTTAAAAAAAAATCTAGAAAATGTCCCTTTTTTTCCTTGTCTAGAGTGACCTTACCCCTTAATGAAGTATTTATTTAAATATACCAACTACATTCATAACTCATTTATTTTTAATATCACGCAACAAAACTTCAATCACATCCATTCATTCGCTTCTATACGCCTTTATCAAAAGTCGTGTCATAAAATAAATGGTACGTTGTCGTAGTAGATCTCGGTAAATGATATATTCATCAGGAGTTCTCAAATTGAAAAATGAAAATTGTTTTAAAAACTATTTTAAAACTATAGATAATATATGAATAGCTCCGAGTATCAATGGTCAAGTCATTTCTCTGTCATCATCTGCTATCATCCACACAATTTCATCCACTCAATCTCCCTCTAATTCAAATTTCCCGCCATATCCTGTTCCTTCCCCAGCCTTCCGCCAAATGTCAACGCTATCTCAGCACCGTGCCATCCATTCCGCCGAGCGACCCTATATATGTGAGATCTGCCGGAAAACCTTCAACCGGGTTTCGACCCTGATAAGCCATCGCAAAACTCACACTGGACTCAAACCCCATCGGTGCCATCTTTGCAACAAGGCCTTCCACCAGAAAGGTACGATTTTTCTCTTTCCGACCAAGCAATTTCATTTCATTACTTTGCTAATTTTGATAAATATATCATCACGCCTTTTACCTATTACTGGGTATAGCACTCTGCCTAAGCAGATCTCGGTAAATGACAATTTTTTTCGGTTATCAGCCGTCAAATTATTACCCTCAGAGATGTTAGTGGAGGGGAAGCCACAGGGGTAGTTTTAATGTGGTGAAAATTGTTTGATTATGATTTTGAACTCTAAATAAAATAAATTAATTCCAAATGTTTATCAATCAATTTTGAACTTATGTTCCGTCAAATTGACAATTTTGAATAATTAACTGATCGATATATCTTGTAATAAGGGTTTATAAAAAAAATGTATAAGCCTAGTCTAGAAAGCATTATCAATGAGATTCCAGGTTCAAAACCTTGTTGACTCCTTCATCAATCTTTGTGATTCACGCTCTACTAACATCTGGGGATAGTGTCACGCTAAAGGCGAGTTAGTAAATGAAAAGATACGAGATATGCGCGCAAAGCATGGCGTGTCTTGCATATAAAATATACAAATAATCCCTTTGTAGGAAATTTGCGAAACCATATTTTCACTCACACCAACGAACGTCCGTACAAATGCGATGTTTGCGGCAAAGGTTTCAACCAAATGTCGAATTTGATGTGCCACAAACTGAAGGTAAGTCCCTAAAAATAAATTAAAAACGAAAAAATATAATTAAGCTTCGACTAACAAAAAAAAAAGACACGCAGAATCCCAAATGAATCCAGGGAGATTATTTTTCCTTTTTCTCCTGACGCGGAAACGGGGAAAAGTTCTCCCCGCCTACACGCCACTGACCTTTCTACAGGACCGGCTTCACCTCAATTCATATCTTTCAAAAAACAAATATTTTTAAAAGAGTTTCAAATAAAAGATTCATCAAATAGTCTTAGTCAAACATTCTTATCCTGACACACCATCTATAAGTTTGTATGAATGTAATTATGAATGTAGATGAAGGACAAACAATGTGTCACATCTACAGTATTTTCAGTGAAAACTTATCAACATATTATATTCTGATTGGCTAAAAAAAACCATTGTTAAATAGAGCTAATAATGAGTCAACTTTTAAAAAACCAGAAACCAATATTTAATAAAATACAAATTTCGGGCAATTAAGGAGCTTTAGAACGAGAAAAATAAAGTTAGTTAAGTGATAATGTAATCACCATTTGTTGTAGTATTTTTCTAAAGCCGGGCCTGTATGCATCTCCGCGCAAAAACGAAATGTATTTGTGGAAAAAACCGTCCGTTCAAACGTATCTCCGTGACTTCAGTTCAAAATTAAAGCTCGCTGGCTTCAATTTGTCGTGAGAAAAACACTCCAATACTCATTCGTAAATAAATTGTGTTGTTCTTTAAATAACACCAAGTGCAAGCTTTGAATAATTGAGCTTTTTTCATTCCAGCGAGATATTACTCACCCAAAACTATTACTATAAAGTATTTAATTTCTTTTTTGAATCAATTCATTTATTTAACACCAGTTCACTTAGAGTTAAATGTATAGCAGAATAATTACTAGATTATTTTCTGAACGTGTCAAATCAATTTAAATTTTATTTCGAAATTATAGAAGTGTAAGGAAATGTTTTCAGAAATAATAGCAATTTGTTTGTTTATCGGTCGACATTTTGTAATAATTTTTGATTGATTTAAACAGCCCGCCAAAATAACACAACCCAAAAATGAATATTGAATTGTGCGCGTAAATGTCAACTTTGACAGTTGCGTGAAAAGTTATTTTCTAAAAGCGAAACGCGTCTATGGTTACTAACTGAACTGTGCTGGCCAGCCTCTGACGATGCCCTCATAAGGTGACTTGGAGGCTGAATTTTGTGAAACATAGCCAAGTGTTTACTTTACATTTTTATTAAACCAAGTGTTGGATGACAATTTATTTTGTCTTTGTTGTTATTTATTTTCTGTTGAATTAGTCGTTATCCTGTTACTAATAACTAAAGCCCGGATTTTTAGGCAATTGCCTAGATTCAAATTTTAATATACTTCAGGCAATTTCGTTTTTCTATACGTAGCTAATATGTTTACGTGTAATGGAAGGTTTTTTTTTCGTGCCTTAGAGCCTATTTTTTCTATATTTTGGTTATTGTGCCTATTTTACCTTATACAGTCTATTTTGCCTATTTTTGTTGCCTATTTTAACTTTTATTGAGCAGACAAGGTTTATCATCTACTTCGTTGACTAATTCAGCACTCGATAAAGTGTTTCAACCTAACCTATAATATTTAAAGTACTTACTTTAATCAAGTTTTTGTGTGCGAATTTAAAATGCCGAAAAAAAAACGTGCTTTAGTCAAAATTTTACGTGGCAATTCAATTTTGTCTTTGCCATTAATCAATAGAGTTGAGGTAATACGTAATAATGAGACGATATGGCTAAATATAAGAATGCCCCTCACACATTTTGTAATGTCGAACGAAGTTTTCAACTTACAAGCAAGTTCTGACAGACCGAAGACAGTCTCTTTCCGAAAATTTCATAGAGCAATTGCTCGTAATATTTTGTGAATCAAAGTAGGTATACTACATAATTTGAATTTGTATAATAGTACATACCCTACATTTTTATTTTATTATTATTTTTTAGATTGCGTTAATTTTTGTTTAAAATGATTATTTTAACGAAGAGTAGATACGAGTACCAATATTAGAAAAACGATTCGTTTATTTTGTTTAAAACAAATTATTTACATTTAGGCTGCCTAAAATCCCGCCTATTTTAGAGTAATTACCGGCCTATATGCCTGCTTATTTGCGTGTTTTTAAGTGCCTAAATATCCGGGCTTTACTCATAACAAACCGCAATTCGAAATACAATACGAAGTATCAGGTCCCGCCGCCACAGTTTTCCAACCACTGCTTTCAAGTAGGGTATTCGTTGGACTGCAATATATTGAGCGAACAGTAATACTGTTTGTACGTGAGAATCCAGTGTGTCAGAGCTTATTGTCGTGTGGGATGGTGTGAATATGAAATGATAATGTGCATTCGAGACTTGTCTTTAGAAGGGTTGCTTTTATTGGGTCTGGTTACCAGATCCACCATTTGGGAAAGAGTATAGAATAGACTAAAATACAGATGCGGTGCAAAACATTAGACTAGTATAGTATTCTTTCTTAAGGGGTAAGGACACTCTAAAATGTTTAAAAAATGCATTTTTTTTTATTTGCTTAAATTATAGTTTAAACCCTTAGGAATAAGGGACAATTAATTTAAATGCCGCGCGGAAGTATTTCAGAGCGAAAAAAGCATATATCTATTAGTACTAAGTAGTATATATATGTATATATATATATATGACTCGAAACTTTAAACCCGTTTTTCTCGAAATCATATTTTCAAAAACGGGCGAAAAGAAATCTGAAATACTAATTGATGGATCGTGCTGAATCTTTTTATTTCTTATTCTAGATATAAAATACTCAAAAACTACGGGGGCGTTTTTTTAAGTGCTTCATTCGTTTTTTATGGTCGTTTTTATATAGAAATTTAGTCCCGAATAATGAACTTTTTTTTCAAACGTGCGCCATTTTGTTAAAAATCTAAATTTTTAAAATCCAGCCCGTAGTTTTTTTAGAGTATACATCAGAGATTAAGAAAACATATCCCTTTTTGTTCCAAGTCCATTGCTGTTCCCGGAATGTTTTCGCCCGATTTGCCCTACGCGCCAAGAGGAGTCGCCATTTTTTTTAATTTCTGACGACAATTTTGAATATTTTCTTTAAAATAAATTTTGAAATAAAGTTTTTAAGAGCACTAAATAAAGATCCAAAAACAGTTCTTAAGCAGCACATTTAGATTTCGTTAAAAACAATCTAGAAAATTACCCTTTTTTTCCTTGTCTAGAGTGGCCTTACCCCTTAAAATGAAAATTTTTAAATAATATTTATACATATTTTGTTGACATTTATTAATGAGAAAATGATTTATTAATCAATCTTCGATTTGTAGAATGATATAAATATATTTCATATTACTGACGAAATAATGGAGAAAGAAAATTAGTTACAATTTAAAAAGTAAATAAAGTAATCAGGATGTATAATTTATAAAAGATACGTTTATAAAACTTCCCTAGAGGAAATTAAAGACTTGGGTTGTGTCATTCATAATTTATTTCAATAATTTTTTTATTAACTATTCACTTTTTGTTTAGGTCCAACAAGTTATCTATTTTGTAACAATTAATTGAAACTTATTTCATCCAGTTTTTTCACATTCTACTCCATAGTCACAATCTGTCAACCAATATAACTGTTCCGTATTCATGCACCATCCAATTCCTACCATTTCCTATACCATCTCCATAGGCGCACCAGCGTGCAGATAAACCACGCTACAGCTGCCAGATCTGCAACATGGAGTTCCCGAAACGCATAGCTTTACGTAACCACGAACAATACCAGCACGGCGTCACCATGCCTTCTGACAACATTGCTCCTCTGCCGGAACCCCCTGCGTTGGAACATTGCCCTCCTGGAGCCAGACCTGGCACCGCCAATGCCAGCCAGCCTACTAGAGTCAGGTACGACTCATATACTAAACAACAAATAAATGTCATTTATATACGACTAACTAATAATATTATCATTATATATGTGTTTTTTGTAGAGATGGGCGAATATCAAATTTCTCGAATTCGAATATCGAATACGAATATTAATCAGATCTCAAATATTCGAGGTACTCGAATATTCGAATACTCCTAAAAGTTAATTTATTTATTATTAATAATTATTTAATTATGTCCTTTTCATTATTTGAATGAAATTGTTAAGATAAAATAAAATTAAAACAAAAAGTAGGTACAAACAAAAAAGGAAAAAATGAAAACTTCAAATTTACGGTGAAATGTACGGGCTGATGTTGGCTAAAAACAAATTTGAAATATGTTGAAGTCAACATATGGCGCGATATTCGAGGTATTCGAATGTTCGCTATACTGACGTTAATATTCGAAAATCTCGAATATCGAATAATGTCAATATTCGCGGATGATATTCGCCCATCTCTAGTTTTTTGCTATATAATGCTATATATTAATCCCGCCGGGAATAATGATTCGGGAATAATGGTCATTATTCCCACTCGTGAACCAATCAAAATGCTTACAACATGGATCATTGTTTTATTGTGTCATGGGAACAGTGTTGCCATAGCGACTCATATTTAAATTAAACATGTTCGTTGCTAAGTTCACTGTTGTTAACGAATCGGAAACAAACAAAACTAAATCATCGTTGAGAAGTTGTCAAAAACGGTCTGTGTTAAATTATTGTGTATAACTGTAATTGAAAAAATGGACATTATTACAGAAGACAGTATATCTTCTAGACCACCAGAAATAACGAAAATCGCTGATGCTACTACATATGGTTTATTACCGCAAAAGTCTAAAAATTTCTATGACAAAGCATACCAAAGTTTTATAGACTGGCGTATTAAAATGAAGACAAATTCGTATTCAGAAAATGTATTGTTGGCATATTTTACTGAATTAGGTGAAAAATACAAATTATGGTCTTTTTACTCCATAATTCAATTAAATGTAAATTTATTAGATAAATAGATGTAAAATTAATAGATAATAAATAATATACAAATTGACTAATTTTTATTAAATTAGTCGTATATGTTAGTCGTATATAAAGTATAGTATTCAACTCGCTATAATGACTATTATTACCTCGGATGATTACAACCCTTGCTCGCTTCGCTCGCTCGGGTTGCAAACTTCATCCTCGGGAATAAGAGCATCCATTATAGCGTCGTTGTATAATATACTATTAAAAAATAACTTCATCTAGTTGTTAATTTCATGCCGTGACTAAAACGTTCGAAGCCACAGCTTATCAACATGTTATTAAGATGGTATCTTCTCCTTTAGATACACGAACGGTGTCCTAGTGGAACCCATCAACACCGACGCAATGAAGATGGCTCTACGTACAAATCAAACTCCATTTGCTCTTTTGCGTCCTTTGAACGGAATTCCAGTCCTGGTTCGCGTCTTAGCCGCCGGCGACAAACAAGTAAGTGTGAAATTATCCTAAAACCTCCCCTGTCTACTTGTCGTGTTCTGTAATTATCGCCAGCATGAGTTTTGTCTTTGTCTCTTGCATGAAAGTTAAATTGCACAAGAGACGATGAATTAGTTATTTTCTGTAACATCCTTTCCCAATTCAGAAAGATAGAAAGACTATTTTCATATATAATATAACAAGTAGTATGAAAATTGCTGAAAATATTTTGACATAAATTATGAGTTGTTATGTTTCCTATTTCCGTTACAACGAATGTATATTTATGTCAAAATATCTGTCAATTTTCATACTACGAGTTGTATTCGGCTTGAGAATTTACCAAACAAGAGTTAATTAACAAGAATAGTTAGGTATTTATTTGCACAGTGATCCTATTGGTTGACAGTGACGTGTGGTGAATTCTCAAGCTAAATATTGTTAATTATATAATACATGGGGTAGGTGGCTCAGTGGTGGATCTTGAGAACCCTGGTTCGATCCCCACAGCCAACAAACAATTTTCACCAAATTAAATCCTACCCCTGTGGCTTCCCCTCCACTAACATCTTCGGGTGCCGTGATTTGTTGCCTGATAACCGCATAAATATATCACTTACCGAGATCTGTTTAGGCAGAGTGCCACACCCAGTAATAGGTAAAAGGCGTAAAGACGACCTAATGAACCTTAAATGGTGCATTCCTTGTCATGTACATTTACAAATACAAGAAATTTGTTATTTAAAAAGAACAAATAATATGAAAGCTTATTATATCTCATAGTTTTAAATAAATACAAAACATTTTTATGTTAAAATTTAAAAATAAATTGTAAAAATTTGTAGAATTTTTGAGTGTTACTTCTCTCTGATAGCATTTCGTGAATGTCCGTTCTAATTGGGAAAGGTCTAAATGAAAATTCGGTATTTCATCCCTACGGAAACAGTCGAGAAAAGCCAAGGGAACCGGGCGCCGCTAATTAAATATAACAATAATGGCTGACGATTAATTAGCCACTTGGCACCACTAGTGAAACTTTTCCGGAAATTTATTTCTGAGAGCTTTAAATGATTGCTTCGTGCTCAACTCGAACAGTTTCTCTGATTTATGTTAGTTTTATATTCAATTATTCGCACAAGCGATACAATTTTACGATGAGATGGTGTGGAAATTGTTCCTCCGGGACACCAAACGATAATTGTTTGGGAAATTTGCTTTCAATTATTTTAATTGGGAGTTTATCAAAAACGCTGTTATTATATATTTCAGTTGTTCTTGTCTTTATGTTTACATTTCTTTACTTCGTCCATTCTTCCTTGTTAAAGTAACTTTAATTGCAATGTTATTAAATTTATTTAAGTATAAACCGATCCCCCGATCCATGAATGCATCTCTTCATCTGCAAGGTCAAACTGTCAAAGTGTAAACCGTGAAAGTTGTCCTGGTTGTACGCCAATGGTACTTGTAACAACGGGGAGGAATTTCCTATTATTAATGTCGGACTTCATTAAAGAAATTAAACTTGTCGGAAAATTTAAATTTCGTGATAATTTAGCGTCCGCGACGCAGAGTTGAAAACGGCACGAATTTTCTCACAAACGCGTAGCGTGGAGCGATTTTAATTAATGTGTTTGAAATGGCGAACGACCTACAAACACCAAGCATCGCTAAATACAAACCAATGCCATATTTCCTTTTGCTTTTTCACTTTTACTTCATAACTACGATTTTACAGAATAATTATTATTCTATAGTTTTCATTGTAAACGACAAATTTACTGCGATAATAAATATATTTAAATAAATAAATAAATAAATATATCATCACGCCTTTTACCCATTACTGTGTGTTGCACTCTGCCTAAGCAGATCTCGGTAAGTGATATATTTTGTCGCGTGAAGTGCGGTTACCAGCCGTCAAATCACGGCCATCAAAGATATTAGTGGTGAGGGAGCCACAGGGGTAGATCTTTTTTTAAATTGGTGAAAATTGTTTGTCGGCTGTGGGGATCGAACCAGGGTTCTCAAGATCCACAGGCCGACTCGATACCACTGAGCCATCTACCCCATAAATATATTTAATTTAATAAATTCTAATCAGATGGGGTAGGTGGCTGCCTGAAGATTTGAGAACCCGAGTTCGATTCTCACAATTTTCACCACATTGAAACTACCCCTGTGGTTCTCCCTCCACTAACATCTTTGAGGGCCGTGATTTTACTTCACGCGCATAAATATATCACTTACCGAAATCTTCCGAAAAGGCGTGACGATATATTTGTTTATTTGATTTTTAAATTAAATTCAATTTTATTTATTTTGTATGGTTATATAAGATTTCTGTTATTTGAATGAATAAAATTAATTTGTCTTGAATAGGACGGCTCATTAGATTTGTTAGGTAATTTAATAACATAGTACAATCACGTTTAATGGGTGAAGCGATAGAACGGAAGACTGAATCTTGCTTGACGAGTTAAATTAGATTTTTTTTGATTAATTTTTGGTGGAAATAAATTGTCTGACAATTAAAAACTTTTTCTGCAACGTTAAAAGAGTAAAAATTACAAAATAATTGCTTTTAAGCTTCTAATAAATTGAAGCAAAAATTTGAAACTTTCGTTATCTTTATTTAAAACAAAAAAATATAATCTAAAATTGTATTTTGTCACTTTTGTGATATATCATCACGCCTTTTATCCATTGCTGGATGTGGCATCTCCTACATAAATGTTAAAATAAATTCGTTCGTTCTCTACTCATCGATTACCAATCCATTGCTCGACTGGACTCAAAACTCATAATTTAACCTAAATTTCGATCTCCATTCTGCGTTTAAACGTAACGTAACACAGTTAAAATTCGCAATATACAAACAGCGAAACGCATCACGAATAGAAATCGACTCCAACGTCATCCTATACTTGACAACTTCTGCCCCCGGTGGCTTCGTCGCCGCTGTGTTATATTGTTCCTACGTGACGTGCGTCACTGGAACGGAACAGGAAGTAGGGAAGGAAAGAGGAAGGAAACTAGGAAAATAGACAAACATCGTTTGGTTACCGAGGAATGTCAATGTTTGTTAGGATGTTTGTTGAACAGAAGAAAAAGTAGAAGAACACTATTTACTGCAGAACTTATGTAATTAAAATAACTGATTTCTCACATAAAAAAAAGTCTGATGTGGACACCACATGACTTCCTTGTACGCGTATTAAACTATAGAGATTATATTTAGGTATGTTGGTGAAATTGAGGGTGAAAGTTTGCGTGGACGGCCTAGGAGCAAGTGGATGAATATGATTGAAGGGTTGTTGCGTGAGCGAAAGATTCTGAGCGTGAAGAATAAACGAGCTTGTATGAAAAGAATTATGAATGTGGTTGAAGCAAAAGAGGTGTGTCAGGATAGGAATGTTTGGAGAAAATTAATTGCGGGATAAATATGATGAATGAAGACAAGCGTATGATTCTTGATTTTAGATTCATTGGTTAGATGTTTCGAGTGTTTACCTGCAATTGTGTGGAGATCACCTTCAGAAACAAGCGCAGTGTACAGGAGCGAATGGATGAATGTTTGTTGTGTGTTGATGGATTTTGGTTGTGAGAAAAGAAAGAGTTTGTATGGAGGAAGTGTTAATGTGGTCGATTCGAGTATCGTGTGTCAGGATGAGAATGTTGACGGGTTCGTGCTACCCCATTTAATGGGATATAGCGTGATGTTATGTATGTATGTATGTAAATCTTTTATTTTTTGTTCTAATCCATAAAAGAAAAACAAAAAAATATAATATTTAAATTTAGATATCTCGCTTATGCAAAAGGCTACTTTAAAAATTCTTAATGTGCTAAACGCAGAATTTAATTCTCTAAAACTTTTATTTGCAGCAGGAAAACTGTTAGCAGCTTCATGTAATGTGTCACTTCCGGTTAGTTTATTTTAACCAAAATCTATTATGTTATTTCCATTGATATAGTAGTCTTATATACCAAATTTGGAAAGTTTTAAATTGTATTTGAATATAGTTTTTCATGAAAATCTATTATAGGCTTCAAGTAAAGTACCACTTCCGGAAGTTATATAATGACCAAAACGGGAGGTGCACAACTAGATGTTATAATAGTCCTAAATACAAAATTTCAACTTTCTACTGCTTACCGTTTTTGAGTTATGCGAGATACATACGTACGTACAGACGTCACGACGAAATTAGTCAAAATGAATTCAGGGATGGCCAAAATGCGTATTTCCACTGAAATCTGAGAACCGAAAATTTTCGCGATTACAATACTTCCTTTACTTCGTACAAGGAAGTAATAAAATGCAAAGCAAAATTATCTTTCCGCTGTATGTTACCTAAAATACTCTAAAATAAATATCCCAAAAGATAGTCCTTTGATATTCTAGTAATATTATCAATTGTTGTCTATCACACAAAAATGAATCGCAAATTTATATAATTAGTAGAAATTTCTAAATCTCTTTATGATAAATCCTCAAAACCTTTAAATTATCCAATTGACAAGAGATGTATCCAAGTTAAATCATCTGATTGGATGATGATACTTACTTTATTCATTATAAATCCTGGTTACAAAGTCTAGTTGAAGTCACAGTTCTAAATCTCAATTTAGTGTTTGGCAATGAAAATATTTTACAGTAGACAGTTTTCGAGTTGGTTGTAAAAGTTTAGGAAGCGCCGGAGTTCCATTAGGTCACCGATTAAAATCAGCAGGATGAGCCTAAAAGACGATGCGATGGTCAGAACCCACAAGTACTTCAAGTTAATAGTGACAGTTTTCCAGCAGTAGATAAACTGTTGTTGAAGAGGGTTTAACCCAATTACTTTTACGATAGACAGAATAAATAGCCCGTAATGAAGATTAGAAACGAGAAAAAATGTATATTTCAGAATTATGTATCAATGAAATGAGATACCGTATCTCGTGCAAATTTTAAGCAACTTATTTTTTTTGAAAATATATTTAGAGTATTAGATAAGATTTACGCATCTTCATATCTTGTTTAATTTTTGAGATATTTAACAAACTGCGAAAATTTGAAAAAATAAAAATCGCTGAAAATATGTTTATTGAAACACGAGAAATTCAATGGCGTTGAGCACATCTCAATAACCTGCTTAGTTTTTGAGATATAGCCTCGGAAAGGTTGGAAATATGAAGAAAATGCAGAATTTCACTTTTCCGGAGCGTATATCTCAAAAAGTAAACAAGATATGAAGATGCGCTCAACGACATTGAATTCCCCGTGTCGGAATTCACATATAACCAAATTTTCATGCAATTTTAAGCAATTTCATTTTTTTAATTATTTCCTAAGGGGTACCCCTTTGGATTTTTCAGATTTTAATTCAATTTTCCCATAATTTCTTAATCGTAGGAATATTGTAACGAAAATTTACATACATATGTATTTTGATCCACTGAATCCAGTAGTAAAATCTTCAAGTGCATATGTCTTTTGGTTTTTGAGAAAATGTTAAAAAAAACCGCTTTTTGCGATTTTTATGGCGAAAATTTGAAAAAAATAAAAATGGCTGAAACTTTGCTTAAAAGTTAACTGAAGCACGGGAAATTCAATGCCGTTGATCGCAACTTCATATGTAGCTTCGTATTTAAGATAGAAGAAAAATAGAAAATCTGATAAAAATGAAGAATCAAGCTTTTCCGGAGCGTATATCTCAAAAACTAAACAAGATATGGAAATGCGCTCAACGACATTGAATTCCCCGTGTCCGAATTGACATATAACCAAATTTGCATGCAATTTTAAGCAATTTCATTTTTTTAATTATTTCCTAAGGGGTACCCCTTTGGATTTTTCAGATTTTAATTCAATTTTCCCATAATTTCTTAATCGTAGGAATATTGTAACGAAAATTTACATACATATGTATTTTGATCCACTGAATCCAGTAGTAAAATCTTCAAGTGCATATGTCTTTTGGTTTTTGAGAAAATGTTAAAAAACCGCTTTTTGCGATTTTTTAAACGAAAATTTGAAAAAAATAAAAATCGCTGAAAATATGTTTACAAGTCAACTGAAGCACGAGAAATGCAATGCCGTTGAGCGCATCTCAATAGCTTGCTTAGTTTTTGAGATATAGCCTCGGAAAAGTTGAAAATTTGAAGAAAATGAGAAATTGCAACTTTCCAGAGGCTATATCTGAAAAACTAAACAAGATATGAAGATGCACTCAACGACATTGAATTCCCCGTGTCGGAATTGACGTATAAGCTAATTTTTATTTAATTAACTGTGTAGATGTCAAAGTAATATTCGTCTTTTAATTTTTTCTATGATATAGGCGACAAGCTTAAAAGGTAAACAATTCAAATATTGCAGTTGGAGAAATAATCTTCATTTGCGTTGCAAAACAATCATAATAATCCTAAACATTTATTCTAAATGAAATGAATTCGTACGCACCTCAAGTTACTGTAACCGTAACCTCGCAAATTCAACCACAACTCACAATGGTTAATCCTTCGAGTGTATCCAACCACTCAAAAGTAATAATTCAAATTCCTGTGAAAGCGTAAGATTATTTCGCTTCTGCTTGAGCGGAATGCACAGCGAAACAGAAACAGCTTAGAGCCATTCAATAAATCAAGAAAGTGTTTCTCACATGTGTGCAAGAACGCGGAAATTTATGAGACATATTTTTACTGCGTACAATCAATATTACTTCCAGTACTTTTAAATTATCATTTTATACAAGACATGTGACTTGCAACAAGTTACAAAACAAATATATCAAATGTAACATGCTTTCGTAGCAGATCTCAGTAAGTCATGTATTTATAGATTCGTTCCAAAATAGCCACACACAGTAATGGATAAAAAGCATAAATGATTTTTTTCTAAACTGTCATATAAAGTTAAAATTTACATGACAACTATCAACACGCGAAATGAGTGTTTTTTGTCTACAGAACGCAAAAGTTTTTTGCATCCTGCAATTTTTTGATAGAAGAAAGGTTCACAATTTAATAAAATTTGTTACTTTATTTTTTTGCTTAGAAACAATACTTCTATTCTTTAACAAAATTTATATTTAATGTTCAAATTGAGCAATTATTCATATTTATCCCGCTTGAGGAAGCTAACTGGTGTACTGGAATAGTTTCTTGAGAAATGTAATGCGAATTCCAATAAATCGCAGAAAAAAATTAGAACGTTTGTTTGGTTTCTATTGCCAACCAGCTGTCAATTGCTGGTCAGAGAATACCAGATTTGATAGCAATTATATTACATACATTGTTGTTATGCAGACATTAGATGTCACATTAATTAATCCTAAACGTCAAAATTTTCTCATTACATTATTACTAATTTTGGACATAGTTTTCGAAAAAACGTTGTTTGATACTCGATTGCGAAATGCTTTTGCATTCTCGAATGCAAAAGTAAGATTTCGCAAACTAGAATCAAAAATAACTATTTCCAATTTGCTAACATTTGTGTCTGCAGATGCTAGTACCAGCCACCGCCGAAGACCTCCGTCGTCATGGTCAAATCACCATCACCTCCACACCTTCTGAAACCGGTACCGAGGTGACTACAGCCACTGCCACCACCACTACATCCGCTAACAATGGCAGCACCGTGCAGATCAAGATCCCGGTGGTAGCCACCGTCGTGCAGCGTTGTACCACTGATGGATCTTTGTGCATGGCTGTGCAGAGCCCGGGGCCGAAGGAGAGCACTGCTGATGGCTATGTGTTGGCGACAACTGAACCAGATGGAGGACAGGACGCTCAGGCCATTGTTACAGGTTATTCTTTTTTATTGTTTACCAAGAAAAACTACTGGGTGTCTACTTTTTTTTTGTTATATAGGAAATTTAATGGTAAAATTTTCATTACGCCATATTTTTTTCCCTATTAATTTTAGAGCAAAAGTTTAAATACAAAAGTTGTTCAGAATTAAAAACTGCGCCCAACGAGCCACAATACTATTATTTGTTTTATTTTTCATGGCACTCTAAACAGTTTAAAGATGGAAAAATATAATTAAACGAGCCCAAATATGATTAAAATTTAATGGTGAACAATTTTAATACTATCTAGTATTTCATTTTGTCAATTTATACTTTACTTATTATTAGAGATGGACGAAAATCATCCGCGAATAGTCGAATGCCGCGAATATTGACATTATTCGATATTCGAGATTTTCGAATATTAACGTCAGTATAGCGAACATTCGAATACCTCGAATATCGCGCCATATGTTGACCTCAATTTTTGACTATGTTTTCCTTTATCATTTCTACATGAACTTAAAGCTATTGCAATACTTTGAAGTTATTAATAACAAAGATATTTTGCTTCAAAACCATGAAGACGTACCATATATCAAATTTGTTTTTCGTCAACATCAGCCCGTACGTTTCACCTTAAATTTGAAGTTTTCGTCTTTTTCTTTTTTGTTTTAATTTTATTTTATCTTAACAATTTCATTTAAATAATGAAAAGGACATAATTAAATAATTATTAATAATAAATAAATTAACTTTCAGGAGTATTCGAATATTCGAGTACCTCGAATATTCGAGATCTGATTAATATTCGTATTCGATATTCGAATTCGAGAAATTTAATATTCACCCATCTCTACTTATTATACTAAAGAGATTGATCCCACAAAAATAAATAAATATATCATCACGCCTTTAACCCATCACTGGGCGTGGCACTCTGCCAAGCAGATCTCGCTAAGTGATATATTTTTTAGCGTGAAACAGGATGTTCAATTTAAAAAAGCAAAGTTAAATAGTCTTACATTTAAGTCTTGTATTGCACCAAATTGATTTCAACTGAATAAATTTCATATTTTATTAGACACCAACCCTCAGATAACATTCCCGCAGAACCAGATCACCCAAGAGATTCAATACCTCGACGAAGCCGGCAACATCATCACCGAGGATGAGTATAATGCCAAAACTCAAAGTAATATCTGAATTCCTGCACTCTTGAAAAAACTAACTCTTGTTGAATTTAGTTATGAATTACACGCAAGAAGAATTCAACTTGCTGCCGAGCGATTCCTACGTCGGGCAAACCATTGACCTGGGTGACGCCATGAACTCCATCACTCAAAATAGCGACTTATCTCTAGGTCAAACTGTGGACATTTCCTCGTTGGATTCTGGTCCAATGTATGGCGTCCAAAGTGCTTTGGACGCCATTGACAACGTAAGAATATTTTTAAAGGAATACTTAATTTTCTAACTTGCTCCTCTGGCTGGCTCGAATTGTATTTAATTCTTGTAATAATATTAGTTGTTAATTATTTAATAGATGATGGAGCAAAAGCCTCTTGGAAGTGACATGATTTTGGAGGACAGTGGACAGAATGACTCCATCACTATGTACAGTGATTCTGCTAATATTTTGTATGGACCAGATACACAGTTCATACTATAATTTGATTTTTTTATGTTGTTCCGCAACTTTTAAACATGTCTTAATATTACTTTTAAATGGTTGTTAATAGAATAAGTTTTATCCATTCATGTTTTAATGATATATTTCATTGGCTTATTCACAGTTAAATAAGTTTTATCGTTCAATCACTTTTAATTATTTCATGTATGTATGTATGTACTTTGAATTTCAAATATAATTCTGAGAAAATTTGAATATTTCGTATTTTATGTTGTTTGATTTCTTGTATTTATTTAGATTTAATAGATTAAATATTTATTGCAACTTGTTGACGTCGACGCCGGTACATACTATCTGTTGTGATTATATAGGTTTTTCGATCAAACTAGAAACATAAACATTTTTTATCGATCCGAAATATCACTAACTATTTGAAAAATATTATCTGTAAATTTTAAAAAATAATTACGTCTGGAATATTCGTTATAAATGATTAAAATAAATTTAAAAGAGTTCTGCATGCCTTTCTACACGTGTATACTCTGCAATTGCAGATCTTTTGGCCGATACAAGCCGTCAAATTAGTATATATATATATATATATGATTAACGTAAGTTTAAATAGTTCATTTTTTAATAAATACTTTTTGGAAAAATATAAATAATTTAGGGAACTTTTTAGAAAGATTATAGTCTTATAAATGATTAGGAGAATGGCTATCTTTAAAATAATTTTGGAAAAGCTTTAACTAGTTTCAGAGATTGCGTGGGCATCTTAAAAAATACCTTAATTCTAATATAAACAATTTCCTTAAATTTTCAATGAAATCTGTCATTCATTTATTTTAATATTCTTTTGCATCATTATCTGTTTGTCCTTCAATAACAAAAAATAAAAAAATAAATATTTTACGTCAAATATGTGCAATTAAAAAATATCTATAGTTTAACACGCGTACAAGAAAGTCATGTGGTGTCCACATCAGATTTTTATTAATATTAAATCAAGTATCTCCGCTTAGGGAATTACAAGAGATGTGAAGTTTAAAATGAAAGATAAAAATCCAAGACAGAATTACTTTCGTGTTATCATATCTCGAAAACAAATGCAAATATTGAATTAATTTTAGTCTCAATCGATATCTTAAATCAAATTACTTTGCCTGTATTTTGAAGAAGTAAATCTTTATGATTTTTCTCCCAATTTACCAAGAGAAGTAAGAGCATCTCGTGAAGGAAGTGTCATTGTTCCTCGGGAGATTAAATACCAACTTCGAGAAGAAATGTTTCACTTACTTCTCTTTCTCAAATGAATTGATTAAAATAGAGTAAATAATAAAACTATTAAAACTTAAAATATACATTTAATTAGTGTTTTAAGTATCTAGCTTAGTTGGTTCATAGCTTCCAGGTTCAAATCCTGGCGGACGTATTATAGATTGATGCAGTGTGAGAGCGCAGCAAGCTTAGGCAACCGAATCTACAGCGAGTAGAGAAGTATACAGGCCCGCCTTGAAGCTAAGTGTAGCGGGATTGTATACGCACAGAGATTCAAGGGGCTCAGCAGGAAAGAAAAATTTGTTGCTGATCGCCGAACATCGATGGCAAGTGACGTCACGGCATCGTCTGAGCTTGTTTCTTAGGACGTCGCGAGGCGCGATTACAAGTACATACTATCTGTTGCAATTATATAGGTTTCATGATCAAACTAGAATTAGAATAAATATAATTTTCTCGATCCGAAATATTACTAACTATTTCAAAAATATTATCTGTAAATCTTAAAAATTAATTGCGACTGAAATATTTGTTGCAAATGAATGAAATAAATTTTAAAGGGTTCAGCATGTTTTTCTACACGTGTAGAATATGCAATTGCAGATATTTGGGAGATTGCAAGCCTTCTAATTATATGTGATTAATTATTTGCAATTTATAAATAATTAGGGTGACTTTTTTACGAAGATGCCATTCTTAAAAATGATTTGAAGGGCACCACTGACTTCAATCCAATTAATTAAATATTTGTTAGTAATTCTTCATCAACATTTATAATAAATTTTTTTAATAACAACTATATTCTAATATAAACAAATAATGCATCTACCTTGTGGCTGGCGTGTACTAAGTCCCATCCATTCCTCTCTGAAAAGTTCCAGGCTCGTACCACTATAAATTCACTTCACATCCAGTATACACTAACACTTTACACTATATTGCCCTTATATTTCACTAAAAAACCACTGATTTTACAAGATTTTCACTTAAAACACAAAAAAACGTCACATTTTAACAAAGTTCGTTCGTAGACTGACAATTAAAGTCGCTAGGCATGCACGTAACAAGTTAAAACATAATTTCAATTAATAGCCAAAGACCGATTTCATGCTATTCTATACTTTAATAACTAGGCTCTATAGAATATACTTGTTTGTATCGGATTCTGCACTTTATTATTAAACAAATTAAATGTATTTTGGGCTGTTTTTCCTTGCAATAATCCCTAATTTTATATGTAGATTCAAAAGACGAAATTTGAATAGATCACTTTTGTATATACACAGTGTATAAAACTTATTTAAAATATATGGAATAAATAAATCAATAAGAACTGAATCTAACGCCTTCTGGTTCGAGTCTAAGAACATATATTTTTTTTTATTCATTCCCTGGCCAATCACGGCAATAAATCTGCTACTTTTTTTCTATTCTTTAAAGCCCTGTAAAAATAATTTTCTATTTAATCAAAATATTCTTCCAATAACTTAAGTCTAGATAAAATTAAGGAGTTTTTTCTTTCATTAAAACTTTTCTGTAAAATTAACGATGTAGGCAGAAATCGGAAAAATATTTGTAGGATAACATTCAAACGAGACTATTGGCACCATCTATTGGCAACTTGGGAACTATATACAAAGGTGAATATCTCGAAATTAGGGGATGAAATCGAAAAATACTTCAAATAAATGTGACAGATAATTAAAAAATTAAGAAGATTTGTTTAAAATATTTTTCAATTCATCCCTTAGTTAAAGAAATATTTGCAATTTTATTTATCATATAATTGCACGATTATTTACAATATGAAGAATTTAATTGGAAAAAAAGTATAATTAAAATAGCCAAGAATTAACAAAATTAAAATTTGAAAAAGTTTTTGATTTGACGTAGAATAAGTTTCACCGCAAAATCTGTGCTTGTTTCACCAGTTATTGAAGTTACCGGTGTCGGGCATTTCTAATGTGTATTTGCGGGGTCCAGAAAAATGTTAATTTTGCGTCTAATAAAAAAATACTTCAAATAACTTAGGAAGAGAATAAATTAAGGAGTATTTTCTTTCACTACAACTTTTCTATAAAGTTTATGGTGTAGCCAGAAATCACAAAAATATATTTTGTTGATCTTTAAACGAGACTATTGGCACCATCTATTGGCAACTTGGAAACTATATATGAAGGTAAATATCTCGGAATTGGGGGATTAAATGAAAAAATACTTCAAGTAAATGTGACAGAGAATTGAAAAATTAAGAAGATTGATTTGAAACATTTTTCAATTCATCCCTTAGTTAAAGAAATATTTGCAATTTTATTTATCATATAAATGCACGATTATTTACAATATGAAGACTTTAATTGAAAAATAGTATAATTAAAATAGCCAAGAAATAACAAAATGACACTTTTTTATTTGAAACATTTTTTGATTTGACGTAGAATAAGTTTCACCGCAAAAAATGTGCCCATTTTATCAGTCGGTGAAGTCATCGGTGTCCGACATTTCTAGTATGTATTTGCGGGGTCCAGAAAAAAATCTAATTTTGCGTCTAATCATAAAATACTTTAAATAACTTAGGAAGAGAATAAATTTAGGAGTATTTTCTTTCATTACAACTTTTCTATAAAGTTTATGGTGTAGCCAGAAATCACAAAAATATATTTTGTTGATCTTTAAACGAGACTATTGGCACCATCTATTGGCAACTTGGAAACTATATATGAAGGTAAATATCTCGGAATTGGGGGATTAAATGGAAAAATACTTCAAGTAAATGTGACAGAGAATTGAAAAATTAAGAAGATTTATTTGAAACATTTTTCAATTCATCCCTTAGTTAAAGAAATATTTGCAATTTTATTTGTCATATAAATGCACGATTATTTACAATATGAAGAACTTAATTGAAAAAAAGTATAATTAAAGTAGTTAAGAAATAACAAAATAAAACTTTTTTATTTGAAACATTTTTTGATTTGACGTAGAATAAGTTTCACCGCAAAAACTGTACCCATTTTATCGGTCGGTGAAGTCATCGGTGTCGACATTTTTGATATGTATTTGCGGGGTCCAGAAAAATCTAACTTTCCGTCTAATCAAAAAATACTTCAAATAACTTAGGAAGAGAATAAATTAAGGAGTATATTCTTTAATTACAACTTTTCTATAACGTTTATGGTGTAGCCAGAAATCACAAAAATATATTTTGTTGAGACGAGACTATTGGCACCATCTATTGGCAACTTGGAAACTATATATGAAGGTAAATATCTCGGAATTGGGGGATTAAATGAAAAAATACTTCAAGCAAATGTGACAGAGAATTGAAAAATTAAGAAGATTTATGTGAAACATTTTTCAATTCATCCCTTAGTTAAAGAAATATTTGCAATTTTATTTATCATATAAATGCACGATTATTTACAATATGAAGAACTTAATTGAAATAAGTATAATTAAAGTAGTTAAGAAATAACAAAATAAAACTTTTTTATTTGAAACATTTTTTGATTTGACGTAGAATAAGTTTCACCGCAAAAACAGTGCCCATTTTATCGGTCGGTGAAGTCATCGGTGTCCGACATTTTTGATATGATTTTGCGGGGTCCAGAAAAATCTAACTTTCCGTCTAATCAAAAAATACTTCAAATAACTTAGGAAGAGAATAAATTAAGGAGTATATTCTTTAATAACAACTTTTCTATAAAGTTTATGGTGTAGCCAGAAATCACAAAAAAAAAATTTGTTGATCTTCAAACGAGACTATTGGCACCATCTATTGGCAACTTGGAAACTATATATGAAGGTAAATTTCTCGGAATTGGGGGATTAAATGGAAAAATACTTCAAATAAATGTGACGGAGAATTGAAAAATTAAATAGATTTATTTGAAACATTTTTCAATTCATCCCTTCGTTAAAGAAATATTTGCAATTTTATTTATCATGTAAATGCACAATAGGAATTGGAGAATATAATTAAAATAGCCAAGAAGTAACAAATGTTACTTTTTTTATTTGAAATATTTTTTTTGATTTGACGTAGAATAAGATTCATCGCAAAAAATTTTGCTCGCTTTATCGAATCAGTTAGTTCCCTAAACAAATAAAATAACTGATGAATAAATTAAAAATATTTTATTAGATATTTGTATGAAAATATAACACTGTATATAAAAATAGCACAATAATACATTTTGTAAACACTATATTATAATATGGCATTTATTTGAAAAAGAATTAATTTGAAAATGGGGGTCCTTGTTTTAATATCAATTTGGCTAATTGATTTTTGGAGGCATATGGCGTAAAATTGCTTTTATCCTCCAAGTATTTAACTTTAATTCCTGGATCAGTTGCCCTCATGCAATGAACATCGGCATATTTAACAAATATTTTGAAAATGTTCCACTTCTCTGAAATATTTGCTTCTAGCAAATATTTAATATCTCGATCATTTCGGACAATTGGTATTACATTCTGCGATTTCAACCGAACTAAAAGAACAAATATTTATGAAAATTATCTGACAAATATTTGTATTTCTTACCAGTCACGTAATCTTTGCCGTAAAACGACAAATAATTATAGTCTGTTGAATCAAATCGACCTGTATTTTTATGCACATCGAATTTTCTTGCTATTACTTCCGGTTCAACTAAAAATGGATCAAATAATCGGAAAGGTATCGGACTAAATATTTGAAAACCCGAAATTGTGTTCATTCTCACCTAAAATAAAATAAAAAACCGTTTATGCAGTCGTATTTTTTAGGATGATATTTTTAGTTACCCTGTTTAAAAATTCTGGTTCAACAATAGATCCAGCATCAAGAACCAATACCAAACTATCTGTCCCAACTTTTCTTAATCCTAAATCTATTATTGCAATTTTCAAAGCATTTTCATTCCTGGAAAATTCTTCTTTCACATCCGGTAATCGAATCGACAGCCAAGCAACTTTGCAACTATCTTTATGACCACATTTTGATGTGGTTTTCATAGCCAAATGTTTTATATCTTTGAAAATATCTTGATCGCCTTTACTTGGAGAATTATTTTCATAAACTAATACAAACATTAGGAAAGTTTTTTGTCGTTTGGCATCTGTTTGCATCTTGAGATACATTTCGGTAAAATCCGAAACAAGATTTATATCTTTTTCTCGAATTGTAACCAGTAAAGTAACACGATTATTTTCGGTTACGTAGGGAACGGATAATATTTCTACATTTCCTAAAGGTTTGCAAGCTTTGTATCGTTTGATTATTTCTTTGCCGGTTGCTAAATCTTTGAATCCGATATCGAGAATATAGTCTAATCCGCGACTAAGATCAAATATTCTGTATCCGTTTATTAATCGACGATATATTGTGTTTCCTTCACTGTTTATTTGGGCTTTAGATATAATTGCTTCTAAAACATTCTAAAAAAATTGTACATTAATATTTTTAAATATTTTAATAAATAAAAATTTACTTGAATATCCAATTTCTCAGCAGAACTTAATGCAGCAACGTTACTGTAATCACTATGAAAATATTTATGTGTTAAATTAAAATAAATATGTTTCATAAAATCGAATCTAGATGTTGGAAGTGCACCAGGTCTTCGACCAACTGGCCAAGAAATATGTTTGTGTCCATCAGGTAGTTTGGGACCTAGTGCATGAATATCATCAGCTAAAGAGTTGCTCTCGGCAGCAACTCTTGAAGCACCCAATCTGGAATGGTAGGCATGAAGAGTGTATATATCTTCTGTTAATGTTACTGGATAAACAGTCACTGATGAATCGAAAGCTGGTTTTTCGGAAAGATGATCCAAATTTTTAAGGACGCCGTGACGACGAAGTCGAAAGCTAGGAATTGTTTGTCCCTGAAAATATCGTAAGAATGATTTTATGCGTTAGATACTTTTAAATTCATTGAAAAAATACCTGTAATTCTTCTTGACAATCTAAATTTATGCTGTGAGCAATGCATCGTCCTAAATTTTCGCTGTGATTGTCGGAATACGAATTTTTCATGCACCAATCCAAATTATCCATAATTGCTATTATTACTGAGTTACTCATTAAAATACCAGCATCTTAAAATATTCAAAAGTTAAAATTAATTTACGGTATATTTGTTATTACATATTTATAATATAAATTATACCTTTGTCCTTATTAAGTGAAATCTTAGTTAATCAAAGTGCAGAAACGGAAAATAGAAATTGTTAGTATAAGAAAGGTTTTGTTAAAGCTTAAGTTTAATATAAAATTACCTAATGAACAAAAAGTGCTATCCGTTATTTTTGTACCCATATAAACATGTTGACTAACACTTATTTTATTCACAATGTATTTCAAAGTTCGTGAATTCAGATAAAGTGAATCTTTCATTAAAAAAAAGTAGTCATAATTTTGAGAAAATCCATCTGCAATATATTTAATAACGTGGAATGGTCTCAGTAAATCTCTTTTATCTGTAAATCCCACAATATTGCCTAGATTGTGTACAGTTTTATATTTGTATGCAGACATAAAGTACTTGATTTTGTCTACAAGATGTGATACTGTTTTGTTGATGGCAATAGTTCGATCATCAATTTGATCCGGTGTTGTTAAGACTCCAATAAATAGTTTTTCTCTAATTCCAAGTTCAGTTGAGAAGTAGCGTGGTCGAATTAACTTTTTTGTGGCCTTTTGTGAAACAGTTAACGCCAGATTTGCTTTCGGTGGTCCTGGGGCAGTTGTAGTAGTGAATGATGTGTTTGAAGTTTGCAAATCACATATGTCGTTAGAATTTAGATCTAGATTTAAAAACAAACCAATACAGAAGAAGAATATAAAATAGGAATGATTTTTCACTTGGATTTCGATATATCGTTTGATGAACATTTTTGAGGTTATGTTATAGTAATTTTAATGAAATATTATAAATAAATGCACATATTCAAGTTGATCTTTATAAATAATACTAAGGGATAGTAAATATGTTAAAGTATATGTAAATTATTAAATTATTAACACCCAAGGCTATCACTGATTGACGGACGGTGTTGCCAACCATTTAATTCAAAATGTCATCTAGATGATCTCTGAGATGACAGTTACATACGTTTTGATCATTTTTATGTATATATATGGTGAATTTGTATCTTTATATTCATAAGAATTAATTTATAGTAACGTAAAAGTAAGTGAAATATAAAAATAGTAAAATAGCGATGCTTGCTGAAAGAAAACAAAAACAACGCTGGTATCTTAACCCACGTGCCAATAAAGAATGGGCTCAAGGTATTTATAAAACTACAAAAAATTAATATAAATATTCAATTTTCCTACAAACAAACCTATCTTTCAATCCATTCCAATATATAATTACTTATCGTAAAATAAAAATTCATAACCACATTTACGCAGATGCCAACAAATTTGGACAACGAATGCTCGAAAAAATGGGATGGACAGCGGGAAAAGGATTAGGAGCGAACGAAGATGGTATTACAGACCACATCAAAGTCAAATACAAGAATGACATTCAAGGTAAACAATGTTGTAAACATTTTTAAAGAACACTGACTCATACAAAATTATTTATTAGGCATAGGATACCAGTTAAGAGACGATCAATGGACTCAACACGAAAACAATTTCACCCAATTGTTAACAAACTTAGGCAGTGGCACCGAAGTTGCAAAATCAGACCTCCCTAAATCAGAAAAATCATTAGAAAAGAAATCACAAAAATCTCGTGCAAGAGTACATTATCACAAATTTACTCGAGGAAAAGATTTAGCAGCTCGTTCTGAGAAAGATCTAGCAAATATTTTTGGTAGAAAAACACTTGAAAAAACTATTAAAAAAGAAATCAAGGAAGAATTAGATAACGGAGAAAAAGAGTCCAAAGCCTTTGGCGTTGTTACCATTAAATCAGGAAACATGGCTGATTATTTTAAATCAAAATTTAATAAATTAGGAGATAAATTTTCGATGGCAAGTAACAAGGAAGATGGCGATGAACCAGAATCAGAAATTGGTGGTAGAACAGCAGGATTTGGTTTTAATTCAGGTAACAAAGAAAACAAACATAGTTTTATAAATTTTGTATCAAACAACTCAAAATCAAATGAAAAAGAAGATGAATCTGAATCTGAAATCAGCACTACTATAGGTTTTGGATTTTCATCAACAAGTAACAATAATAAACAAAGTTTTATGAGTTTTGTTTCTTCGTCCATTCAAAAAGAAGAAAATACAGAAAACCAAAGCACTGGAATAAAGCGAAAAAGGACTGAAATAGAAGATACAAATTTACCAAAAGATAAAACGAAGAAGAAAAATAAAAAGAAGAAAAATGTTGCATTTGACAATAAAGGAAATGATATCAACATATCTGAAGAAGTATGTTATGATAATCCTTGTTTAAATGAAGAAAACAATCACGAAGAACAAAATATTGAAGAGAACGGATTGGACAACCCTGCATTTAATTCCAATGATGAATTAGATAAAAAGATTAAATCTGTGACATTTGCTTCTCCGGTAGCAGAATATTCCACAATAAGCGAAGATTCATCTAAAAAGAAGAAAAAGAAGAAACTTGTATTAGGCATAGATAATCCTGCATGTGAAGAACAATCTTTTAGAGAAACATCATTAGATGATGTGAATGAAGAAAATAATTTTTCAAGAAAAAGAAAATCTAGAGATAATTTAAATTATGAAGAAAGTACTCCAGTTAAAATATCAAAGAAGAAAAAGAAAAATGTTGAAACCGGGATTGAGAATTTAGCTTGTGATGAAATTGATTCAAAAGAAATAAACTTAATCAGTCAAAGTAAAATTAAAAAATCAAAAAAGAAAAAAAATGAAGATTCTATTGTCGAAGTAACTTCTCCAAAGAAAAGCAAAAAGAAAAAAAAATCATCAGAAAATGGAATTACTAATTTAGCTTGTGAAGAGTCGCCAATAAATTGTGTGGATAATTTAGCATGTTCTGTTAATTTAGTCGAAGAAGGAATTGAATGCATAACTAATGCAATCGATAACTATCAATCAGAGTTAGAAAATGAGATGAACGTACGGAAAGACAAAAAAATGCAGAAAACGCGAAAATAAATTAAACGAAAATACAATAGATAAATGTATTTCATTAATTATGTCAAATATAATTCTTTGAACTTACTTCTAATTTATTTTCATTTCCTATATTTTTCATTTAATTTCTCGCACATTTTTGATGACGTAGTCGGGATTAAATATTTCTACTGTATTCCATACTTTATCAATTTTAGTGAGGTTATGAAATGACCGCGTACTGTCAGTAGCACATGTTATATTAGTGCGAATTTTGTAACTTTTAAAATAAATTATTAATATTTAAGTAATAATATAATTATAATAACTGATTTTAACACTGGAGAAACGGCAACTGATTTGAACATTGGAGAAACGGCAACTAGAGAACATAACATAATATGAAGGTATGACATTTATTTTAATTGTTGGAATTTTAATGTTATTTTATTTATAACTTTTTGTTGTGTTTTAGTGTGAGCGAAGTCAAAGTGAATGTATCATGAATTACAACGAAAATGAATCAAAAGTTGATATGAATTTTTCATTGAACCAAAAAATTGATCGTTTCGAGATATCCTTAAATTCTATAACAGAAGAATTAGAAACATTAAAGAAAAAGAAACAGGCACTTGATAAAACAATCTCAAGATGTCTTGAAACAAAGGACATCGTTGTGATAGAAAATGATAATTCTACTGAATCCCCATCAAAAAAGAAGAAAAAATCTGAAAAGAAATCAATTGAAAATGGACACGTAACTGTAGAAATTCAAGAACCATGTGCCATTAACAATTATAATTTTATAGAAATGAAGAATATGAGCTCAAAAACTATTTCGATTTCTGAAGTTTCTATGGATGAAGAAACTTTAAAATTAAAAAAGAAGAAACGAAAAAATAAGAATAAAGCAAATGAAGATTTAAATATTGAAAGTTCTTCAATATATGAATATGAAACACCAAGTAAGAAAAAGAAAAAAGATAGAAACATATCTACAAACTTAGATACTCCACCTGCTCATGAAAATATTGCTGAAAGTACAGATATTAGATTAGAAGACAAGGAAATCAGAAAACCAAAACATCAAAAAAATCAAAAGAATGAAAACGAAGCAAAAGTTGATACTAATTCTTCATTGAATCAAAATATTAACCGTTTAGAAACATCTTTAAATTCCTTAATGGAAGAATTACAAAAACTGAAAGAAAATAAACAAGCACTCGAAAATATTAAAAATAAAACTTCAGATTCAATCTCCAAATATCTTGAAACGAATAATAAAAGAAAGGAGATCGTAATAGTTGAATATGAGAATTCAGCTAAATCAGAAAATAAACACGAAACGATAGAAAATTATTATTTGAAAGAAGTAAAGGATAAGAAATCAAGAACAATTTCTGAACAAATTTCTATGGAAGATGTAGAAACTATAACATCAAAAAAGAGGAAACGAAAAAAGAAAAATAAATTAAATAAACAGGTAAATATAGGAAATCCAGATGTAAATGAAAGTACTTCAATATATGAAGATGAAACACCAAGAAAAATAAAGAAAAAAGAAAGAAATATAGTCACAAACTTAGATACATCATCTACTAATAAAAATATTGCTCAATGTACAGAAATTTTATTAGAAGACAAAGAAACCAGAAAACCAAAACTTCAAAAAGTGAACGAAAATGCTAATTCTTCATTGAATCAAACCATTGAGCGTTTAGAAACATCCTTGAATTCTTTAACAGAAAACTTACGAAAATTGAAGGAAAAGAAACAAGCACTTGAAAATTGTAAAATTAACGCTCTAAATTCAATCTGCGGAAATCTTGAATCAAACAGTAACAAAAAGGAGATCGTAGTAGAATATAATAATTCTGCAGAATCCATATCGAAAGAAAAGGAATTGATTGAAAATGGACATGAAATTGTAGAAAATAATGACAATTATATTAAAGAAAGGAAGGACAAGAGATCCAGAACTATTTCTCTTTCTGAAGATGTTTCTATGGAAAATGTAGAAACTATAACACCAAAAAAGATGAAACGAACAAAGAAAAATAAAGCAAATGTAAGTATTTCAACATGTGAAGATGAAATACCAAAAAAGAAATCGAAGAAAGATATAAATGTATCTACAAACTTAGAAACCCCATCTGCCCATGAAAATACTGTTGTATGTACAGAAAATGTATTAGTAAACGAAGAACCCATAAAATCAAAACAAAGAAAAAAAGAGGAAAGTATTTCAAATAAAATTACAGAAATAGAAAAAATGGATCTAAAGAGCCGCCTTGAAATAATAAAAAAATTAGTAAATTCTTTCGCGGAAGAAATAGATCAGCAAAATGAAAATACTACACATTCTGAACATCCTTTAAATACTACCGTAGAAAATATACAAAATAATCCAAGAGAAATTCATAGTTCTCAAAATTTTCAATCAAATGATATTCCTTATAATAACAAATTAAATTATAACAATTTTTCAGATCAGAATAATGGATTTGAGTATATTAGTCAAAATAATAATAATCCAGTGCAAAACGGCAGATTTTTAAATAATTCGTATCGGAAACAATATTATTGGCGAAAAGAGAAAATACAATTAAGAGATGAATTAAAATTAAATGTTCTTCAGTTGGATTTTAATGGTTCAAATATTAGTGATTTACCTGGATATGGGGAAAGGGTTCATAAATTTTAAACAATTATATTGTAAGTAATTTGTAAAATACATTAAAAAAATATTTGAATTTAGTTATTATACCCATCAAGATTTTTGTTTGTGAGAGATTTTCGTAAGGAAATAATAAGAAAAATTGTCTTTCCTATCACAGAAGAAAATGAAAAAGTTGTTCTACGAGCAATTGTAGAATATTGTGAACGTTTCTCCAATTCTCCAAATAATTATTATCATCCAAATTATCAAAATACTTATAATTATTTTCAGCCCTATCCATATTCAATTCAAGAATTTAAACGTCAATCTATATTCTAAATTATTATCGAAACAAACGCTTTCAAATCATTCAAAAATTAGTATTTCTTATCACCGAAAAGAATATTGATCGTAGATATCTACAAAATAGACTAGAAAGTTCTGATCCAAGAAATGACAAATTTCCATTAAATCCAGAAATGTTTTCCCCGACTTTGCTCAAACTTCTACTTCAACCTGCTGACTCCTTGGAACCGATATCCATTCTCAATCTCGACAGAGCACACAGGCTCCCGATCCGACGTGGAGGACTTGGCACTTGGAACTAAGTTGTGAGGTGTTTTGTTATTTTGTTGATTCTGGCTATGGTTCTGGAGGTGGTTCGTCGAGTTCTCCGACCTCTGGAAGTAAAACTGGCGCAGAAAGGGTTTGAACTTCCGATCTTTCGATGAATAATGGACGGACGGTTGTTTTTGAAGCGAGGTATTCGGATTTTTAAAGAGCGATCGTCACGTTTTGGTTCGTCTAATATAAAAACATTATTTATATTCAATTTATTAATTACCACTGTGCTATATCTGTCATAAATATTTCTTTGTATTGAATAAGGCTATAAAAGTTAACGAAAATATAGATATTTCAAAATATAGCAAGCTGACAAACCGAAAAAGCAGCCGTTTTGGAAAGAGAACATCAAATTAGATCAAACGAACAATGATTTAAGTGTTAATATTAATAAGTAATTCAATAAATTTGATTTCTATGCATTATTCCTTCATTCTTTTAACAGTGGAATAAAATTACTTTATTCCACTAGTGTATAATTGATCCCATTATACAGTTGCAATGAGCATAAATAAATGCATATTATGAGTTGATTGTGGATAAAAATATTAATTTGACTTTTGATCTTGTATTAGGGTTGGAAGACTAGATTATTTTTCTATTAGTGATGTCATTAAAACTATAAATCATTTCTAGATTATAAGTCCCTAATTTACTTTGTTAAACCAAAATATTTCAATTGTACTTCATTACATTAATAATAAATTAAATAAAAAAACAAACTTGATAGAAATAAGATCGTCAAGGAGGTACTTACATCAGTAAAGTTAAATTTATAAACAAATTTATTATAATAAATGTCATAAAATGAATCACAAAGATATTTGACTTTTGTTCTTGTAGGGTTGGAAGACTAGATTATTTTTCTATTAGTGATGTAACTAAAACTATAAATCATATTTCTAGATTATAAGTACCTAATTTACATTTACATACACGATACCATTCATTTCATGTGTACAAGACAAAATATGTACAAACATTGGTATTTACAATAATAAATAATTTGGTACAATTTCAAATACATTTTTATACATATATACCTAACAATTTTTACTTAAGTCTGACGTTACAGCTACTAACAGTTTTTAGAAAGAAATAGTTAAAAAATAAAATAATACATTATTCAACGAACTTTTTATGATAGCAATTATTCGTTACATCCATAACAGGCAAGTTGAATATTATACTTTTACAGGATCATTCAACAAGAACTTACACTTTTAGATTGTAGTTGAAGAAAAAAATACATTTTAAATGTTACACCAAACTTAAATTGATTTAAGTAACATGAAAATAATAATAATCAGTGCGCTGCGTTACTATAGTAACCGCAATCTGATTAAAAAGCGTTGAAAATGGTTCATTATTCAACACTTATCTATTTATAAACCCACACATCTATACTGAATTAAATCCGAAATATAACAAGCACAGTCGACACACGCTTCCTTCCCTATCTTTTTGATTCGTTTTAAGTTCTTACTAAAGAATGTCTAACTTTCAAAAGCTTCCTTCCTTCTTATCTTTTTAGAGGAGTGGGCATAAGTGAAATATTAATGAAAAAAGTGTATAGGAGCGAATGAATGGATGTGACTGAAAGCTTGTTGCATGATGTTTTTTTATAAATCTGATTGACTGGTTGTTCTGTGAATGTTTTATGGGTTGTACTACCGTTATGTATGCGTATGTTAAATAAACATTCCTTGAATTCATACTCAAATAAAATACGAAACTAGCTTCATTAAATTTTAGTTACATCACTTAGAACAACAAAAATATTTAATTAGGTAGCAATGAGTACGGAATATACTCTCTTGGAGGCGAATGATGATGATGATGAAAAATATCCGCTCCTTTCGTGGTAGTTCCATTCGCATGTTGACCATGTAACAACTCCGCCATGAAGCTAATATACGTAATTGCTAATCTTAAGGTTTCAATCCTTGACAATCTCTTCTCATAAGCGAACGTGGGTACCTTCCTCCTAAGCTTGTCAAACGCCTCGTTCAGATTAAACATGCGACGTCGTTCTCGAATGTTTGCTGCACGACGCTGAGCAACTGTTGCAACTCGACGACGAGGTTTCTTGTGCGACGAAGAAGATGAAGAGCTACCACTTCCGGGGCCATGAGCAGCGCCGTTTGATGTTGGAAGGCCACCGGAGCCACGGGTGGTAGAGGAAAGACGGGGGTTGCATTGTTGACGCGATGACCAGACTGAATATTAAACATGTTTTATATTTTTATTAGTTTCACATTTTGTGGATTTGAGGCGACAAACAATTTATTCCTCCATGAACATTTATTGGGGCCACGAATAAATAAATCATCTACCGAGATATGCTAATGCAGAGGAGTGCCACACTCAGTAAAGGGTAAAGGCCGTAATAATATATTTTATTTTATATTAATTTCATTAGATGGAGAAATACGATTGTTTATGTAATTTTATATTTCCATTTTTTTAACTATTTGTTTCAGATGAATGAAGAAGAAAGAAAGGGGGCAAGTATTTATTTTAATTTATGTTCTTATTCATAAAACTATTTAACTAATTGTTTAAGTGACATTCGTTTAATTTAGATACGTTTATAACCAATATGTAACAATTTGTCTGGCAAATTATGAAAACGGACATTATTATTTTTTTAGTTTCTTATCTGTTATTTGCATTGTATTTATTTAAATAACGAATAAAACATGTCCTAAGAAATATAATTTTTGCATTGTATATGTGTCTGTTATTTATTAATTGATTAATTTAAAAATAAAAGTAATGTTATATCGAAATCACAAATATAATTCATTTAACTTGTTTGAATTTTCCGGGTACAACATTCAAACAGCATCAGTTCGCGCTGTTGTACGTAGATGGCTCCACTATACAAAAATAACAAATAATTGAACAACTCAAACTTGTACATGCATTAGATTATTTATTGTGAGCTAATAACGTGTTTAAATATGTGACTCCAATTATAATGAATATTTGGAATATTAGTAACGTCCAGGTAGCCGGTAAATACAGAACTAATCATACATAAAATACAAAAATTTCGTGAAATATTCAGTGCGTATTTACAATTGTTTGTAACAATTGAAATCGTTGTATTCTAAGCCGGGTATCTGGATTGCTTTAAACTAACAGTGCTTAATGAAACAATAGTGTGTGTTGATAAGTACTAATTAATACCTAAATCGGGAGTGAATCCAGCTAAAATGTCTGGATAGTGCGCTGCTAAACCTGGACTTTGTCCTGCAAGACAGTGGTGCGAATCCCAAAGACCACCGTAAGCTGCTGTGATGTCTCCTGGATACCCTGCCATCTCTCTTCTTGCTTGCTGTCAACAAACGGTTCCTGAGTTCAACAATGGGGCTACGTAAAGGTCAGAACTTTTTTGTTTTCTTTTCTTGATGAATTTGCGGAGGTCTAAAGTGAAAAATTTGTATTGTTATTTACGATATCTACCATTTATTATTAGCTAAACACGGAATTTTGTCGTTTGTTTTGCGATATATAACTTGACTTCTAGACAGCTTGGTCCTGTTTTGCACATCGCGACAACTCAATTATCTGGCATTTATGTATTTTGTCTACGCTACAATATGTTCATTCTATAAAGTAATAAACTATATGATGCTTCTTTTAAAAAAATATATAAAATTATTGCCATTAACTTGTTAATAAGTTTTGAAAATGTAAATAATTCATAATGTTTAGATTCTGATTGTTACATAAATTTGAAGAAATTGATTTACAATTTATGGACAATATTTTAAACCCAATTTTTTTTAATAAATCGGCTGGTTTGTTGAATTATTTCGATTATGCCTGTTAGTGATTAAGACAATTACATTAAAAATTATTTCAATTTGCACATAACAAATAAATAAAATGACCGTAAAAGCTTTGCGAATGAGAGAATTTTTCTTACCGCGTTCAAATCCCAATGATTAATTCCGTGTTCACCACCAAATGACATCCTCTTCCGGGCTTCTACGAGGTCAACAGGAGTCGACCTTCTGTCGACGTCTTCCACAAACCACACCAGGTTAATTCTTCACTATAACATTCACTACAAGATTGTCATGGAAAATTCAATATAGAATCACAAACTACCCTTCGTTCAGAGGGTAGTGGGTGTGGTTTGTCACAGCTCCTCCGTTTGTAACTGGTTAGAATGATTAGTCAACAGCCAATGAAATGTGTGAGGGCTGTTACGGCTGTTAGATCAACCCCTGCATTTAATTAAAACAATATCATGTAAATTTTACTGTTTTGATTTGTGGTCGGGGGGTAAAAATCTGCACGTGGTACTTTATATTGCGTAATATTCGCGATTCGATGCGACAAATTATAATGAAATATATTGGCTTTTAATTTTACGCATACATCTGCTAAAATAGCTTGATATTAACGAGAAACTAAATATCCTGCAAGAAATTTGTCAAACATAATTCAATTTAGTTTTATTGATTTCATATTAAAGTAATTATATTAATAATAAATAGATGTATCAATTTAAGTGAGCTATTTGGTGGCAGCGCATTTCTAAAAACTATTAAAAGGAAAGTAATAACAAAAGTATAAGTACAACAATTTGAAGGTATATACTACTTGATGTTCTGATTCAAACCCAAAAAGAATTCGCAAAAATATTTATACATTTCTTGAAACAAACATTTTTTATGCCATTGGGCTGATAAGTTTCTTAAATAAAAATTAATAAACACTAAACAGTGACGTGCGTTGAAATCAGTATATATAAATAAACAATTTTGAAATATCCTGTATATTGTTCTAAAACTAGATAAATTTTTATTTCGTTTGCGTGTGTGTTTTTAAATTTTTTCCCTCATAATTGCCGAGTTGAAAAGAAATATATATAATATACATAATATATTTTACATTTACGGAGAGAAATGCGGGATCTACAAAACACTGAGAGAAAAGTAGCATTTTTTTAATATTGTTTTCATCTTTGGGGGGGAGCGTGATTTGACGGCTGGTAACCGCACTTCACGCGAAAAAATATATCACTTACCGAGATCTGCTTAAGCAGAGTGCCACACCCAGTGATGGGTAAAAGGCGTGATGATATATTTATTTATTTATTTTATTGTTTTCACTACCTGAGTAAGATTAGAAACGAAAAAAAGTTATTTAAAAATATAATTTATTCATATTTTTTTGACAATAGCAAAAATTTATTGTTTACATCAAATTAAACGATATTTCTAAATTGGAATACTAAGAATACAGCGAAGAATCCTCGAAAAAATCTCAAGAAACTGTTCATATATTTATATTTGAAATTATATATAAGTGACTGACTCTGCACCTGCATTCCAAATAACAAAATTGATTTATTACATATTATCTCTAAAAATAATGAATTCAGAATGACTTCAATACTTACGTAAAACTGCTTATTTGTCGCTGTAGTTTAGGGGTGGCACTGGGGCGTATTGTCATGTTTACCCCGAGAAGAAACCGTGAACAATCGCATTATTTGCCTGATTTAAGCAAGGGTGGATTCCCTGTAGCCATCGCTAATCTGATTATATTAATTCGCACAAAAATCGGAAATATTAATTTTTAATATCCGGAGAATATACATTATACTGAGTTTTAATTAAATAACTGGCCATATACCATGGGAAAGCTCTTCAATTATTTTAAGCTTACTTCATTCTAAATTAGCTAATTTGTTTGTTTTCATCATATTAAATTTACCTCTTTGAGGGTGTGATTTGACAGCTGGTATCTGCATTTATAACAGAAAAAAATCTACTTTTAAATTCGGTTTTTATGGTACGAGTAAAATATTTCCGGGCGTGTCTAGAATTTAGAAATGAGTACAATAAAAAATTTAATACTGTGTCGCATTTAAAAATTAAATATTATTTTCATGCTCTAACCTTGTGACATTTTAAAATAATTATAATTATTAAATAAAGCTTTTTTAAAACAGATGCTTTATAGAAAATATACATGGAATTGAAATAAAATTATAAACAATACATAACATCACACTATACCCATAAAATGGAATTGCACGAACCTTAGACGCATTCACTCATCAGATTCATCAATATTGATATTGAAATACAAAAATGAATTGCTAAATAGGTAGCATACATCTTTTATTAGCGATCAAATATTTCTAATTTAAAAAATACGAGAATTATTGCATTCGAATACTTCAAAATTCACTATAAATAATTGTACATACATAACATCATGCTATATCCCATCAAATGGGGTAGCACGAACCTCTGAAACATTCACAGAACATCCACTCATCAGAGTTATCAAAGAATCACTCACAAAACTTGACTGTCAATGTCTCAATTTACAAGTTAAATAATTATAAACTATTTGCATGAACCATAATAATGAATATAAGATAATACATTTTCATTTTATGTATATGAATAATTAGAAATTTATTATATACACAATACCATTTTTAAAATGATTATTAATTGCAGTGGTCGTTTTAAGGGTTCGTGCTACCCCATTTAAAAGGTCAAAACGTATTGTTATGTGCGATTAAATGTGCCTAATTTAAGGTCACGGTTTAGTGAACTATTTATGTAATGTTAGTTTCTAAAATATAAATAATGCAGTATAATTATTATTTATTTTATTTTTAAAATTAATTACAAAAAATAATTTCAATAGCAGTTGAATTAATTTAATAGTTTGTAAGCTGGTACAGACGAAAGAATTAAATTAGAAATAATTTTATTTAATATTTTGTCTTATACAAATACAGTGTAAGTATATTAAAAAAAAAATCTTAATCCATTCTAGTCTTCAGGTATTTTGTTGTGACCTTGTCTTTCTCTCTGTAAAAAAAGAAAAATTAAAAATGAGCCTAATTAATAGTAATAATGAAACTTACACAATATAGACAATAGCACCCCAACCAGAAATAGCATCCCTATCAAAAGCATTAATGAGCGCCTGAGAAATGGTTTCAAATAATTCATCAGGTTTTAAATTCGGTTCCCATAAAGCTTCACACATCCCGTATAGTGACGAAGTGCAAGAGCCCCCAACAACAAAATCTTCTGGCTCATTCTGACACCCAATCAGATCCATATTACACACATAGGGCTCCAAAGACTTCGGATCTAATCCAGCGATTACTGGCTCAACGAAATAAGGTCCAAATCTTCGCTCATACAACATGTTTGAAACCATTGCACTGAAAATTTTCGGCGTCATCCTACGATTTTCTTTCAGTTCGTAGAGATTCATTCGGAAACGAAGTCTTTCGTGAACTGTTTGAGTGTCTGTTGCTAAACCAGGTAAACCACAATAGAGATACGGCCCCATTTCAAACATTTTAGGGAAATCAAGAGCTATTGTTTGTGCTTGAACACCGAATCTTCTATCTGCTGCGATTGCTACGCATTGGTCGCCTTTCATTGCTACCATTGCACCTCCGTTGTAGGTCAAAATAGACTAGTTTGGAAAGAAAATACAAGAATTAGATGATTTAGCATAGTCATGTATGTGCCATAACCCCAAAACTGACTTTCAAACAATAAAACACTACTTTCAAGCAAAATTACTGTATTCATAGAATTAAGTATACACTTACCATGGTTGCGGATGTTAGCTTTTACTGTATTCAATATAATAAATGTGTATTTTACTGAATTTTTCGGTGTTTTCAACTAGTGAATGACAAGTACATTCAATCAAAACCAAACGGTAACAAATTTGATGTTAGCGATTGAGCCACCGCCAAGTTCAATGTAACTAGAATAGATGACGCCACTAGTTTAAGGGGGATGTTTAAATATATTTTGCTCGCAATTTTAATCATTTTAAATGATACTAAAATTAATAAAACAATTAATATTTTAAAGAACATGATTCAAAATAATAGTTGGATATTTTGTCCAGAGATACCGCAGCTATACAACTTGTTTTGAATCAGGATATTAGTAAATTATTGGATTAATTATGTAAATTTAGTGGCAAGATAAGAGTACAAATTATCATGTGATACTTAACGCTTTGTCTGTGTTTACACAGGCAACAAAATATGAGCAATTATCAGTAAAAATATAACTTTTGTCTGCACTAGTCGTAATCGAATAAAGTTAGAAAAGATATGATTGAAAAAGACCAAGTCTCTAATAGTTTAATTCAACCTAGCATTAAAAAACTCGACAGTATAAAATGGAGTGACGCTCTTCCTCAAATTTTCGCAAGTATAAGTTCTTACGCTATTGTAATTCAAGCGGGAGTAAATTTAGCATACAGTGCAATTTTATTGCCGCAACTAAATTCCGAAAATAGTGAAATAAAAATTGATTCGAACCAAGCATCATGGATAGGTTTGTTGAATAATTATCATTTATTTATTATGTATTATTTGATATATTTTCGTAGCTAGTTTAGTGACAATTTCTTTGCCGTTTGGGGCACTGTCTATGGGGCCACTAATGGATAAATTTGGGAGAAAGAAAATCTGTCTCGTGACTTGCATTCCATTTATTATTGCGTGGATTTTAATTGCCACTGCAACAGATGTTAGACAATTATATGCTGCAAGAATATTTGCAGGGGCTGGAGCAGGTAATTACATTATTTTATTATTTCAATGTATGCCGTGACAGATCTTGATAAGTGATATATTAAGTCAAACTACGGCCCCCAAGAATGCTAGTGGTGGAGGAATCCACAAATACTAAGAATTAAATTTACTACCTTAAAAATAAAATATGAAAATATGTATTTTAAGTTTTGCATTAAATTTATTACTTTTGCTATTTATCAAAATTGCGTCAACAGTCATTTATTTTTATGTACCACGGTGATTTAATAAAACATTAACATTGTTTACTTATATTACATAACCGACTTTTATGATTTTAAAATGTTAATTAAATTATTTCACAGAAAACCTTGCTGTAATCTGTTTTAGATAAAAAAAAATATTATATTGAGCTTGTTTATCTATACTAAAACAAACAAATATTTAAATTAAGGTCTGCCTTTATACGTAAAGTTCATTGTCCTTATTTTAAATGGCATTTGATATTTTGCCAAATGTTGGTTTCAAAACTAAATATTATATAAATTCAATTTGCATCATATAGATTCATTTTTTAAAACCATTTCTTTACAGAAGAAAATAAATCTTTTTGATTGAATTATTTTATTTCGTCCATTTGAAATGTTCGAAAACTTGAACAATGATGAAAAAAGTCGTGAGAGTCAATGAAACAATAGTTTTGAATAGTTATATGGTCCAATGAATTGTATAAAAATAGAATTGAAATTAGAAAATCTGATTTGAACTTGGCGTATTTAATAGTTGATCAGAGGCGTAGATATGTTTATTTTTGATAATTTGTATGTTTCTAGGCTTGTCTGCTGTATCGTTGGTGTACGTGAGTGAAATTACTCACCCAACATTTCGACCCATGCTTTTGGGGCTAAACAGTGTTTTTGTTTCTTTAGGGATTCTTATAACCTGTGCTTTAGGTAATAGTATATTTCATAATAGGTCAGGAAAGTGATGCTTTACTTGACGAAGCGGTTGTTTGAAGTACGAGGCTGTCAGGCCGAGTGTTTTAATTCGCTGAGTCAAGTAAAACACTTTCGTGACATATTATGTATACTATTTTTTCTGAAATCGTTCATATTTATATTTTATCAATATAATTAATAATAAATATTTCAAAATGTTTAATTTTTTGGTAAAAATCATATTGGCAGCAAACTACATATCCAAGGTGATAACAAAAGTTGTTGAAAACAACATGTTTTGTGAAAAATCTATTGAACATATTTGTGTCAAAAGTAATATTGTTGAGAGAGAAGATTTCTTTATAATGTTGGAAAATATAGATGAAAATGATTATGAGGCGGTATTTTCAAGTACTCCTCCTGAAATCTTAAATCAAGCAACTGCGGCTGTTGTTTATTATCGAGCAAATCCAAAGACCGATATGATAAAGAGTATTAAATTTTCATGGATTGGAAAAAGCAAAATAAAGTAACTAATTTGTCAGAAAATGTGCTACTTGCTTATTTTATTCACTGAATTTTCAAGTTATTTATTGATTGCAACAAATAATTTAGCTTTAAATTCGCCAGTGTCATGCATACATTTTAGTAACTTAAGCAAATATATATTTAGTATTAACGTTATTGATAAAAATAAATAAAAATCTTATTAAATCTTTTAGTTATTTAGTTTATTTATTTGAGTCAGGTCAAGTACTTTCCTGACTAGTCAAGAAAGTACTTTACCTGACTGTTTTGCAAATGTCAGGAAAGTAGGCATTTTCTTGACGATTTCAGAAAAAATAATTTATTATAAATCGTACATTTAACTTATTTTTATTAGATTTAACTATTTCTTGTATGAAGCGAAAATGATAGGAATAAAATAAATAAATATATATGTCCCGCGTGAAGGTCGCGCGGGTTGAGGGCCTGATTCGCAACCATAAGGTCGTGGGTTCGGGTCCCGCCCGTGGCGACCATACAAAGGACATATCGGCAATTAAAAAAAATAAAATAAATATATCATCACGCCAACAATTTTCACCAATTTAAAAAAATCTACCTCTGTGGCTCCCCCTCCTCTAACATCTTTGAGGGCCGTGATTTGACGGCTGGTAACCGCACTTCACGCGAAGAAATATATCACTTACCGAAATCTGCTTAGGCAGAGTGCCACACCCAATAATAGGTAAAAGGCGTGATGATATATTTATTTTTTATTTTTATCACGCCTTTTACCCATTACTGGGTGTGGCACTCTGCCGAAGCAGATCTCGTGTGATATATTTTTTCGCGTTACCAGCCGTTAAGTCACGGCCCCCAAAGATATTAGTAGAGGGGGAGCTACAGGGGTAGATTTAATTTGGTGAAAATTGTTTGTCGGCTGTGGGGATCGAACCAGGGTTCTCAAGATCCACAGGCCGACTCGATACCACTAAGCCATCTACTTCATACAATAGGAATGATTATTATAAACCCACATATTTGCTGATTAAAATGAAAAAATAGATATCTCTGACAGAACAGATTCTAATGCTATAACATCAAACTTTTCTGATTATTTACTAGGTGTTTGGTGTACATGGCGAACAATGGCAGTAATATATTGCGTAATGTCTATTTTATGTGTTGTGACATTACTTCCGGTTCCTGAAAGCCCCCAGTGGCTTATAACTTTCAGTGAAGAAGGGGCACTTGATCTTGAAGGAATATCTAAATCTCTGCATTGGATCTATAGAGATCAAACGGTAATAATTCAGTTTCAATAAAGGTTCGTTAAATTTTAGGGGTATTTAGGTATTTTTAGGTCTTGTAATTAGTATAATTGTTAATAATATTTTGACTAAAAATACATAATATATGATCAAGTAATCAATAATTTATAGATTAGTATGTTATGTATCAAGGGAGGGAAACAAGCAATTATTCCCGCGTGTGAAGTCGAGGTTTGCCAACTTCACACAACGGATAATCGCGCCCTCCCGTGAAGCATATTATACTTTTCGTAACAAGTTCACAAAAATTACCGTCTTATCGGGACAAATGTCAAATATGGGTTGCGTAACTAGTTACCTAGGAAACTCCGCAAACAGCTAATAATCGTAGTCTCTAGGGCGAGAAACATGCTACCTAGGGAGAGAAACATCCTACCTAGGAAGAGAAACATAATGTTTTTCTCCCTAGGGGAGAAAAGCAGTGTTTCTCTCTCTAAAATTAGGGAATAAGAACGTGTTTCTTGTGCATGTGTTACGAAAACAATATTTTCGCTTACTAACTCTATGATAGTATATTACACATCTAGTTTTCTAATTTTTGTATCATAGAAACGCTAAAATAATGCCAGTCGTAGAAAACAAAATTTGGGAGGCAGGGGTTAGCCTGTTTTTAGGAACATCCGGTATAATGCTAGAAGCTTTTATACATTTGTTTTTCATATTTCATCCGCTTCAATTTCCGCTTTCCGCCGAATTGAAATAAAAATACATTTTCACAGATTTGCGACGAACAATACAGCCAGTTAATTCAAAGTCGTCCAAAACAACTGCCACCAAATGTGTCCTCATCGTTCAATCGTTTAAACAAAGTGGCCAATATATACAGTCAACCAATAGTTTACAAGCCAACTATATTACTAGTTTTATTATTTATTTTCCAACAATTTTCCGGAGGCTACGTCATTATTTTCTATGCTGTAGACGTGTTCAAAAGCATTGGAGGTGATTTTGGTGCAGGAATTAATGAATTTACAGCTTTAATTATGATAGGAGCAATACGATTTATTATGTCTATGGTTTCATCGTTGTTATCAAAAAGGTTTGGCAGGAAACCTTTGCTCTGTGTATCAGGACTTGGTATGACAATATGTACGATTGCAGTTCCTTTACATATGTCGTTTCTAAGCTCGTATGATTTAGATTTTGTGCCTTTAGTATGCGTTTTAGGTTATGTTACTTTCGCATCTTTCGGTTTCTTTGTAGTTCCGTGGAGTCTCATTGGAGAATTATTTCCTGTTAAAGTTAGAGCTTCAATGGGCGGGATCATGATAACTTGGGCATATTTATGTATGTTTTTAATTGTTAAAATGTTTCCGGCAATGTTGGAATTGTTCGGGATTAAAATGATTTTTACATTTTATTCTGCAGTTAGTTTTGGGGCTGTTTGTTTTGTTATGTTTTTCATACCCGAAACTTTCGGGAAAACTTTCACGGAAATTGAGGATTATTTCCGGCCAAATTAATTAATTTTAATGAAGGATAGGTATTAAAATTATTGTAAAAATATATTTTTGTATTACTTAAATTGTATTTATTTATTTTCTTATACAGTTTCAAGGATTGTTAACAATTTTTAATGATTGATAAACAATAAATAAAATTATATTTTGAGTTTAAATTCTTCAAATTTTACAACCTTTAGTAAACTAAAATAAACTTATTGTCTGGTATTTAAATAATACTTTAATTTTACTAACTTAAAAACATTTTTCTTAGATATACGAAGACGAATACAAGGAACATATATCATCAAAAAAAACGCCAAATATTTCATCACCAAATAAAAATAATCTGCAAATATATAGGGAACCAGGGGTATACAAACCAGTCATAATACTTTTAATATTATTTGTATTTCAACAATTTTCCGGGGGATATGTTGTGATATTTTACGCAATCGACATATTTCGAAAACTCGGTAGCAATTTTGCTAGTGGTCTGAACGAATACAACTCTTTATTACTATTAGGAATTATAAGATTCATAATGTCGTGTTTATCTTCTATTTTGTCAAAAAAAATTGGAAGAAAAGCACTTATGTATTTTTCTAATGTTGGTATGTCTGTTAGTTCTTTAGGGATAGTGTTTCATATAAAATTTTTAAATGGTTATTTAGATATTTTTCCGCTAGTTTTTATGTTATCTTTTGTGCTGTTTTCTTCTTTAGGATTTGTTGTAATTCCTTGGTGTTTAATCGGAGAATTGTTACCAATAAAAATTCGAGCGAAACTGGGAGGAGTTATGATAGCTTGGGCCAATACTTGTATGTTTATAGTTGTTAAAATGTTTCCAATTGTTATGGAATATTTTGATATTGAAGTTATATTTATATTTTTTACAATTATTTGCATTATAACAATTGGTTTTACGTTTTTATACATTCCGGAGACTTTTGGTAAAACTTTTACTGAAATTGAACAGTATTATATGAAAAATGAATGTTTTAAGCCCTTTAACAAATGTTAAAAATAAATATTTCTTGTTTGTATTCAAGTCCCCAGTGGCAAAATGTTGTGATACGCCTATGCTCTCAAAGTAATTATTTTTAATATTATATTCTATTAATGTGTATCAATTTCAATACTCAAATTATACAATAAATAGTTACTATATTTAATGAAATGTTAAAAATATTTATGCATATTTTTTTTTGATTTTGAAAGGTTGCTAGATGGCAGCACTATACTTTTGTTTTCACCGTTGCTGTTGCACCGCCAACAGAAGTAAATGTCAAATTGTAGTTTAAAAGTAATGTAACTTAATTTAACAAATTACATAGTTATTTCGTGATAGGTGTGTGTATAATATATATTTGAAGATGCCGTGTGAAATGATAACATTGCAGCTGGGCCAGTGTGGGAATCAAAGTGAGTAAATCATTATTTATGAGTTTTTATTAACCTAACCGTCACTGAAATTTCAAATTTCTAATTATTAACACAAAGGAAATATGATTTTATTATCATGAACCACATTTTAATTGTTGTTATTACAAATCAATTAGTTAATGGAACATTTTATTGACAGTTGGATTTGAATTCTGGAAAAGATTATGTGCAGAGCACGGTATAAATCCAGAAGGGATTCTGGAGGATTTTGCTACAGAAGGGATCGACAGAAAAGACGTATTCTTTTACCAAGCAGATGATGAACATTACATCCCTAGAGCGGTACTGTTAGATCTTGAACCTCGAGTTATAAATACAATCATGAACAGTCCTTACTCTAAACTCTACAATCAAGAAAATGTGTATTTATCGAAGCAAGGAGGCGGAGCAGGTAATAATTGGGCGTGCGGTTACGGCCAAGGAGAAAGACTTCAAGAGGAAATCTTTGATATTATTGATCGCGAAGCTGATGGATCTGACAGTTTGGAGGGATTTGTTTTGTGCCATTCTATTGCCGGTGGAACAGGCTCAGGAATGGGGTCGTATATTTTAGAAAAACTTACAGACAGATTTCCTAAAAAACTTATTCAAACATATAGCGTCTTCCCAAATCAGGAAGAAATCAGTGATGTCGTTGTACAACCTTATAACTCTCTTTTAACTCTGAAACGGTTGACTCAGTGTGCTGACTGCGTTGTAGTTTTGGATAATACTGCCCTAAATCGAATTGCAACTGACAGATTACATATTCAAAATCCTACTTTCACTCAAATCAATAGTTTAGTTAGTACAATTATGTCTGTTTCTACCACGACTTTAAGGTATTCAAACTTTAAAGTTTCTTGTCAATTATTTATTTACACAATAAAATTACTATTAGGTATCCGTCATACATGAACAACGATTTAATGGGTCTTCTAGCACCATTAATTCCTACACCACGCCTACATTTCTTAATGACAGGTTACACACCATTAACATCTGAAAATGATGTTCAAAATATTCGAAAAACTACTGTTCTGGACGTCATGAGACGCTTGTTACAACCGAAAAATATGATGGTGTCCACCATTTTAGACAGGAGCGCTCAACATTGTTATATTTCTATTCTCAACATCATACAGGTATTTATTTTCTGTACCGCGAACCTTGAGTCCAAGTCATGCACCAATGTATTCCAAACACGATTCAAGTCATACTCCGTTTTTAGGGTGAGGTAGATCCAACCCAGGTGCACAAATCATTACAGCGTATACGAGAAAGACATTTGGCAAATTTTATCCCTTGGGGCCCAGCGAGTATTCAAGTAGCTTTATCTAGAAAGTCACCATATATTCAAAGTGCCCATCGCGTATCTGGACTTATGCTGGCGAATCATACCACGATTAGCTCGGTAGTTTTATAAATATTTCCAAATCTTCATAAATTAATTGATTTTTATTAGTTGTTCGACAGAGCAGTCGACCAATTCGACAAGCTACGAAAACGCGAAGCCTTTCTAGATCAATTTAAAAAGGAACGAATGTTTTCCGACAATCTGGAAGAATTTGATGTGAGTAGAAACATCGTTCAAGATGTGATTGATGAATACAGGGCGGCTACGAGAGAAGATTATTTTAAATGGACTGGTGAGTTATATTTAACAAACTCTGAATCTTCAAGTGACAATAGCGTGAGAACTGTTAGTTATAAATCTTCGATTAGTGATACCAGGGAACAAATTATTTTAAGACCTGGCTCGAATAGCTCTAGTAACGCTACTAGCAACAAATCTAGTTGTCTATCACTAGTGACAGATTAGTTAATTGGTTTTGGATGCATGAACTTTTCAAGAATATGGTTTATTCATCTGTGAGCACTAGAATTCAAAATTCTAGATTATATGATATTCAATTTCTGTTTTTGGTGTTTCAGGGAATTAGGATCTACTCTAAATGTTTATATTCTCATGAGAAGCAACTATTTTTTCATCGTCTACTTCACCAATTGTTTTCAACAAATCCTCAACACTTTTGCTCATTTTATAATAGTTGTTAATTATTCGCTAATTGTTAAAGACAAATTTTGTGACTGTTTGTTGTATTCTATAATTTTTTAATCTGCTTCGTGCTATAATCTCTCCTTGATACTAGTTTGTGCCATTTTTATATGTAAATATTTGTAAAAATATATGCATTGAGTCTCAAAAATTATTATTTTTCCACATGTCCAGTAAAACAAGAATTGTAGTAGTATAAAAATATATTTGTGCATTCTAGAACAAATATAATATTTACGGAATATAAATACACAATTATTATGAAAACAGTTAGTTAAATTTTTGTTAAATTGCTTAAAATACATCGATTTACAAATCACAGCAAAAATATACTACATCACAAACTTTTATAACATTCATAAATATTTTGTTACAATAATCTGATATGGTTTTTTTTATGAGAAAAAATAATTAATTGTTCAAGTTAATTATTGCTACAAAGTTAATAATACTATTTATCTTAAAGAGGGTAATTACAAAATAATTGTAATTCTGTAAATATCAAAATGTTTCAAAAATTAAAGTATTTTTCTTGCCATATTTATTATTCTTGATCGGTAAAAATGTAACGATCATAGTTTCTTGAAACATTTAGTATAAACAAATAAAAAACGGTTAATAGTATTGAAATAGTAATATAAATTAGTATAATATAAACTTGGAAACTAAATAATACGAGTAAAATTGTCTAAGGAAATAAAATGGCCTATAAAGAAGTAGAAGTAACAGTGTTCATTCCATGTACTAAAATAGTCGGAGGTAACAATTCAGTAATATCAGAAAGCATTTGTAGATACTGCGGATAAATCATTTCTTCATCCTCTATTCTTATTGCCGGGGGAGATGGCAAATAAATAAATGTTACAGCTGTATTTTCTGAATGCTGTCTAATTAAGGAATTTACACTGAAATAAAATTAATTGTATAAATTTAATAAGCATTAGGTGGTTTTAAAGATTTACCTAGTTAAATAAGTTCGGTTGTCATCATCAAAGTTAGCAGAGTTGTTAGTATCTTGTTCTCGAGTGTACACAATGGACCTTCCTCGTAAGTTGTCCACAACACCTGACCAGCTGTGAATCTATCAGAAAAATTTTCACGTTAAAATTACGTACATAAATATACCACTTACCGAGATCTGCTATGGCAGTAATGCGTATTTTATTTGTAACTTACTTGAAAGATTGAAGCAGTGATTCTCAGCAATTTCAACAATTGTTTCAATCTGACGTCATTCGCCAAAGTTTCTCTATTTTCATTAACTTGGAACGAAGTTGTTCTCACATCGTCACATAAACAAATTCTCAGTTGCAATCTTTTCCAAGTGGGTACCATATTTACAATGCAGGCCAGCTGCATCATAAACAAAGATGTTGTATCGAAAATATCTTGTTCAGCAGGCTGGAAGAAGTTTATTGGCCACACATCTATGTATTTTATTTTAGAATTTCTACAAACAATAGATTTAATATTTAAATGATACAAATTACCTATTTACTTACTTAGCAACATCTTTCTTGTCAAGTCTGCTAAAGTTTCTGCACAAACAAATATTTTTATTCATTCTTAAAGTATCACCAATCATACACACATATTCATGCGCGCTAACAATTCTTTTTTGAGTTTCATTTCGCAACGGGAATAATCCTAAAGTACTTTCAAATATTTGAGTGTGATATCGTGAATTTTCTCTAAAAATAAACAGTTTAAATATATTTTAAAGATGAATTTCAAAGATAGTCTCACGATTGGAAGAAATCAAAGCCTTGTTCAGTGTCTCTGAAACCTAAAACAATTGTGTTTGGTTTCATTGCTCCCATTCCAGAAATTCTGACTAAATGTTGGAATCCTTCTCGAACCGTTTGGGCCACTGTTAATTCTATAAACGCTTTTACCTTAAAACACATTTTTTGTTTAATATTTAAAGGCAATTTAATCAGATTTTCTTACTTTTAAATGATCAACTAAAGAAAGCCAATGAGTATACTCTGGTATAGTAGGATCTTGAAAGTTTCCTGTAGTATTTCCAATTTTAACATGTCCTAAGACATATAATCCCCCCTTTTTAAGATCGTTTATAAAATCTATTAAAGGTGAACTCGTTCTTGGATTAGAAATCATTAATAATATTTGTGGCCTCCAGAATTTAACATGATCTTTTCTTGAATCCAACATTAGCAAATACTTTCGGACCTATATTTATATATTGATTATTTGGGGTATAAATAATTGTTGTTTAATAGTTTACCTGATGGAAAATTAAAGCTTGTGATATACTGCCCCAATGTGCTTCTTTAGAAGGTGAGAAAAGGTGAAGAAATACTATTAATACTAAACATAAGACGATGCTGCATGCGGCATAAACTGCATTTATTACAAACATCATTACTAGAGTCCCGATTAATCCTAGAAGTGCTGTATGCCACGTAAAATATTTAAATGTTGGCCTTAAATTAAATACAAATTTATATTGTTAAAAATTTTAAAAAAATAATTGTAACTTACCTAAAATTAGGAGCGCTAGCTAATTCAAGTCCAAGACAAGCCATATTAGTTGCTAAATACGATAATAAAAACAAAACCGAATTAATTTGAGCGATTGTATTCAAAGACCCAATTAATAATATGATTTGTACTAAAAACCAACTAGCAAATACAGCTGCTAACGGATTTCCTCTCCAAGTTCCTTTCGTTATAACATCCAAAAAAGATCCTAAAATCGCCATCATTAAATTATATCCAAATAAATGAAGATTTTACTTACCAAAAACTTGATCTTTTGCCAAAGCTTCCAAAACTCTGCTAGAACCAATCAAATTACTTAAAGAAGCTGAAAGGGTAGCAGTAACTAATCCAATTGCTACAGAAACTGGCCAAAAATTAATTGAGATCATGAACAAATAATTATTGTGCAACAGAAATGTTGAACAAGTCCATGCAGTTAAAATAGAAATAGTTATGTAAGTAATGAAAGTGAAGAGTACTGCAGATAATGTTCCGTTTGGAATACTTTTTGCGGGGCTTTTTAATTCTCCTGAAATATTTTTTATTATTTTATTTATCTTAATCAAATAGGATTGTTTTACCGCTCATGTTGGCGCCAGCCATAATTCCAGTTACTCCAGAGAATAATACACCAAAAACGGAAGCGAAAGTAACTAAATCCCCATTGTTGGTAGTATAATCTTTTGCGTAAGATGGCCACAAATTTGAATCTAGGGTTGATGTTAATAAACCAGTGTAGTTGCCAAATACGTGCTCAGTTGCATTTTGAACTAAAGTGTTCGTATCAGGAATCGGAACCTATATCAAATAATATTTAAACTAGAAACAATTATTTATGAAATTTATTTACCTGTTCAGTCGGCTGAATAAAATAACTGAGGCATGTAGTTCCTAAGCAAAAAGTAACAATAGCCAAAATAGCAACACTTGTTTTAGCAAACATTCCAGCGCCAATCAAACAAACGAATAAATTCAATGTATTTAGAGCAGTACTGTACAAAAATCTATACCACTTTCCATCAGGAAGAAACCATGCTCCTTCACCAATTAAATATCCTGCACAAAATCATCAACATTAATTTTAATTCAGAATTCATTGATTAAATTTAATACCAGAAGGACCGAAGTTTTCCACTAAACCTTCTGCACAACCAGCAATGTTTAGCGCACTGTTTACAACATTTGCAAGGAAAAATAAAGTTCCTATGGAACCTCCAAAGTCAGGCCCTAACGTTCTACTTATCATAACTTTAAACAAACATTAAAGAAAATATGTATTTGTTTTGTAATAGAATCTATTTCACATAAAGGATACAGTATGCTCCACCGCCTTCTACAGCGCCATTGGTGGAAATAGCACAAACGGATGCTACCGTAAATAATAATATCCCATAGGCAATAACAAATTGGATTAGAGTAACGTACAATCCGGCATTTCCAACAATATATCCTTAAAATTATCAAATTCGGCAATGTTTCTTCGTAAAATCATATTTTTATACATACCCATTCGCAAAAATATCAAAGCACTGAACATAGAAAGGGTCACAGGGCTAAAAACTCCGGCAAAAGTACCCAAAGTTCTCGTTTCCGATGGTTCTGAGATTGAACCAAATTCGACATATCCTTGTGTGGTACTTCTAGAATTGTGGTTGGAAGAAAATAGTCCTGATATTCGTCTGTAAATCCTGTCTGATACTAAAGGAACTTTGTCTGAAGTTGAAGGTGGATCTGTATTTGTTGATCCTACTTCCGGAGCCAACATTTTGTCTAAAAAATAATTACTAAGAGAGCTATTAAATTTATTAATTATTTGTTTACAGTTGTGACGTGGAAATCAAAACAGTGATTATAAAATACTGAACTACATTTGTTGTGCAAGTTTGCAGAAAATAAATAAATCCTTTCTCTGATTTCAAAGAATTATGATTCATAATTGAAATATTTTGACGCCCCATTGTTTTGAATATATCTTGGGTTATGTTTGATTTACAATTAATTTAAATACGTACCTTAATAAGTAGTACTTTAAAACGAGATTCCTAATATATCTAAGTTAATCACTTCCTTATTTACGTTTTACTTAATGGTACATTTCACTGATAAAAATTGATAACGAATAAAAAATAAAAATGACAGATGTCAAATTTCAAGGTTGGCAATTGCACGATTTCAAAATATGATTGCAAAAAAATATGTAAATAAATATGCATTTTATTTTTAAAACAAGATTACAATAAATAAACATTATATACTCACTTAATTATGACTGTTTTATCAGGAATATACATAAATAATATTGTTTTATGTTGCATATACAAGTTGGTAGTCCTGTAAATTCCGTAAGAGGAAAATGGATTTGAATATTTATTTGTTATAAATATTTATTATTATAAAAAATTATAGACACACTCCTGATACAGGAAATTATGATTGTTATGTAGATGGTTTATTGATAACCATTTTGCTAACAGTAAATAATTCCACCGGTACATCTCTAGTCCATTCATTTCCAAGCGAAGGATCATTTTGTCTAAAACTTTTAGCTCTGAATATTGAACAGGGTGAATTTACCGCTGATTCTTCATCTTCTCCTGTTGATCTTGATGATACTACAATTAAATTTAATTCATAAGAATACTGCTCTTGGCATTGCCACAAATTCGTTATTTTACCTAACTGACTACAATTCCCATTTTCAATTGGACCAACACATCCTTTCACAGTGGACCATTTCAAAACATTATCAATATTCTCTTTTCTTCTTTCTTCATCGGAAAATTCATCATCTGAGTTCTCTCTCCGGTCAATTCTTTGCTGCGTAGTTGGGAAAATGTCAGTACTATCACCAATATATGGATTTAAGGGAATGATGACCGTTTCTCCTGGCGGCGCTGTAGGTTGGTATGCATGGTGGTTGAACTGATCTAGGGTTCCAGTTCCGGCAATTCCATGGACTTCCATTACCCCGATCTGGGTGGTGCGGATGTGGTAAGGGAAGTTTTTGTTTGCCATTGCTGGCAGAGTTAAGATCTAGAATCAGAATGCTTCATTTGTACCAACAAAACGATCAAATCCCTGCACCATATCCTACGCAATCGTTTGTTTATTTTGACATTTAAACAATTATTTAAAACGCTGTCAGGATCTAATTATGTCATTTTTACTATTTGAAATTTTACGAATAATTTCTTGGTTCTTGGAGAATTTATTTAACTTTTGTATTTATCAATCCTCGAGGGATATTAGGACAATTCTTTTTTATAAGATTTTATGAAAGTGACATTCAAAAAGAGTTAACTCTGTTACCTAGCAACCTAATGAAAAATAAGTGATAACTTGGTTGAATTTAGTTTCAAGCGATTGTTTTCGTACACTTCAAATACATACATACATACAGGGTGTTTCAGGACTAGTGTAACAAACTTTAACAGCTTATTCCTGAGGTCATTTTGAGCCAAAAATGTCATATGAACATAGGTCCTATTCCTTCTAGTTACCAAAATACAAGAGGTTGAAGTTCTGTAAATAACACGAAATTTTCAAATTTGTAATCAAGATACTTTCGGAAAACAAGAGTTTTATTGAAAAGTCATACCTTATTTGTCTTAATTAATTTTATTTATTAATATTAACATGCATACGAGTTCAAGGCGCTCATTTTGAACACTTGCTGTAATTTCTTTTAAATTTGTTATCTTATTTCATATCGTGTTAACCTATTCCATGTTTGGTTATGTTGTTCTGTGTTTATTTAATTGTGTCATTTTATGTTTTTTTCTCTAAATCTAAATCGTATTCATTAATAAATAAAATTAATTAAGACAAATAAGGTATGACTTTTCAATAAAACTCTTGTTTACCGAAAGTATCTTGATTACAAAAATTTCAAAATTTCGTGTTAGTTATAGAACTTCAACTTCTTGTATTTTGGTAACTAGAAGGAATAGGACCTATGTTCATATGACATTTTTGGCTCAAAATGACCTCAGGAATAAGCTGTTAAAGTTTGTTACACTAGTCCTGAAACACCCTGTACATACATACATAACATCACGCTATATCCCATTAAATGGGGTAGCACGAACCCGTCAACATTCTCATCCTGACATACGATACTTTATTCGCCCATATTAACACTTCCTCCATACAAACTCTTTCTTCTCTCACAACCAAAATTCATCAACACGCAACAAACATTCATCCATTCGCTCCTGTACACCAGTTTCGTAAATAGATGCATTTAATTGAATGTTTCAGGGGTTCGTATTTAATGAGATGTATAATTTCTTCTAAAAATGTACTTGTAATAAATATTTGTCCGATCAAAATATTGAAATTGTAGATTTAAGTTGTATACTTACCAAAAACATGAGGTGTCCAGCAAAAGTAATAAACAAAAGGACGCCACAAACAACTGACTCTCGAACCCATTTGTCAACGTAAGAATTTGCACTTAAAATAAAAGCTGGTCCTGCCACGAACCATAAAGTTCCACAAATATTGAAAGGGTAGTAGAAATTAGACTGTAATCAAAAACACAAATATTGCTTCAAAACGCTCGGGTACATTTCATAAATTCTCCCCCAAATTGTCAATTAAAATGACGTACTAAACATTAGAACATTAAATAAACGATTAAATATGGTTTACACTAAATAACAGCCGTCAAATCATGTCCCTTGAAGGGTAATATATATAAATAAATAAATAAATATATCATGTGTCCCGCATGGTGACCGCGCGGGTTGAGGGCCTGACTCACAACCATAAGGTCGTGGGTTCGGGTCCCGCCCGTGGCGGCCATACAAAGTACATATCGGCATATGACCTTAGTAGTTGGTCCGACATAAATTAAAAAGAAAAAAATATATCATCACGCCTTTTACTCATTACTGGGTGTGGCACTCTGCTTAAGCAGATCTCGGTAAGTGATATATTTTTTCGCGTAAAGTGCGGTTAATAAGTAGAAAGCTAATTTGAATATGGTGACGGCTGTGGAAATAATGACTTACTTTTTCAGGATAATGTTTAAGGGTGAAAATAGTTGAATAAATAAACATCCACCATGCAATTATCCTTAAGACAATTAGTCCATATCCTGCGGGAGATTCGTATAAATATAAGACTTCGCCGGGGTCAAACACCTAAGAAAATAATTAATATTTATTTGTCCTTAATGTAATTTTGTATAAATACCTTTGCTTCGTAAATAAATAATGTTAAAAATGTAATAGCGTACAAACACATGAAAACTGTGAGCTTAACACTGGCTTTGAGGGGTAGTCGACCTCTTGTTGTGGTGTAACCCTTAGCAACGAGTAGAAGAAGCAGGAGAAATATTGTTTCACATGCTCCCATAAATACGTTACCTGGAATATTGTAAATAAATAAATATCATCACGCCTTTTACTCATTACTGGGTGTGGCAGTCTGCCTTAGTAGATCTCGGTAAGTGATATATTTATGCGCGTGAACAGTGTCAAATCAGGGCCCTCTAAGATATTAGTGGAGGGGGAGCCACAGGGGTAGATTTAAATTGGTGAAAATTGTTTTGAATTAAAATTAAATTGCGGAGATTTGAAAAAAAAATAAAATGACCGAAAAGCGTTGAGCGCATCTCAATAGTTTGCTTAGTTTTTGAGATGTAGTTTTGGAAAACTTGAAACTTTCCGAAACTAAACTAGATATGAAAATGGCAATGAATGACTTGTAAGCAAACTTTCATCCTTTCGTATCATTAGAGGGCGGGTCCAGGCTTCGAATTAGGGGGGGGGTCATGGAGGTATTTCCCATCTTCTAAATATAAAAACATTTGTATTTGCTCATATTATATTCCTGCTTTAAATAATTTTTACAATTACTTTCAATCACATTAAATCGTCTTTGGAATCGCATTAAATCATAAACGGTTCTTCGATAGAATACAAAAATTATTGAATTAGAAGTTGATTTTCTACGTGCAAATGTCGGTAGTCACATGCTTGACTAGGTCTTAAATAGAATACCTCTCCCATCTGCGGGTCGAAATAATATTGGTTTTTGGCTATTTATTAGAATAATAAATCAAACAATAGTTCTTAATTATCTTAGAATTTTAAGTTCTTAGATAATATTTTCTATTTAATTTGTTTAACAATCGTAAATAATGACATTATTATTATGTATTAGAGCCAACATTTAAAAAAAGTCCATGCTTAAGGGGGGGGGGGGTCATGACCCCCATGACCCCTCCCCTGAATCCGCCTCTGTATCGTTGTGCATTATCCTTCCAATTACTTTAACATACACTTACCCATTATTTTCGTACGATAAGGTAGAACCCCACTGACAGCATATTTCAAGTAGGCCATGCTATTCAACCCTATTCCAAATAACTGTAGTATCACGGATAAAACAAATAACTTATAAGTCGTATGCAACAGCTGTCTTGATTTTAGTTCCACAGAACAAATTATTATAGCAAATATTAACATTCCATATGCTATACAAAATGCCATTAATACGGGTAGCACATCTGGAAAATATTTAATAGTATATTATTCAATGAGTAAGTAAAATAAGCTATTACTCAAGAGTATGAAGTTTGCAACACGAGCCGAAGGTGAGTATTGTAAATCATTCGAGTGAGTAATAGCTATTATTTTATCTACGACTATATGTTATTATGTAATAAGATTTTACAATTATTTTTTTTATGTTACATTATGAATAAGTCAGATTGCTTAAATTTTTTGTTTTTATTTTTATTTTAACATGGAATAAGTAGCCCATAATGACGATGATTTATATTTATCAGAAAGTTCGCCAAAATATACTATAAGAACATTTTCCGAAAAGGAATTTACATTTTTGCGTATTCGCCAATCCATAAAAGCTTTATAAACTTGTTCATACTTTTTTTTTGATTTTTCGGGCAGTAAATTTAAGAATGTAGGCGCGGTGGCCGAGCGTGTTAAGGCACATCTCTTAGCATGCTGTGACGTCACCCGAACCAAGGTTCGTCGGTTCGAATCCGCCTGCCGACAATGTGTGATTTGTCGTAAAATATAAAAATACAGTTTCATGTATTTATCACACTCGGGCGCTATAAGCTAGTCACTTATACGCCTTAAATAATCTGACTAAAGAAACCGGCAGTACGGCAGTGTAAAAACTGCGGCTCGGTGTGCCCGGCCCCTATGTTCCGACACGGAATTATGGGACTCATTATTATTATAAATTTAAGAAACGTACGTGTGCGGCTTCTACAATATCTGCACTTTGTTCGCTTTCAGAATCCATAACTCACATGTATAATCACACAAATTACAGTATTATTGTAAACAAAAACGTTTTCAACTAATTTTGACAGATAATTAACAATAGCGCGCTTCACTGATAATGAAAATTCAGACGTGTGATTGGTCGTGAAGTGTTGAGTAATGAATTATTACTTAACACTGTCAATAATGATTAGTATTACTTATCATAAATTTCATAAGTAATGAATACATTATTTCATAAAATTAGATAAACATTATTATTATATTTAATAATAAAATATCAAAATAAACACTTGTCTAAGTCTCACAAAATTCAGCCTCCAAGTCACCTTATGAGGGCATCGTCAGAGGCTGGCCAGCACAGTTGGTAACCATAGACGCGTTTCGCTCTTATTAGAGCTCATCAGTATGGTATAACCTACTTCTTCACCTAGAACAAAGTTCACGTGAAGAAGCTGGTGACGAAGAACTGTGCCAGCAGAGAATAAGATCTCTAAAGAACGGTAAGATGACATGAGAAGTTCTATCGAACCAGTAATGCCATCTACCGAAAAAAGCAAAAGCTACGAAATAGCAATTTAAATAAAAAACAAGAAAGACAAAATTAATTGTCTTTAAATGCTCACTTGGTGAAACTAGGTTTAATAATAAAATATCAAAATAAACACTTGTCTAAGTCTCACAAAATTCCCACAAAATCTTATTCTCTGCTGGCACAATCCTTCGTCACCAACTTCTTCACGTGAACTTGGTTCTAGGTGAAGAAGTAGGTTATACCATACTGATGAGCTCTAATAAGAGCGAAACGCGTCTATGGTTACCAACTGTGCTGGCCAGCCTCTGACGATGCCCTCATAAGGTGACTTGAAGGCTGAATTTTGTGAGACTTAGACAAGTGTTTATTTTGATATTTTATTATTAAACCTAGTTTCACCAAGTGAGCATTTAAAGACAATTAATTTTGTCTTTGTTGTTTTTTATTATTATATTTAGCTAAACTAGTGGATTATTATACAATGACTGTAGTCTGTATGGTTTATTTCTTAATAAATGAATAAAATAAATAAAATAAATATATCATCACGCCTTTTACCCATTACTGGGTGTGGCACACTGCCTAAGCAGATCTCGGTAAGTGATATATTTTGTCGCGTGAAGTGCGGTTACCAGCCGTCAAATCACGGCCCTCAAAGATATTAGTGGAGAGGGAGCCACAGGGATAGATTCTTAAATTGGTGAAAATTGTTAAATAAATGAATGTACTTACAAAATTCATCTGCTGAAAAATGTTCATGCCAATAATCACCAGGCCTGCCATTTGTCATTAAAACTTGATATTTTACATGAATACCCTAAAAAAAAAATGATTTGTTCATACTTATAATTGAATAATAGATATATCATACCTTATTTGCATCACAGTTACTTATAGCAATAAACCACCATCTTGCTCTAGAACTTTTAAATTTTCTTGCATTTCTACAAGAAATTATTGCATTTTGTTTTGTGTAGTCAGGGGGTTGTAGCGGTACAGAACGTTTTTCAATTGGTTTTCCTCGTTTTTCAATCTCCTAATAATGATATTTAGTATATTGTAATACAAGTATTGAAAGGGTTGTATTGGAAAGCAAAATAAATAATTGATATGTTCCATTTAAAATGTAGAAATAATGGGGTAGATGGCTCAGTGGCATCTTGAGATCCCCACAGCCGACAAACAATTTTCACTAAATTAAATCTACTCCTGTGGCTCCTTCTCCACTAATATCTTTGGAGTCCGTGATTTGGCGGCACTTCATGCGAAAAAATATATCACTTACCGAGATCTGCTACGACAGAGTGCCACATCCAGTCATGGATAAAAGGCGTGATGATATATTTATTTATTTATTTTTTTTTTAACTTATATATCGGACCTACTACTCAAGTCATATGCCGATATGTCCTTTGTATGGCCGCCGCGGGCGGGACTCGAACCTACGACCTTATGGTCGTCAGTCAGGCCCTCAACCCGCGCGGCCACCACGCGGAACATTTATATTTATTTATAGAAATGTATATTGAACCCTTTAAAGTTTGTTTCATTCATTTACAACAATTATTATAGGCGTAATTAATTTTTAAAATGTATATACAATATTTTTGAAATAGTAATATTTTGTATTGATAAATAGTTATTTGTGTATTAAGAGCGTAAAGTGATTCTTTGTTACTCGAGCACGGTAATTGCAGCGCGAGCCAAAGACGAGAGCTGCAATAGTGCAACAGGAACAAAGACACTTTACGCTCTTAATACACACATAATTTTTTCTACGATTGCATCTTAAAATTATTAAAAAACGTTACGTACTGAAAATAAATTCGTTCTGTCAACTGTCAATATGACAAGTTTCTGTTTTGTTTGTATCCCTGGTAACTATTGAAATAAGCACGGATTTAATATCTTTTTCGCGTGTTGTCATTGGAAACGCGCGCATTTAACGTATTTTTCGCGCGTTGCCATTGGAGACCCGCGAAAAAGATATTTTTCGATTGTTCAACAGAAAACGTCAACTTTACGATGTCAAATGAGAGCGTAATTGTCAACTTTTCATAGCAATCGTAGAAAAAGAATATTTATTTCTTTATTTATTATTTATGTTTGATTCTTTGATAAATCTGATGAGTGAATGATTCAGGGGTTCGTGCTACCCCATTTCATAGAATATAGCATGAATGTATTAAAACCCAAATATTAATATTCTTACCGAGGAATTATTGTCGTCAACATCACCAAACAGATTATCTACATCATATATATAACTAATATCAGTATTATTATTGTCAAAATCTTCTAAAAATGAATTGCTTTCTGTTGAATAAGTCATATTTCCATCCATTGCAACTGTTGTAGTATCTATACTTGATGTTGATGCCATCGGAATTGTGTAGGGTTTTCTCGTGCCCAAATTCACTGTGTAAGTTACTGCTTTCTGAGGTTTTGGGGTAGTTTTAGGGTACTTTCTATCTTTTGGGTATTCCCCAACAACGTGCACTGTGCAGCCTGCTAGATCTTCAATCGGATTTTTGGGAATTGAAAGATTTACAATTTGGTTTTGGTTTATGTGAAGTACGCTTTCTTTTTG